>CM065673.1:6867452-7237452 GCA_033220385.1 Triplophysa yarkandensis
ATAAAAACTATAGATTTGTACTTAAAACTAAAAACAAATACAAACATTGTGTGTAAGGAAGAAATGACAAAAAGCTAAACCCTAAGTGCAGAATTTGCTTTTAAGAATTAATAAAAAAAATCTTGATTTTTCTAACAAATAATAGTCCCTCACATAGGGCTTTTGCTCTGGTACAGATATAACAGACAATAAAGTGAATTGAATTGAATTGAATTTAGCAGCATTATGCCACTTAAACTGTTAAAATGGTCATTTTCCTTTAAAATTTCACAATCCCAATACCCCGATTTTAAATTCAATTATTCTTTATCGCATTAGTATTCTGAAGCTCTCCAGAGCTGTCGTTCTTTGAGAGGCAGGAGGTTAAAGGTGAAAGTGTTTAAATGAACATTCACAGGTTTTCATTAAGATCTCAATTATATATCACACAGTAATTAGGACCTTGAATTATCAATAGTAGAGGAAGAGCAGGGCAGTTCCTGACAGCTCCATCTATTTTTAAACCGATGGAAAGATGAACTCTGGTGCGCCTCCAGTTCTGATTATGTTCCGAACGTTGAGTGGGAATGAATGTCTAATGACCAATTTTCAGTAATGGATTGAGCACAGGCTAAAAGCTAGGACGCTCTCTCATTCACTTTAATGTGTTTTTAGAAGCAGCGTTCCGTTGGGGGATCCTATGCTATTATTTTTCGATGTGTTTCCACAAATGTCATCTGGAAACTGGGAATTAAGGCACAGAGGACTGGTCATAAAAATGATAAAGAAATAAACCAGTATAGATTAAAATCTCACAGATTGTCACTGTGATCTGTGGTGAAGCTCGGAGGAGGATTTAACAACATGGAGGGGAAATAAAAAGTATATGTTTGATGTAAAGCCAGGATTTGTGACAATCGAAAGACGGGGCTTAACTGCTGAACATGGAGACTCGGGTAGACCTGAGAATTGACCAACTCTGATTGGAGAGAATATCGACGGCCTCAATTCTGCATTCTGGGAGAGACTATGTTTCCTCCTTGTGATGAGGTGCCAAGTAAAGATATTCATGTTTGAGCATGGACTGATGTTGTGGAACGGGGCGCACTACTACAAATACACACAAGTCATTATGTTTCGGCATCAACCGCACACTTGATGAAACTGATGGAAGCAACAGCGTGTGAGACATTAGCTCTATAGAACGCAAATTCGACTTCATTCTCTTAGGAGATTAGCATAAATTATACTTTGAAGATTCTAGAATCATAGAAGTAAAATTCAAGGGACACATTGAAACAACAATGAGTCTTTATAGATCATTTTAAATGATGGTTACATTGTGCTGTTTTTGGCAAATCACACCATGACATTTATAAGAAGTATTTCGAGGCCCCTGTGTTGCCTTAAACGTTTCACTTCCTCGTTCTGTTCCGTCGGCTCTGCAAGTGTAATAATTGTTGTGAAATAACAATTGTGAAATGTTATAATTAATTAAAATAATTGATAGATCTATTCATTGCATTTGCAGCCGAAAAGTAAAATCAACAGAAACACTTCCAAAAATATCTATGTAATGAGCCAATGAGGATCTACATTAATGACTAAAAGGTTTAAGTGAGAAAATCAATGACTGTAATGATCAGTGGCTAATTAGGAAAGAAACACATTCCCTAAATGTGAGAGTGGACCAATAACTGCCAGCAGTTTCAACATCAATGATGCAAATATATGAATTGCAATATAAATGTTAGGCACTCTTTAAAACAACCCTTTAATATATTACTGCATGCTTAGACTGAGTGAATAGTAGATATAATATGTTAGATAAAATACTTTAGAAGTTGCAATGGGACACACAAATTGCACTTGGAAACAAAATTGCCGAACTGGTGTTCGATGCAAATGAACATCTAAAAGTGCAGTTGTTAAATGTCTCTTCCACAACTAGCTATATACCTCATAAATAGGCACATGGATTAAAATATATTAAAATCAACAATTTTGGCGGTGTTAGGGGAAAAACAGTAAAAAATCTGTGTCAAAGTTGTGAAGGATAGAAACAAGGAGTCATGTATGCAATCCAATAAATGAGTAGTGTCTATGATGAATACTATTTGTTGGGTTTTATTGATTCTGGTTTACGCACTTCATTTCTACAAGGAACAATTAAAATAAATAGCTTTAACTTTTTTTTTAACAATTACAAAATTATTTTGTTGTCTCAAGACCTTATTCCTCAAAAAAAGAATATACATAAAAATGACAGAGGTAAAGTATATTTAAATATATACTTTATTTAGTAAGTAAACTAATATACATTTTGTGTACTGGTAGTGTACTAGTTGGTCTACAAACAATGCTTGAGACTAAATTGGCCCACTTTCAAGTTCCGAGAAGTATTCATTCCTATGTTAAGTTTAAAATAAGTCTACTAATAGCTTACAATTTGTGTATTTGCGCAACATTTTTGCTCATTTAAAACCACAGAGTTATCAATCACACCTTTAAGCTTTATTAAGGGTTGCCATGATTTTAATCTATGCAGAAACAAGATGCACAGCTGCCAAACAATGGGGTTTCAAAACTGAATTATTGTAACATTGTTATCTCATTTTGGAGTTTTAAACCGAGCACAAGAGAGCACAAAACGTGAGGTCATTGCCTAAGGCTTGGCCCCCTCGGATCAATCCTCCCTATTTAAAGAGCGAATACTCGTACAGGGCATTGTCCATTTGGTCATTCGGTCCCAGAAACTGCAACTTTAGGCCAAAAGTGACGTTTCCTTTAAAATTCGTAGAAATCACATTTGCTGCTATAATACTAAATCAAGTTTGACCTTATATCTCGGAACAACCCACTCTCCTGATACCCTTAACTGAATTAGTACAAGATCCCTGGGAAGAATACATTTAGGGGAGAACAAATCAAGTGATCTGTCAAAAGACTTTTGAAATAATAAAACAACATGCAAATTAAATCAATGTTCATTTATTTTAGTTTAGGGCTATGAAATCTCTCCATATGGGTGTCTTTATCTTTAAAAGCCCTATGGGAAGATAAAACCAGTGAGGTGTCATTAACATAATGAAGTCTTGATGCTTCAAAACACTGGTGTGCGCCAATGATCCTAACACCCCCTTTAGAGACAATATAATTACAGCTTATAATAAGAACAGCGCCGAAATTATTGTTATAGTCTCCAGAATGTCAACACAAGTTCAGGACCCTCACTTAAAGTCTGAGGTACGACTGTATAATTATGTGAAGATCACCGTTCTAAAAGGTCATAAATAACAATGCGTCAGTGTGTTTTTTACCAGGGTTTTGCAGTAATGAGGTTTTGGAGGTTGTGTCTGGCCACAGGAGCTGAAATACTGCTGATGAGCTACAAACTAAAGCTCTATATCCTCTAATGGCTGATGGGCTGACAGGTGGGCACAACCTCTGTGACAGGGCAAGTCTACATCTCTCTTTATTTCTCTAGTGTGAGAATCCACTTTTCCTCATGTTTCTGAGTCTATTTGAAGAAGTGTATTTTTTTTACTCCAACAAAGCTCATCCAGCACAGTTGAACCACTACACAAAACAGACCCCTTTTAGTCGACAAGTTCCAACAAGAATAAAAACCTCAGTAATCCAAATGTAAATGCTTCTTGCATTGTGTTTAATGACTTCATCCATTAGACTGCAAGCTGAATAAAACGGCTATTCCAAAAAACATATATGGTGCTAAGACAAATACAAAACTTCATTTATTTAACATAATCACAAAATACCACTGGGCAATTTCAAGGAGATTATTCATCAAAAACGAAAATTCTGTTTTCATTTCTTCATACTTTAACCTGTATGACTTTCTTTCTTCTGCAGAACACAAGAAGACATTTTGAAGGAAGTTGATAACCGAACGGCAGATGCAACTATTCACTTCTATTGTATAGATACAAAACCAAAATAGGTTAGCGGGTATGATGTACCAACATTAAGTCACAATGAAGTATCGTCTCAAGAAAATGGTTCAATTATTTAATTTTGGGATGAAAAAAGTTTTTGTTAAAGGTTTTTAAAATAAACATTACTAATGTATAATGCATTTCTCCTTTTAAATTATATTTCAGATTATCTTTACCTTTAATGGATAAGACATTGAAGAACAGGGGGCTGGGACCACAACTACTTGTCAGTGCACTAATAATGACTTCAAATGTATCTTACCATTCATAAAGAATCTCCTTTCAATAGCAGTTTAAACATTCTAGTTACATTTAAACATCATAAAATATGACTAGTAGTACATTAAAAATCGGATTTTGGAAAAAGAGCTTCAGGTGAGATTCTAACTGCAGAAAACGCTCCCCTAGTGAAATCCCATCACGTTTCAGGATAGGATGATTCCTGACCGTCCATGTGAGATTACGCTGGATTTCAGATGTGGTAATTACTCTGTCACTTCCTCTAAGCTCAGCTTTAGTAGCTCACCAAGATTACTTCAGACCCCAGGACTAGTAACTAGATTTTTTGAAATCATTTAGTTTGATGTCAATGTTATAAATAGCAACATTGCATACACATTTTGAATTTGTTGGATTTATGCGACCATTAAGCGCAATAAATTTTAAATGTAAAACTACGTTTTTTGAGGAGCTCCTCAGCTATATGCAGAATCTTTCACACATCCCTCTGATCACGTCTCTGCATCTGATCCTTCCCGGCTCACTCGTCCCATCCCTCTTTCTTACTCCCCATTTCTTCATCACACACTCAAGACTGGGAACAGAGGAGAATCATTAACCAAAACAAGCTCTATACACAAAAGTGTCACATCCACGTGACAAACTGTCACCACAGTAGATTCAGTTCACTTGAGACGATGAACACAGGAAGTGTCATACGCCGTGGGTCACATTCACTCATAATTGTGTGCAAGTATGAAATATTGTATGTGTGGAGACAAGATTCTCATCCTATATTTTTTACTATCATTCAAATAATTATCAATTAGAATTTGTGTGTGTGTGTGTGTGTGTGTGTGTGTGTGTGTGTGTGTGTGTGTGTGTGTGTGTGTGTGTGTGTGTGTGTGTGTGTGTGTGTGTGTGTGTGTGTGTGTGTGTGTGTGTGTGTGTGTGTGTGTGTGTGTGTGTGTGTGTGTGTGTGTGTGTGTGTGTGTGTGTGTACACCTGTAGATACAGTTCGAGAACTAATGTGTAAGTAATATCCAGCAGAAACTGTTTGTGTAAACTAATAATTAATAAGTCAAAAAAGACAATGTGGTATGTTTGTTTAAATAGATATCACTCACAAGTGTACAGTATGTGTGTGTGTATTTCCACAAATGTCAATAGGCCAGAAAGAGAGTTGGGAAAGTCGCCCACTGGTTTTCTCATGACCCTGGGCTGCACTGGACATGCTCCTCTAGGGACACAGCATAGAGAGAGAGGGACGTTACCCACTTCCGTATATGGGACATCAATGTATACATCACACCCAAATCCATTCAACCTGGCACAAAAACAAATACTGCAAACATCAAAAATTTTATAATCTACTGTAAACATACTGTTTTTTGTTCTCTGTATTGTACAGGAATTGTAAAATATTTTATGCGTGACTGTATATTTATCAACATATAGAGGTTTTCCACTAGAGCTGTAGTTTTATCAATTAATGTCACTGCAATGTCTTTACACACATCTAAAAATACAGACTGGACAAACCTCGACTTTTGTCCTGAAATAACTTTGTTCATGCCAGTGATGCCAACAAGGGATTTCATCAATACGTACTCACTTTGCCCTGTCCAAGCCTACGAAGTGATGTAGGATTACAACAACCTATGATGTTCTTTGGAACTAAATTTACCCCAGCCACCTGCTATTGTGTTTTTCCCCATATCTATCCAGACGCTTAGAAGATCCTTAATGTTGTAAATGTTTCAAAAGAAGTCAAACTCTTACAGTAGTTTTAAACTAAAAGTAGAATGAAGATTGTTTCAAGACGGGTTGCTTCTATGGTTTTCCCTATTTTTGGATTTTGGATAACATCACAAATGAACAAGAAACAAATGTAAATATGACAAAAAATGATACATGAATGAAATGACCAAATGCTAATTTATATAAATAAGTCTCTTAAACAACTAGTCAAAATGAAAGGAGAATGTTAGTCAATGGGGACTATAAAAAGGCTATGCCACAGTGAACAATATACTTTCCTAAACCCTTCACCTTAAGAGCCATTAACTTTAAATTTAGGTGGCCTTGTATGGCTTTCTTTCCTGCCCAACACAAAAGATATTTGAAGAATGCTGGTAACTGACATCATCTTGCTTGGATTGGTTTTGTTTCCACACTTTAAAAGTGAATGGATGCCACTGACATTCGGTTCTTCCAAATATAATTTGTGTTCTGCAATCGAATGATATAAAACCGCTTTAATTGATAAGTAAACTACATCATTAGGCAAACAATCGCTTTAACACATCACTCACTCATGTCCACTTATTTTCCAGGACCTAAGGGAACCAATTATGCCAATACTCCGCAGTTAACCCATTTCACGTAATTTTCCACCATTTCCCCCTTCTTCCGGGCATAGCGGGGAAGGGGATGCACCTGCGAGCGTGTGTAAAACCCAAAGATCACCAGCAATCTCAGCTCCCCAATATTTGATTCACATCTTGTTCCTCAAAGATCCAAACAATATGAACTGTTAGTGCTTGACGCTAAATAAAAATGAAAGAAAAATCACAATACTGCCTTAAAATAGCAGTTTGGTGAATAGCTCCATAAGCAGATATGACCACACCTAGACAGCCAGAGATAACAGAGGTGTTGGGAAAACAGTGTTCTATAAGGGCAGGTAATTCTACCTATATACAAGGTGTCATTACAAGGTGTGGGACATTACGTAATATTATAAATGGCTATAGTATGTGATATTTCAGTGACAAAGTATAAAGACATATGATAGTGTGTTGTTATACAGTCTCTATACTAATGTAAGTACATTAAATACTAAATAAAATGGAAAATTAAAAGAACAAACAACAGAAAATAGAGAATAACCATTGTTTTTCTCCAATAACCAATATGTCATAGTCTATAACCCACTCATATAATCATAAACCATAATAAACACATGTGTACTTTGCTCTCCCAACATGACAGTTAGGGTGCAACTAAAGAACTACAGATTAGCCCAATCTGACTACATTACCCATAATCCCCCCCACACACACACACACACACACACATACAGCAAATCTCTAATAACACAAGTTCTATTTATCCTATCAAAAAAATAATTTCTACACTTTTACTAAATTTCAATAAGGCTTAGCAGTCATCTCTAACCTATGCATTCTGTAATGGACATAAATGCAGCCTAACCTCACTGTGCTTATTTTCGTGACATTTGTTAATTAAAGAAATAAAGAAGATTTTGTGTGTGACTTACCCGAGATCCAGCACAGAAATGTGAATATTAACAGGCAGGTGTGAAGTTTGGCTGAAGTTGGAGTCTCCATAGCTGAGCATGTAAAGAACGTCCGCTCCGCGCGCCGTCGTCCGTGGTAACAGTGCGCGTGAAGCAGGTAACGGTTATTTACAAAGTGTTTCTTTTTAAAAAAAAAAAAACCTTAAAGAACGGTTTAAAGCGACGCAAGAGCTATACGCTATAAAAAAGCATATTTGACTAATCTGACGTGTCCGTTTCCCAAATCCAAGTGTTTGCGCACTAGACCGATAGTACATAGGGAACAGTACGCACTACTGTAAGCGCGCTGCGAGTGAGCGCTGCTGCACCTGCACTAGTGTGCCCCGCCCCTTCTGTCCACGTCATCACTTCTGCTGCAGGTGACTTCTGCATGGGATTCCTGAGGAGCACAAAGTGTGCCATTCACTGGTGCAGTTATATTTGTTTAGTAGGATATAAACAAAGTGAAGTATAGAAATGAAGAAAAATAATGTTATTTGTGATCATCTTAAGGTGGGATGCTTTCAAGAAGCCCCTGTTTTGCTCTCCTGTTCAATATTCAGACAGTGTCCTCCATTTCATTTCAAAAGAACATTATTGATGAGGATTTGAAGAAAATAAGTCATATAATCATGGTTGATAGGCACCTTTAGGACTGTGTTTATGGTGCACCCTACCACAGACATTAAGAAGGGCCTTGCTAAGGACAAATAAGGCAGGCGTATTTCTTTCAAAAGTAGAATGAGACGCCTCTGTTTTGTCGTTACTTTGTGTTGCGTTTCTTGAAATAATGTAACCGGACTGCGATACAGCGGCCTTGGCCCTCGGAGGTGAACATCTCCTCACTTTTGTGTCTTTGGGACGCCCCGTTGCCATAGAAACGGGGCTGAGGTGGATGCGGTCAGACTGCTGGATTATTAGGGAAGGGTGAACTCTGTTCTGTGATTTCACCCTGGGCATCTCGGTCTCAGTTCTGCCGTTTTTGCAGTCACTGCTAATATCTTAATGGACCCAATCAGCTGTGACAAAACGTGCGTGGAAAATTCAAAAGATGACAGGCAAGGGTGCTTGGAAACCTCTGGCATTATAGGTGGACAATACAGTCAAACCCTGAAGGAAAGCAACATTATTATATTAATGATTGTTAAAAGAACCTCAAAGCAGTAGAAAGAACATAAGATCAGAGGTCAGAGCCTCTTTACAAAGATGCACAGAGAAAACATTTAAAAGGCTACAATAATCTTACCACAATTATTAGACCAACAAACAGCCATTTCACAAGACGAATGATGACAACCATCATGACCACATCCACTCATCCACAAACAACTTGGAGATCAGCAACTAAAACCATGAGCATCAAATAACAACCTTTGACAATAAGTGATAAGTGATTCACCAAAAGACTAAACTGCTTCTGAGACACCAAAGGTGACATTTAGAATGTCAGAGCTTTCAGACAATAGAATTGGATCGGGACCTGAAGTGTCAAGCTACGAAAGGACCATAAAAGCATAATCCCAACTCACCGTACAATGTAAAGAGAAAAGGGTAAATTTACACACCACTGTATGTGATTTATTTGTGTGGAATCAAACCCAATCCCTTTAAAGTTGCATCGCTATGAATAAAATTACACATTGCATGTAGTGTATAGTAATATTTATCATATATAATATATCATATATTCAAGAGGCCCAAATATAGTTCTATATGGTATATGGTACACCCAACATACCAATCACAGAAACAAACACAAGCTGTAAATGTTTAGGGTTAAGTAAAGTGGGAACACATCCATAAGGAGGTTTAAAATGTTCAAAGCTATCCAGAGCAGGTATTTCCAGCCAAAAGAAGAGACTCATCTCGTATGACAGCCTAAGCAGGGAAATTAGGCTTTGTGTTTGAATTATTGATTGTCTCAGCACTTGACCAATACCAGCACCGCTGACTCGCTTTTTAACACTCCAGTAGTTTACAACAAGCAGTGTTGCACACACAAAGCACACACTCTGCTTAATAAAACATCATAATGCATTGCTCAATGCATTCTGATCCAACCAGGAGGAAGTAATGTACTGCATCAAACTCAAATATAACATCATCACATTGGATTGTAAAAATGTACACTTGATAAACACTATTAGTTCTGGGATTAAAGACTGCACTGCACAAGTCACACTTTAAAGGTCTCCTTTGGTTTCTAACAGATCTTTCCTGCCATCTGCTGGTCAGACATTTACTAAAAACACAAGGATATTTCATTTTCCAAATGATCCTATACTCTGATTTGCATAAGCAGCCTATCATAATGAACTATAAGGTTGTACTTTGTTGAAAATGTCTGACATAAATCTGGTAACTTGGAACTGAAAATGCAACATACTGCAGCATTCCTAGTGATAGCAGAAGAAGGAAAATGCTTTTAAAATTGTCAAACATCTGTTTACTCAAGTTGTGGTTATTTGGTGACCGACATTCTTCAAAATATCTTCTTACGTATTAAACAGAATAAAAGTGAACTATAACCTTAACATTAAATCTTCTTAAAATGGAAAATAAATTATCTGTGCTTCGTTTCATTCATTTATTTTTTCATCCTTCCGAACATGTAAACAAGACTGTGACCTGAAAACATTCATACATACAGTAAAGACACCGTGTGAGCTCACAAATAAAAACACATATCAATCGTTTATGAAAACATTCTTTGAATGTTATAGCTGGAAATGCTGGAATGCTTGACAATATCAATATATACTCTTAAATATATATACTTCTATATAGATAGACTTTATACTTAGATTAAATAGAATTCTTGTTAAGGGTTCGCTTTCTTAAGCACAGTTCCTGCTTTGGATCTGTTGCATTGGCTTGAGAATAAAATCAAGGCAGTTTGGACATAAACAGACCTCACTGTCCGGATGCTTCCCCGGATCAGCCACCGAAAGACATCGCTCCCTGATAAAAACAACTGTCCCAGCAAAGGAGACAATCGTCTCTCGTGGAACATAACCCAACACATCACATAAATACTTTCTGAGCTTAGAGGAATAAATATCCTGGCTTTAAAAGAGCTTATTGGCAAATGCCATCGTTATAGTGCTTCCTTCTTGTTGAACTTTAAGGAATAACCGATAGCAGTCTCTAAACATTCAACTAAAGCTCCAGCAGAGAGGAAGTCCAGCTCCACCTCAATAAACTTAATGTAAATGGGTAATCCAGACTGAGCACCTTCTCTGATCTGGCTGGTGAAGTTTTCCTGCAGGAATCTGGTTATGGCCGAGGGCTCTACCCGACTGCAACGCCTGCCCGAATTCTGAAAGTGCTGAAACAGACATTGCTGTAGTGTCCTCTCCTCCGCAATGCCCAGATAACAGTAAGTGACTTTGGCTGACGTTCTGTCATCTTTTCTCTCGACGTCACAATTGTCCACCACGTCTTCCTGTGACTGGGAAGATTCGTCCGCTGCGTTGGTCGAACTGGACACACCCGTCTCCTCATAGCCTACTGCATATAAGCCGTACGTTTTTGGGATGCCCCCTGGTAAAAGGTATTGGGAACCGTTACTTGAACCTGTATCCCTGGTGTGTGCAATGGGTATCCAATCAACATCCATATGGAGTTCCAAACAGCGTGCTTCACTAATAGTTATGTCAAGAAATTTATAATACACGTTTTTCCAGTTCATTTTCTGTACCTTGGTCATGATGACCCTGCCCTCTGCCTTCTCGGGGTTGAAGTATTCTCGCAAACGTTTTCCCAGAGGTACCTGCGAGCTTATCTCTGCATAGTGGTAGCGGATTTCTTCTCGCCACCTCGTGTTGTAGCCCACTCCGAATATGGCCAGTTTATTAGACAGGTGGAGACGGGAAAAATCGGTCCATGTCTGGAAGTGTTCCCATTTGACTTCTACTGACTCCAGGATACGCGTGACATTCTGCATCACTTCCCGTCGTCTGTGCAAAGGGATACACAATGTCAAGGGAGAACATGTGACTAAATGGTTAAGAGTTGTCATATTGTATATATAATACAGCTATAAAAACAAATAACTGACCCCCTGTGGTGTCGTTTTTAATGTTGTTTATATGTTTACGTTGGGGTTTTATACGTTTTAAGACAAATATTGTGCAAATGTATCACTTCAAAACATTGCTGGTATTTTCTCCATTAATACTAAAGATGTCCAGTTAATGATGTCATAAACCTGTAGCCAATAAACTCATTCGACTCTTTGGATAAGCAGCTCAAGCTTTGGATACATAAGGATGGTGGATATATTTGGGCATAAATGATCTTTGCACTTCTTTGTCAGCTCTCAGTTTCACTTTCAGTTCTAACACCTGCAAGGGTTTGGAGGCTGAGCTAATTTGCATATTTATGTATACTTAACGAGACCCAGGGGTTAAGTTCCATTTAAGCTAATTCAAGTTTTTTCACAAAAAATGTTTAAATATGTCACAGAAGGTCTAAGATTATACGTGATAAACTTATCGAGCACAGGGGTCTACATTTATATTTTTGTAAACAGAGCACAGGTCGCAACTCACTGGGCATTCTCAGATGACTCCAGTCTGATCTGAAGAACCCTGTTCTTTGGAAGCTGGTTCTCCTCTGTGAAAGACACAATACAATTTATTATGAAAATCTTGTGGAAAAGAACACAGAATTTGTACTATCACATTTTGATGGTTAGACATGCCATCTTGATGACTGCTCGTCCCAGATGGTGGGTGATAACTAGGCCCACAGGGACGGGTCACACTTTTGTGAAAGAAAACTCGGCAGAATTCTGTGACGTGCATACAATAAATCAGTAGCTGAATTCATTCACATAATCCAAATGGGTACAGTTAAAGTTCATGAAGGAACACACATGCTTTCCATTTTCACTCCAGCCCACTAAATCATGGCAGACTAAGTAAAATTCCTTTCAAAGTTAAACGTTTATTTGTTGCAAGAGTGAATCCGTCACTCTGATGGTGATTGAATTTGTCACTTTGATAGTATTGAATGCCCCTGCGCATTACACCTTCTTGGGACCGAGGACACTGATAGATCAGGGTCAGTGTGGTCTGGTGGTTAGAGAGTTGGACTTGTTTGCAGAAAGATACGTGTACGACCCCCAGTGCCAGCAGACAATGACTGAAGTGTCCTTGAGCAAGACATCTTACCATGTTTGCTCTGCAGTGATGATTGACTACTACATAATACTGTAAGCCGCTTTGGATAAAAGCGTCTGCCAATCGAATAAATGTAAATGATACACAAGCGAATTAATGAAAGAGGAAAGACGAACTGAAGTAACGTGATTTGTCGCTTGCACAATATAACATAACTGCGCTTTATATTCCTAATACGCAAAATTGTATATCAACAGGTTTGACTCTAAAAAACAAACGCAAAATACGACTTTGACGGCATCGATGGAGATCGGCTGATAAGACCGAAGTTAAGCGAGTACGGATGGAGTCGCAGGACGCGACTATCGTCCGATACCGATCTCCGGCCGATCGATCGGAGCATCCCTAACAAACACATCACATGCCTTGCACGGACCTCCCGGAGCCGACCTTTAAAGAAGGAAGAAAGTCTTAAAGAATCAAAATGTTTTCACACTTTACAATAACCGTATTACACGATCACCTGACTCGATCTCTCCTTCGTTGAATGCAGCAGAAAGGTCCTGATTACACCAGTCCTCATGAGAATAGTCCTCCATAGTGCTGCCGTCCGACTCCATCTCCTGATACAGACCGCTGCTGTTGATCAACACAGGCTGACAGCTCTGGGAGTCCCATCCGCCCTGTCCAAAAACCTTCTCCAGCTGCTCGATGGAGTAACTGCTCTTCCTCTTCCCGATGCCGTGCTCCTTCACACGGCTGTAGCATCGCCTCAGTGTCTGTGGATCAGTCATGAAAGAAACATATGAGACAAGATTGAAGAAAGTTTAAGACTGATAACCAAGTGTTTTTTTTTTATTATTTATTCAATGTTACAAAGCAGTAAACCGATACATACAAACATGGACAAATAACCGAAGACAAAAATAAAATAAAATAAACAATACACAGACACAATTAAGTTGCCAGGGTGACAAAAAAAAAGAAAGAAAAGATGATGGATTTACCTTAAGAGGCCATAAAGGATGAATATAGAGATACAGTTTTCATTGCTCTGGATTAACAAAGCTTTGGATAGTTTCAATGTATTTGTCTATAACATTTTTAAATAGAGAAACGAGAGTCTTAGAACCAGTCAAAGGAAACATAAATTACATTTACATTACATTTACATTTAGGCATTTAGCAGACGCTCTTATCCAAAGCGACTTACAATAGTCAAGGAGACAATGAAGCGGTAAATAAATTAATAAATTAATGTTATAATATTGTCCTGTCTTCTCTTTTGGATAATCAAACAAACCAAACTATAAGCTATTTATTGCACTAAAAACCTTTTTATTTATCTGCACTGTTTGTTCACTGGTTTGCACTCTATCTGCCATGTGCCTTGCGCTGATTTGTCTTTTGGTCTGATTTAACTTATTTTTTTTATTTTTACTGATATGTCTTTCTACATAAAAATTGTATAATTGTATAGTGGTATAGTTTTTTTATCTTTTTATCTATTTACTTAGTGTTATGTGTATGCACCGGGGGACTGAGAGTAACGCAATTTCGATTCTCTGTATGTATGCACTGTACATGTAGAAGAATTAACAATAAAGCAGACTTGAACTTGAACTTGAAAACATATTTAAAACAGAAAGCAAAGTCACTTACAAAATGTGGTACCAGCTCAAAAGGGTAAGAAATCTCTCTCTCGAACGTTCTCTGCTTCAGTTCCGCGATGGTGGAACGATCTGCCTCTGGCTTCACGCTTGTCAGACTCGATCTCTATCTTCAAAAAACACCTAAAAACTCATCTTTTCCGGCTACATCTAACTCACTAACTCACTTCTTTTCTAACCTACTCACTCTATCAAAAAAATACTTTTGTAACTTCTCTCTCTGTGTAACTTGGTAGCATTGTTGTAGCACTTGTTCACCTATTGTTGTATCGGCTATTTACCGCTTCATTGTCTCCTCGACTATTGTAAGTCGCTTTGGATAAAAGCGTCTGCTAAATGACTAAATGTAAATGTAATGTAAATGTAAAACTAGATTGTTAACAAATCAGAGCAGAATTTCTCTGTGTGTGTACATGGCCAACACAAATGAATGACATCATCAGAAGAGTTCACTTCAATATCTGATGTTCTGGTTGGGTAACATTTATGAATTAATTAAAA
Organism: Triplophysa yarkandensis; assembly: GCA_033220385.1. NCBI lineage: Eukaryota > Metazoa > Chordata > Actinopteri > Cypriniformes > Nemacheilidae > Triplophysa > Triplophysa yarkandensis. The sequence continues at coordinate 6,882,205 of CM065673.1, forward strand.
GTTATTTCTTTTACTTTATTGGTAAGGAGATAATTATGAGACAAAGACCCATGGAAGATTCTTTACAATGCCATTCCAGTATGATACTCCATAAGGGATCGTAATCATCTCTTTCTGGAGTCGCTTTGGATAAAAGCGTCTGCTAAATGACTAAATGTAAATGTAAATGCAAGAGAGATCCTGTCCTGATCACCAAGTGTGTGGGTCAGGGGTCACGAGGATGACTCCCTGATTGACAGCATGGCAACAGCATCACACGTACCCACCTTCATCCTCTCTCGACACTGGGACGGGGTCCTGTCGTACCCCAATTCGGAGAGGGACCTCGACACCCGCTCGTACATCGCCGGACCCGGCGCCTTGCCCGAAAACACCGTGCCTGCGACCTCGAGCTGCTGCATCCGGGCCTCCGCCAGCCTCTCGTTGCCCCACACGGCGATCAGCGCGTTCGTTTCCGACGGCGTCCACGACATCCCGCGGCAGGCCGTGAAGCTGTTGGACGCCGAGGCCGATCCACTCCGGCCCGCGCCCCCGGACAGCGACGCCCCGACGTTCAGAGGCGAGAACCTGTTGGGGGTGGAGGGGTTCGAATGGTATTGGATGCTGTCGCTCAGGTCCTCGGACTCGGGGGAGGGAACTTCGGTTTTGGGGATCTTCAGCGGCACTGATAGATCGGGAGAGTGCTCTGCGTTACTGGGGGCCGCCATCTTGCTTCTGTTGCTAAGGGGAGGGGGGGCGCGACAGGAGCAGCGTGATTGACAGCTCTGAAACCGGAAACAATGTTTTTATTATTATGAGATTTTTTTTTTAAATGAGCAAAGATCGAAAATTTATTTGATTGTGCGGAGATTTTAGAGACGTATGTTTGCTATTTAGACAGCGGATGTAGTGTACTACGGAGGATGGCGTATAACGTTTTATTTGTATTTATGTATTTATTTGTTTTCTTTTCTACAGTATTTTTTTGTTTTACATGCTTAACAGAAAGAAGATGTATATATTTATAGTCATATATAATACTGACCACTGGGCGGAGTTGCTAAGCTTCTTTATTCGGCTCTTTTTAAAGAATCGACTCTTTAATGTTTTGGCTGTTTTAAGATTCGGCTCTTTTTGCTCGGCTCCCTTATGGCTTTTTTTGTGTCACCTTCTATTTTGTCCCAATATAACTATTTTAAATGATTTGTGTATTATACCTTTTTCATTTTTTTCATTTAAAACTAATTTTGATGCATTTTTTGTTTAAAAAAACAATTCCTTCAAAAAATTAATTACACAAATAATACATATTACATAAATAATAATTATAAATAATTATAAAATATACATATAAATTTACATAATTTAACAGATGCTGCTTTTTATTTTTTTGCTCATTTCTTTCACCTCGCTGACACTTAAATCCGGCTCTTCCATCTCCCTCTGCTGCTCTTTATCACTCGCTATAATTACATTGTGTGCATAACATAATTAATAAAATAATTGAATGCATTTCTACATAAACAAATTACTTAAAAAACTGAATGCTATCATTGGATCATGATTTCCCCTTCCACAAAATGGCATGATTCTTGTCCTTCTTTCCATGCATGGTGTCCTATCCAAATAAAGTCCTGTCCCAACCTGCAGATAAAGATTCTTCTATCCCCGACAGGGGTCGGCTCTGCTCGTTCACTACACAGAATCGTCTCTTAGAGCTGGCTCGTTCGCCAACGACACATCACTATTCCTTATAACTTACCTGTCCACCAGCTAACTTCACCACTGTGTGTGTTTGCTGTCTATCCCCTCAAATGCAACACACTTAAGTTAGTAAACCCAAAATCATCCAGTCTGTTAAAATGCAAAATATACGTCACAAGTTGTTTTAAAGTAATGTAACATACAGCCAAGTATGGTCACCCATAATCAGAATTCATGTTCTGCATTTAACCTATCCAGAGTGCACCCACACGCACATAAACCATGAACACACACCCAGAGAAGTGGGCACACATTTGGGGTTCGGCACCTTGCTCAAGGGCATCTAAGTCATGGTGTTTCCGGCCTATGACTTGAACATCCCTGGGGGTAGGAGTCAAACTCTCTAACCACTAGGCCATGACTTCCTTGTTATGATCGGGAAGTCGAAAGGAAAAGTTTCCTGTTTGGCTAACATTAAATGGTTACATTATGTATTGGACCCAAGTGTTCATCATTTTACAGGTCTAGGGCTAACTGCTATTAATGGCATGATTTATTTCCTTCAATTGCGTGTTTACTTGATCACAGACAGTTTAAGAAATTTATTAAATTTATTCATTTAAATGTGCTTGTTTTTACCAGTGCTCAGATATACAAGTGGTCAAATTCCTTTGTCCTTTAATTTATCTATTATGCTTTGTGCATTTTTATTTATCATTATCTTTTTTTGTTATAGTTCATTAGATAATTTTTGGCAAAACGGTATACTATGATTTATTATGGGTGAAAATGGCTCAAGAGAGCTGAAGCTGCAGTTCACGTGATGCAGACTATTCAAGGTCAGAGGTCATGACCTGTGCTAAGATTTGTGAACTTTTGTGACACCATTTTCTGTCCATGATTGGGTGTTTTTTGAAAACTTCTTTGTGTTTGATGTATTCTAAAGGTTAGGTGTGAAGAGTTTAGAGACAGTGTAACCTTTAAAACTCCAAAGATTTTTCCATGCCAGGAAACCGTAATGAGGGGATTGCATTTCCCTTCAGTTTATAAAAGTGTAAGACAATATATCTATGCACTTTTAGATAAATTATATGGTCATGAAGACTAGATTTGAATAAATAGGTAACCCATGCAATGAAAATTCGGACATTCACTCATTTATCATTTGGGGGTAACATGAAATAAGATATTTTGAAGAATGAAGATTTTTAATTATTTTGCCATATTCAGCTCTATTCATCGATTTTAATCTCTGTTCAAACTTGCATTTTCTATTCTTTCAGATTTATTTGTTATGAAGTTAAGTTCTTTTATTTCTTGATAATGGATCTATTTGCTTACTTTCCAAAGTAAATGTCTGATTGTGTTAAATAATTAAAATTTCAATATTGTGCAAATGATCATGATTTTCCTTTTTTTCATAATCGAATAGCCCTTATCTGTAATAAAACATATGTGCTCATCACTTTCTTAGATTGGTTTTGTGTGCAAGAAGAAAGTAATACAGGCCATACAGAAGATAAAATTTATAGCAGTTTTGGATTAACAATTACTTTTATAACCTAAGCTTGAACTAGATTCATTGAAGCTATAGAACGGCTATGCATTCTTGCTTCATTTGATAAAAGAAGTGACTCAGTGGATATATATAGCAAAAATGTCCACAGTGATACAGAAAAATAGACCAGCTGATTTTTGCTATTTTATTACAGACATTGGTTGATGAATTTAACCTGAGTTATTAACATCTCATCGAAATGTAATACAAATCATATCTCAACCTCGAAGAATATGAATACAAAGGCACAAAACCATATTCTAAAAATGTATTTGTACTACAAAGCTGGACATTATATTTGTGAAAGCAAATCTAAAATTGAAATCTTATAGCACATGAATATCATACCCCGCAGACATGCATCACCACCATACCTACAGCTTAATGAGGGGATGGTTATGTTTGCTCATGATCAGAGCCATGGCCTTCTGATTAGTCTCACTCCAGAGACATTTCAGAACGCCTGGCGACATTAACAGCATCACTTCGTAGTCAGATCACATAGGAACTCACCTCTTGGTGAAATAAAGCCAGCACTTTTTTATTATCAGTAAATCAGGAAAGCTCTTTAAATGGCTGAATGTGAGAGAAATTCTAATGGCCCTCTGAAACGTTAAGGGGCGCTGAGAAAGCGAAGCTAATTACGATTATTATTTCATAATTTAACGTTTTAGCAAAGACGGCACAAGCATTTAAGTAAATTTGTGTTTGAGCAATTGCTCTGGAACTGGCAGTCGAAATTCCTTCGCATTTCATGAAGCCCAGAGTGCTTATTTGCATAATGTCTAATGGGCGGAGGTTTTTCGTTTATCCCCACGAACAAAAACACACACATGTGTTTATAGTCAATTAGAGCAAATTTTAGTGCATTTCGGAGGTGAGGATGTTTTCACGACTGCCTCTGATGGTTTCTGATGGTTGCAATTTACGTCTTTTTGGCGATATTTAGTATCAGTGTTGACTAACCCCTACAGGATCACAGATATGCCTGTACTATGTTCACAAGGTAGGCTGTGCCAAGATTCTTGCAACATCACCCTTTAATTTCTAACATCAGAGCTTTAAGGTTACACAAAATTGCCATATGGGAGAAAGAGTGTAAACAAAGTAGGGAACAAAGTGCAAATTCTGCATTGATTCATATAGCATCCCGCTCTTGCTCAGTAGTCTTTTTTACATTTTTTGTGGAAGTCAATGATGGGAGCTTTTTACACCCGTCTTCGAATTCCGTCTCATCTCATGTCCCTTGACTGGCTTCGGATCAGATCATTATCACGGCAGTGTGAATGATCATTAGATTCACTCAGCGCTGTGGCTGATTGCAGCACCTGCAGAATTCAGTGCATAGTAAAAGCACATTTTGGTTGGAGGCTTTCATTACGAAATGCCTTCTCTCTGAAAGCACACAGAAATGTGTGCGTTTTTCATCCACACTTTGTGGTGAGGTAGACCAGGGCAGGACTTTTATCCAGTGAATACTCTATTGGGTTGGATTTTTCAGGCCATTTACTATATTGGCACATGCCTTTGCAGGCTCCATTACAAAAATATTTCTATCATTCCACCATTAATGCACAGGAGCTCTATCATTTAAGGAGTTGTATACCTAAGACTAAGCGATTGGTCATGAATAACTCTTAGTCAAGAAAATGTCTTAGTTTTGGTTGAATAAAAAGGAGAACTTTGGACGAATGTTCGCAATTGGCAATTCTGGGCACCTTTCAATAGGAAAAAAATATCAGATCAGATCTGTTGTAAACTAAAACCTATTTTGAAGAATATTGTGAAGAATTAAAGAAATTTATGAAACTAAAAAGTTCTGAATTACCTTTCGGCAATAATGACAAAAAAGAAATTGCACCTGCAAATATAAAAAATTTGAAATTTAGTATAAAGGAATGATAAAAAGTTGAAGTGCATGTGACAACTTGCTCCAATGTAAATGTGACACCTTGACACTTTGAGCTGAAAGTTGATGCAGTTGTAAATCCATGGAATAATCTAACAATATGATGACGCTGTGTATTATTAAAACTTGTTGACCCAAAAGCAATGGCACAAAAAATAAGATATATTACTTTAGTTTGAAAGACCGCATTCTCATTGAATTTTATATATTACTATATGAAAATGTGTTATTGTGTAATGTGTATATTACATATACATGAAAGGAACACAAATGTGGTTGGAGGAAGCGTGTATTTGGAGTTTTGATTATGTTAAGTTTATTTGACAACATCCCCGTGTGACAACTAGCCCCATATACACATGTTCCCAAAATCCGCTGAATAGCGTCGATACCATACATTATTGATTTAAGTTTACGTTTTTTAACCATATTTATTTTAAAATGTATGCTTTATTTTTTGTGTCCAGTTTATACGACAGAGTTTGTATTTATCCACCGATGTGCTGTTTACAAACCTCGTGATTTATGCAAATTGTGATCATTTGCTAACTTGAGTGGAAAACCACTCCAGCATCCACCCAGTGCCACATGAATACCTAAACAGGCAAATTAAAATGACTTCACTTGTCAACGAAATTCATATGGGTGGCATCCTTTAGTTCATTACATTAGTCTGTCCTCCCAAATTCTCCAGCATGTCTTCTAACAAAAGCCTCTCATACCCCTCAGACAGATCAAGTCCAGGGCCACCCGCCGTCCCGATGAGAATTTACCTTTGTGTCTCTCACAGCTGAGACCTGCCCCCGTGGGAGCACCATGGCTGCAGTTAACCCCCCTCCAGCATCGAGGACCAGGTGTCTCCCCTCGGTTAGACGGAAAGGTAATTCAGTGGCAGCCCAAAAACACACGTGCACCCTCATCAGCAGACCCCCACCAGAGAGCAACTTTACATTATAGACTCAAAGTCTCATTAGAGCATGGCGGCACGTCCGAGGCTAATGAGAAAGCTTGCGGTTATGGCAGGCGACCGATATTCAAGTGCAAAACCAGAGGTAGTTCAGGGCCAAAGTCATGTCACGCCTGGGCGATGTTGAAGGAACTGGGTGGTTCGCACTTGGGGAATTCAAGTTCAAGTGAATTGTGTTGGTGGTCTCTTGGTCTATATTTACCAAAACATTATTGTGTTAAGGTTCAATGAGTTGAACAGGGCAACTTTTTGTGACATGATGTCACAATAGCCTTCGGTTTTGATCAGAATGTCTTGGAGCTGCTTTTTAAGTTTGAAATAGGTTTTATCAAAGATATTTGAATTCACGGGTGCATGGAATGTCATGTAATGTAATTATTAAAGCGCTCTGTGATTGTTCTACTGTGTAATTGTGATGCAGATGAGAGACAGTGCATCTTCCCAATTAAACAAAACACCTTTTATTTTTGTCTGGCTTAAAATAAGCACAAATGTGATTGCATTTTTTTGGGTTTAGTTAACAGTTTAAGCCTTTATTTCAATTAAAAAAATTGGTATTTAAAGCATCTATTGACAGAACTGCAATATAATATTCATAACGATCTTGCAAAGGTGTATAAACAACTGGTGTAATGAAACATTATGTGTTTATTACATTAGAATAGGCTTTTTCTATCTACATACTCCTCAGGCCTTCTTAAATAGAAGTCTAAACTTTCTACAGTTTCCAAACTGCTCTAAAGCAAGTGTTTTGTAAATGTTATCTACTTCGAAAAAGAAATATGATGACATCGTTGTCCTGTGTCAGCACCCGTAGTGGTCTGAATTAATGGGGTCAGCATTTAACAGAGCCTTTTAAAGCATGTCATAACCACTCAACTATATGCTGCTAAATTTTACAAACGTGACTTATAAAGTTTGTATGTGTCTCAAACCATGGCTACTTTGTTCCCAGTCATTCAGAACTTAAAATAAACCAGGCCAATGCCAACAGTGGGGTTAGGCCAATATTACCGTGCTTTAAAGTTTTTACATTTCTTCGGTGTAAATACCTGTAACAATCTGTGAAGTTACAAATCCCAAAGTCCATGAAAAAGCAAGTTAGAGTCTTTAACATAAATCAGGAGATGCCAGGATTTTAGTCACTTCTGTCATTTTTATAAGAGACTCTTCACAGAAGTAACTGAATTCACATGATGTAGCATCATCATTTGTGGTGATGCAGTAACTGAACGCCAAGCTGACCAACAACAGTAGACAAGGCCGCATGCCCAATCCTAGAACACAAAAGGGAGTTTTGGGCCTTAAAGAGTAAGGAACAAAATGTAAATGTTTTGCAGACATACGGCAACATGGGTGATAATAAAACTAACAATGTGTTCTTGAAAGATTAAATGGCATTTATGTGTAGTGAATGACTTAATACAATTATTAATATGTTTATCATCAAACAAGGATCTCTTTAATAAAAAATAACTATTATGTTCAAGTATGCAAGGCTTTATGCATCTACATCCCTGAGACTCGGAAGCATAGTTTGCAGTATTTGTTACTAGCCACAGTTGATTTTTGCCTGTATTGGGAAGGTTGGTGGATGTTAAAGGGACAATACAACCAAACATGAAATTTCTGTCATGAATTACTCTATAGTTGTTCCATATCTGAGAATATTCTGTGCTTGAATAAACAGAGGAAGACTAAACAGTTCTTGCCTCTTAATAGGGAAAATAAAAATAGCTGTGAAGAAAGCCAGATCTAATGGACATTCTTCAAATATCTCATTTTGCATTATAATTTTTTATTTTTGGTTGACCTATCCTTGTGAGCCCATGGGCTTACATTGTAAAGAGTGGCCTCAACCGAATCAGAAGATCAGATGAAACATCAAGGTGGATGGGCTTCGTTGTTCTAGGCCAGTGTGTCACCACTTTAGAGTTCAGTACACCCCTAACCTATTCCCCATTAAAAATGGAAAGGTTATTAACCATAATATTAACCCTTTTTTACAATTCTTTTGTGGTGCTATCGGTCAGGTAGTGCTGCCACAGTCATTATCCAGTTATCCTCTCACCGGAGCTCTTCATTTGCAAATAAAATAAGATTAGGCAAAAACATTGCAGAGAAAATCACTTCATTTCCATTGATTTTCTATGACCAGCACTTCAAAAGCTCAAGGATTTACAAGGGAGCTTTTCATGCACAAGTAGTCTCGTAAAAGCAATTAATGATGCTAAAACAAAATAAAGCTGTCTTTTATAGAAATTGTTTGGGGAGTGCAGAAAGCAAATCCATCTTCTGATGTTTATCCACACTCTTCTTTGATACACGATCAGCACCGATAAAGGTCTGACAGGAATGATTAACCGTGAAGGGAGACTCAATATAACGGTTAAGATAGTGTTGAGTGTGATATATGAGTTGATTGAATAGTCTGCATCGGTTTGTATTGATGGAGTTCAGGAGTGATGAACCGGCCTGATGGCCGTGTGGGCAGGAGGAGGGCCTAAAGTGGGCTGTTCTCCGGACCGCTGTGGCCCAGGTGTGCGACAGCTGCATCTCTTGCTTGAGTTTGCAGACCTGGCCCCTGACCCCAGAACTGTCCAGCGTTCAATACACCATTACCCCCAGCAGCTGCACTGACCGCTGGTAGCTCTTGCTGCTGTTCTCTGCTCATTATGGCAAAGGGGTCCGCAAAACGCATAACAGCTTTGCCAAGCAGCTTGCGGCTTATTTGTTCATAACTTTATTGACTTGGCAGCAAATGGTCAGGTCGATTAATCAGGGTACTGTCATTGGACAATAAAAGCGTCATTGGATATGTAACTATTTGTCCTTGGTTTAACTGATAGGTTACCCAAAATCAAAATTCTATCATGAATTATTCACTCTTTAGTTCTTTCAAATCTGTATAATTTGAACAATGAGAAAGATATTGGTAGAATGCTTGTAACTAAACAGTTCTTGGACCCCAATAGTAGGAAAAATGACAGCCCCAGTATTTTTTTCCTTACTACATTCTTCAAGATATTTTTTTGTTCTGTTAAACACAAATTTAGATATTAAGTAAGGTTTCCTACTATGTTATTCAGTGGGGTCTGATAACTGTTTGGTTTTAAGCATTTTTTTGAATATTTTTAAAATATGTTCTCTGTGTTTAACATAACTAACATATAAGTTATGTGCCAAATGTGAAAAATATGAATTTGTCATTTGGTTGTGTAGTTAACCTATTCTCTGCTTCATCAAATTTTCATGACAAATCACTATATTTTCTTCTTTAAAATGTACTGCAAGATGCAGTTCTTTTCCAAATCACTGTAAATCCGTCACCTGTTTTTAACCTTCAAAATGGGTGCATTAAACTCTACTAACACTTTTGATGGCCTGGATGAGCCAGTGAGTTCTACATCTGGGGCTTAAAAATTAGAGACTGGACATTTGCATTTATTTGATTTATATTAATGTATAGTAAGTCGGGTTATGTCATACATTTAATGTTAATTTTTTTAAAAACATATACCAACATATTCAAAATATAAAAGAATGTACTTGTAGTGTTTTTAAAAAAAGAGTAAATAAACTTTGAATTTGTTGGGATAAATAGAAAATTAACAAATTGTATGGGTCCGGACATATAATCTTGTCTGGTTTCCAATTGAAAAAGTCATATACAGTTTTTGGTGTAATATTCCCTGTATGATTGTTTTCATTTGTTTAGTAAGATATCGGCATCAGTCAAAAATGATATTTGGCAACGTATTCAAATATTTTAATTGTTGATTTGTTTTTCAGGCACAATTAAGTATACTTCAAAATGTGTCAAATAAAAAACTATTAAAGAAATACTTCACCCCATGTTTTAATTCTCTTTTAATTTATTTTGCATCCCACATGACTTCAGCTTACAATAACAATATTTTTCATTCAAATTATGTCATGCTGTCTTCTAATATTGTATTCCAATGGCAAAACACATCCATCATAAAAGTCCAAAACCAAATGACCCTAGAGGGCTTAAGAAATGCAGTGATACGATTGAAACACAGTGGGAGAAAATAATTAATATTTTAAGAAGGTTTAAATGAATACAAAATAAATTGTCTTCAAATGCTAACAAGAAATTCCAAGCAATTTGAAACACATTGAAATCTTCACATCCTGTTGTCTTGTGACTAGTCGTCATATTTCATCAAAGGACAGGGAAACTATGATATTTTTTGTGTTTTCTAAAAAAACTTATAAACAACTGAAAGAGGATGAAAATACATTTTAAAACAATTGTTCCTGTTCTGCTCCTTTACAGTCCGAAGATATGAATCATTTTTATTTTCCAAAGATTTCAGCCTCAGTGCTATATACTACATAATGTGTGATTGAGTCGTATGAAATCTATCCCAGCATGCCTTGTCAGACACCGGTCCTTTAAATCTTTGCACGCCGATTCATTCAGTCGACACCTTTCAGCTGACTCATAATGAGAACGCTCTGCATGTGGAAATTGGCTCACTTGCTGTCCTCTGACTTCAGCTGCTGCTGATTGATAACCACAATAGAAGCTTGAGAGGCTACATGGTGTAATGTCTTTGTGCTCCTATCTCTCTCTCCTGCCTATGGTCGATTTGTGTCTGAGGTTTCTTCATTACTAGATCTCCTGCATGTGCCTTCTGTGGATTAAACGCACATCAAGACTTTACCCATACGGCCGAGCATCCATAAAGTCCATGGGCCAGAACAAAAGTTAAAAGTTTCATTTAGGCTGTTCCTCCAAGTCTAAATATCATCTAATTTGGACATATTTTACTCACCCTCTAGTTGTTACAAACATATATGACACAATAAAGAGACTACAAGTTTGTATCCACATATTTAGGATTGCGTCATCCTTATCTTCCATAGCACGGCAAAAGATTAATATGGAAGGCGGTTGTGACCCAAAACAGCTACGTTGCAAACTTTTATCAAAATATCTTCATTTATGTTCAGCATAAATGTGAGCACACAGATTGATAAATGAGCCAATGATTTTCACTTTTGGGTGTACTATTCCTTTAATTGTTGTATATGAGAAAAATTTTTAGTTAGAGTGATTTAATAACTTTAGTTTGATGTTTAATCCCATTTTTTTCTCAAATCATAATTAATGAATCGCATCATATTGCGGATGTCAATTTTGTTTTGTGTGTGTCTTCTGGGGTTCAGGGGTCGTTGTCCTGGGGTGAATACTCTGTGCCATGACATTTTCCAGCAGGGTTAAAGGTCTACAGCCAAATGTCAGCGTGCGGGGGACTGGGCAGATGGCCAGCAACACTTCCTGTCTTCCCTCTGTTAATAAGCGTCCTGTTATCTCTAAACAGACAGGTATTTCCAAGTTTCCATAAAAGGTTAGTTTGCACACAAACAGTAGGTCTGTGGGCTCCTAAAAATAAGGGATGTTCGTTAAACTTCTCTTTTCATTATGACAAAAGTGAAGTCTGTATGCATTGTTGAAACTCAGATCATTTGTCACACTTTTTCTCATTTGATATCCGTTAGTGACAGACTATGGCAGGAAAATGGCTTTTTGAGCACATTACTTTGATTATGTCTTGGCCCCACTGGGGCCGGCAGACAGTAACTCATACACGATTGGGTGGAGGGGATGAGCGAATGATAGAGTGATGAAGAGAGAGTAAGACAGAGACGCACGTGTGTTTGGACGGTGTCCCTGCTGTGAGTCTAATTAAAAGGGGTTGGAGGCAGAGGGGCTGCGGCAGGGCCCGACGGGGCTCTTCCTCTCCCCCTGCCTTTGATTAACGGCAAACAGTAATGCCCTACAAAATATAGACGTTTACCCTAAACAATTTTACAACGCAACCTCAACCTCACATTTCTTTGTTGTGTGGATGTTGATCATTGTTTTTAGCCTATTTGTAGCCTATTATCATTTTATTCCTGTTTTATTGTTGAATCAACTTTGATGTTTGTGTGAAGATTCTTGGTTTCATTGCAGCTTCGTTTGACTTTGTTTAAGAAGTGTTACGTGCTGTAAAGTCTTGATTTGGCAATGTTTTACATGTTAACAGTAGCTTTTTTTTTAAAACATTTAAGTATAGAGAAGGATTCACAAGGAAGAAAATGGAATAATAAAATGTGTTGGGAAAAATTGGATGCGATATGAAATGTATTATAAATAAATCAAATGCATTAACCTTAAAGTAAGAGTTAAAAAAGATGGTGTCATTATTTAATCTCCCTCCTTTAATATTAAACCTTTAAGACTTTATACAGCAGAACTTTTTTAAGCTATCTTCAAAAGAAATAAAATTGTGAATATGACTAGACACTTAACATGTATTATGGCAAATATTGCTTTACAATGCAACTAAATTACTTATTGAAAAAGTGTTACAATATTTGATGTATAGTTTAACGAATATGATGTATAGTTTGTTAATATGAATACTTATTACAATTTTTGGATTGTTATTTGAAATTTGATGTAAACATTTATTTCAAGAATACACATAGGCCTGCTCAACATGACATTGGAGGATTTTGCTTTCTTTTGTAAAGAAAGGTCAGGGAGCACTTGTGTGGCATCTTGGTCTCCTTCACCATTTATCCGGCCCAGCTTTCAAAGGAAATGAATTGCATTTTGTTGAATATGAAGGGACTTTTGTTGATTATAAATGTCAATGTTTACTTGATGGTGTTTGCCTGCTTACAAAGGTTAGGAGTTTGATTTACATAAAACACACATCCTGAAAATAAATGGTAAATTTCTATTAAACTGGGAAACCTGTATTTAAAGTTGTGAGATGATCAGTGACACCACACATAATCTCAAAAATAATGATTAAATAAATTGATGTAACATTGAAATTCATCCTGAAGTCATCCTAAAACACTCCGCTTCTGTTTCTAGAAGCTTAGAGAATTCCATCTCTTGGTTCTGGAACTCTTTCCTAGTGTTGGCATGTCCCTCATTAGCATGGTCCCTTCATTAGCTTTGTTAAGGTCTGGGGGGGGGCAGGCTCCTCTTTGTTCTCTGATCCCCTGTTAGATGATGCCAGGCGTCCTCGTCCATCACTCTGTCATTGGTTGATGCTCTTGGGGACTGGACCATACCAGCCCATGCATATTCAACCACAAGCCCCCTAAAGCAGGCCCTGGTAAGGGCCCCATCCGGTGCCACGTCCGCCCCCCCAAAATCTTAAAATTCACTAATAAAGAGCACATGGAATCCCTTCAGTAATGTGTCCCGTGAGAATGGCTGAGTAATTAAAGGCCTTGTGCCTTATACCATCACCTATCATTCATGCGTAGAATGGACAAGCTCATACATACGAGTGGCTTCTTTATATATTTTGTATTGAGTTTTTACAAGTTAATCTTTTTTGTTTAAAGCAAATTTGCTACTAATAAAAGATGGCCAATGTTCAGTTATTGAGAAAGGATGCAATTATTTGCACGCCAATCCAAGGACAATCCAAATATGTTTTGTCCTTTCATTCTATGGTGCAAATGGAGGGTATATGTTTTTATATGAAACTCACGAAGTGCAAATGAAGGGCAAGACCTTAATAAAGGGTCTTATTAGAAAAAGAATTGATGTAATGAGTTGTATAAAGTAAGCCCTCTCTGCATTTGGTATTCCAGCGCTGCATTTGTTATTGCTAGACAAGAGCAAATTGATACAAATAGAGGACAAAGACAATGCTGGGAGCGTCGTGACTGCAATGTAATGTTTGTTTCCAAGTGTGTAAAAATGGTGACTGTGGGCTTTGCCGTTTCCTAGAATGAAGGACGCCATGGAATGTAGCGTACAATGTATTTCTGGAAACTTTTAATTGTGTTTGGCAAACATAAGCTCGAAAGCGTATGCAGGGGCACATAGGGTGGCTCCGCACTCCAGCCCTCTTCAGAAAGTTGATTGTGCGTCAAATTGTGACAAGGGTGTGATGATGATGTGAATGAAAAGATGTGAACTTAATTACAAGGCTCTTCGCATTGTGCGCGAGTGGGTTAGGGAATAAGCATTGTGTTTGGAGTGTGCCGGGGGTCCTTGGGGAAACAACACTCACCCCGGTTGTGTTCTTACTTTGTAATCAGTTTGTCTGAGTGTGTGTGTGTTTGGGGTGGGTAGTCTCTTGTTAATAGACTCCTACAGTGATGATATTAGGTACAGCGTTGTGACATGTGATAGTATTTATGATGTTTTCACCTACAGTAAGCGAAGTGTAAATTGGTTTTGAAATGCTTTTTGGAATTGTCTTTGCTACCCTGGATAGTTCGCCTTCTCTTGCAGTGAAGCAGACTTCAATAAAACTCTTTCTCAGATCTGTGAGGAATGTCGTTATTTCTCTATCATTTCCGCCGAACTTCATTAGCTCACAGTCTCGGGAAGGGTCTTAATAGTTTCAGTGTGAGAGATCTGAAGAAAAAACGATGGCAGGTCTCCGTCTTTACCTTGAGGATGTCAGCAGGAGATGGAGCCCTACCAGCAAGTTCTTTCATTTGTTTAACTAATAAAAGGGCCTCACGCTTCCTTTATAATTGCCCACAAACTTTAGCAGACTGGGATCTGGAGGGGAGGGTTTAGGGGAGGATAGGTTTAACTCGAGAGGGATGTTAAGCTGGCCTACAGCTTGTACCCTGAGGAGATTGAAATGGCAGCAAAATGGACATAACACAAGGGGGTGGAACACAAAATAGGGTGTGCGTGAGTCTCGAAGCTTTGGAGGTCATTTTTGCGATTTTAATGTAACCTTTTATTTGAGTGCTTTGTACAAAGTTTTGTTTCACTTTGGTTCAGACCCAATTGTGAGGGGTTTGTAAAACCATCCAACTTTAGTATCAAAAATAAAATGTTTTAATTTGTTCAGTTATTTGACCCAGTATAGCCTGTGTACACAGCGTAGGCGGTGATATTTATGTACTTTGTTCGTTGTTGTTGAAACTAAATTAAACTCTGAGCAAAGCAAAATGGGCAAAACTCGCAAAGCGTTTCCCCAAACCGCCAGAAGGCTTTTCATCGTCTGCGTAGCAACTTTTAATTTTCCAGCGCGTGATCACCGTGGACACAGTTAACCAAGCGAGCCTGCCGCATTTGCATCCGGGAAGGCAAAAATAAGCTAAATAAATTGAGTCTGTAAGGCTGAAGACGAGCAAACCTCATTGTCCTCTCTGTTAATCATTCGCTCACCCCTCTGGCTTCAATAAAGGGTTATAAAAGAGTATAAAAGAACAATTTGGGAAGCCCAGCTGTGAATACCCAGCCCATCAGATGCACAATAGTTGAGTGACGGCCACCGTAATTTAGCTTGTGATCTCGGGAACGCCTCCCTCTCCTTCTCTTTGTTTAACTCGTCCAGCAGTGGGATTTTCCCTGGTTGACCAGATGGGCAAATCCATAATGCAGAGAAGGGTTTAGTTGAGCCCCCCCAACCCCTTCATCTTTCCTGCGCACCCCGTTCTAGCATCACAAACTAGCCCATTACGGGCCAATGGGGGCTCCCTCTCGGCTAATTAAGCGCAGCTTTGCTAGCGCTGCGCGCAATGGGTTAGCGACCCCGTTGAAGCTCCAGCACCTGGGGATGCTACCTGTTACAGTACCTATTCGGTTGGCCCTGCGGTGGGGTCTCAGCTGTTTGGGACGGGCCCCTGGACAGAGCTGACTGGTGATGCATGGTGCTCATATTGCACTGTTTTTCTAACAGACCCGATGGGCGGTTCGGCGAACAATAGGCAGGCGGGCTGACTTCATCAACAACGGAGTTATAGGTCAACTAATGCTGTCACATATTCTCCTGGCATCTCTCGCAGGCCTTAATATAGCGGAATTTGAAGTTGAATGTTTAGATGTGTTTTTGTGATATCGATGCGCAAGATTAATAGACATGTATTCCTCGCCAATCTCATTTTACGCTGAGCTTTCACTTCCCCAGATGCTATTGATCTCCGCTGCAATGTTACAAACAAAACAAACAAGATGGTATCTCTCGAATGCGTAGTAAGGTTTTGCTCAATGACAACAGCTGTTCTATTGGCAAATTGCCTTGCGAATAAGTCGAAATTCTTCTCCGAGGGACTTGATCAGACTAGCATTGATTTTCGCAAGGTTAATTCACCTGCAGAGGTCTGTCCTTCGCCGCCAGCCACTGGAAGGCATTTTTTCTTAAAGCAAAGCCAATCACTGCTCTCAACTTTCCGTTAACTTGAGAGTGAGAGAGAAAACACAGAGTTCATCTTTCCTCAACAGTCAATACCGGAGCAGTCACACGGGCGTTGATTGAGATGAACTCTTCTCTACTCAATCCAAGATACACTGATTGTAAGAGATCTGGGGCTTTTTAAAGTGCCTTAAATAGTGTGAATGCTAAAGAGAAGCAGCGTTCGTGATTCAAAGCCAGTTATTATTTGCTGATATAAGCTTAACGTTTGACACAGACATGAGCCAGACATGGTCTGGAGGTTTTTTAAATTAGCACCTCATTTTGCACGGGGGTGTCCTATGCATATTTAAATGAGGGTTTTAGCATTTTCACAAATTAGCTTTTGAAAACCTGAATTGAAATAAGGGATCAGGGCACAAAAATGGATGGAAATGCAAATGCTTAAAAGGCATGAATCATAGGGGCGTGTCTTCAAGTTAATATCCGTAGGGTTACGGCTAATTGTGCCTTTGCTGCGCGATTACGCGGAGTTTGCTCAAGGTTTACGGAGAGTTAGCTCTGTTGACTAAACCAAAGGGTTTGTTTGAGATCTCGTCACCTTTGCCCCCCAAGTACAGGGTCCTCCTTGTGGCGAATATTCCCTCGGTACCCCAGCATATTGGATCAGTCACCCCAGCTTGCCTCCCTGTCTTAACATTCACAAAAGAAAGAATTAGGATATGTGCTTGTCAACATAATAGCGTAATTGCGAAGTTGAGGAGAAATGTTTGCTCTGGCTTTTTCAGGCTATGGCACAGTGGGGCTCTCAAGAGACGGTCAGTGATTTGCACGATGGTTGGATCTGCTAGGAAAGGACCAATTATATCACATGGCATATGGGTAGGACTGCCTAATGATGAGGAAGACCAAATGCTTGGCAATCAAAGGTCACAACTTGTTTGTGCCCGAGCCAAAAAGGCCCAATTACAAAAAGAGCTTTTACCCTGCTGGAGCTTTTACATCCAGCTGTGGGATCTGGTGCCTACACCTGGATTCTTGGCTCCCCAGGATCACCAATCTGTCAGATGGTTCTGCAGCTAAACAAAACCAACTCAACCCATCACCCAAATCTCATGACAGGACTTTAACACGTGCATCCCCGCAGAGAGTCGCCAGACCTGGGCACAGCTGCTTTGGACAGCCCTGGCACGGCTTTCCAAGCTGTTGGTGATCTTTATCATCTAAGCTGGAGATAATGTGTCACGCTTATGTCCACAGCCCAGAGTGAACAGACACAATTTTTTATCTTTCAGCAAAACGGTGCCATGTGTCGGCTCGCTGCGTGCATGGAAACTCACTTGTCAACATGCCTATGGATTGTTCAGATCTTAAATTGTGTGTATAACCTTCATTTAAGTGACATGAATTATACAAGCTTTATATGTGAAGATTGCTTCCACACCTGACATTTTGGCTTACATTGCTTATACATTTATTGTCACGGTTATTAAAAGTAACAGCGGTTGGGGCAGAGTTCAATACGATCACGAAGACACAAATTAAAGTGACTTGCCGATAGAAAGAGTCAAACAGTCTTTCAAGAAAACAAAGAGACCGTATCTCCTCTGTTCTTCCGGTGGTGTAAAGCTTTATCAATGAGCCTTCAGCCCAGGCTTCTTTTAATTGAGTCAGTCTGATTGCGGCCGGGTCCGCAGAGAATGTGGAAGAATTTGTAGTAATGAGTGTTCGATTGCGACATCGTCAAGCAGGTAAGAGGAAAACAGTGCCGCTGCCGTCTCCAGTGCGTTATCGATTTTTCTCACAGAGCTCTTCAGCCGTGATGTGACTGTTAGGGGACTGTTTTAAAGGACCATATAGGATTGCTGTGGGAACAGATGACTAAATATCATCTTGTGCTTAAAACAGCAAGGTGCCACTGCTGCGGGCTTTGTAAATGGCATAATAAAAGAACAGCTACTTTGGAGTGCATTGCAATGTGTCAGTAAAGTCTTGGGATGGTGTGGATGTTGTAGTGAATAATAAACATGTAAGAAGGGACTTTGAAGCTGAAAATGGAAAATAAGTTAAAGGCAGGGTAACCAATTTCTGAAACCGGTTGTTGTTTTTTAAATGGTATGCAAAAGAAACACGCTTATTCCTACATTGCTCCGCCCCCGAATGCTTGCACACATTTAAATAGAACAGTGTATTTGACCATGCGCTGTCACAAACATTTTAAAATCTTATTAATGGCTTGGAATGGAGAATAACACCAAAAGTTTTCAAGTGATTAAAGTTTGGTCCAATTGGAAAATTGTATAATCATTTACTCATTCAAACTAATTGAGTTTCTTTCTTTCACAGAGCACAAAAGATATTTTGAAAAAAGTTGGTAGCCAAATAGCAGTGGCACACAATTAGTTGGATTGAGTGGGGACAAAACCAATGCAAGTGAATGGGAGTAAGTTACCAACTTTTTACAAAATACCTTCTTTGATGTTTTTCAAAAGACAAAAACTCACACTGGTTTAAAATGGTAAGAAAATAAACACAGAATTCTTTGAGTGAACTTTAACAACACAATGTCTTTATATAAGGATTGTAAACTTTTCAGAAAAGGAGAAAGGAAGTCATTTGAAAAATGTAAATTTCTGGTGCTGTTATATGGCCTTATTGCCCTTGAGAGAACAATAACTTCACATACTGCTGTCCAACTATGAGAGTATATGATCATAACAAGATCATTACGCTCTTTCATAACCAAAGGCCCTTTATTTCCGAGACTTTTATTATTCATGTTTTATGTTTCAAATAAATTCTGCAGAACTGTTTTTGCATATGTAAGCTTTATTTTTAATGTAATTTTGTGTGCATTAAGGGTGAATATACAATAGGCTTAAATCATAAAGAATCTTACATTAAGTGATATTGCAAGAGTTCTTTTAAAAATCAAGGAAAACTTTTTATGTTTGACAGCAAGAGAATGGCTACTGTATCTGTTTCTGAGCGAATTAGGTTAGGATCTTTTCGTTTCCATAGCTACCGGGTTCAGTGTATATAATGTGATCTATTAGAAAGGTGATTGTGATGGATTCTCAGGAAACTGTTGTGTTAATAATCTGTTGTCTGCATGATCAGTTTATGATCAGTAAATGTATCTGTTTTATAAACAAGTTTTGTTTGTGTAGTGATTTTACACACAGTCCCCCAAAAATATATACATAGAAAATAATTAAATGGAGACCAAACAGTGACCTGCTTACTGTTTCTTTTTCTTCTTTTAAGAAAGTTGTTGCGATGATGTCTTGTTAGCATATCAATATTCCTCACATGAAGGCCACATTTCCAAGACATGTGACCCTATCTGTCAAAGGTCTTAGTCCTAGCTAAAGTCCTTTTTTGTGATGAAATAAAGGAAAGAACATTCTGCGACAATATAATCATTAATATTGACTAAATGAGGACATGTCAAAATTGAAAACCATGGTCTATTGATGAAATCAAACTTGTATGCTCTTTATCCCAGACGTTATAAATATCACAATTCCTTTGTGTCAAATTGATCCCGAACCCTCTTATCCAGTGAAGATTGGCACCCCATGTTGAAGCCTTTGGCACAACTGCCCCATGAATACAAAATAACCGAGTGAAACGGGGGCTGGGCTGAAAACTTCCTCTCCGAAAGTGCTCGATGGGGGTCGTTACGCCAACTTTGTACCATGGATGGTTCCCTTTGTCTGGCAATGAGCAGGGGAAGGGCCACACTAATGGGTAGCACACTGATTCTGTCAGCCGTCGGATACACATGAGCCCATGAGTCCGGCGAGACTGCACATGCATTCACATACATACATGCATGCACACGCAACGATCCCATCGCCCTCCCGCTGAGTGTTGTGTGGACATGCACAAAAGCTTCTCCTCACAGGATTGACACTGGTGATGTGCATATGGTGATGAGTGCAAGAAAACAGATGGAGGGACATTTTTCTTTTAAAAAGTGTACATGAAACGGTTTGTTTTCACATTCTGATAGTTGATTACAAAGGAGGCATCTGTTCAGTCGAAGATCAGACGAAGAAACAGAAACAGAAGGCTTATGAAACTGGTGATGACAAAATCATATTTAGCATTTCTGTTTCTTCGATGGAGTAACTTGTTCTTGTTGTTTAACCGTATACAGTTATACAATACATGTGGTGGCACAGCTCAGGTAATAGAAACATTGGTGAGATTATGATTAGTAGACTTTAATCTGCCTTTAAATTGCATTCTTTCAAATTTCAGCACAATTTGAGATTTTGAGGAGAGGAATTATTTCGAGACTCCATCATGACATCATGACCCACTGAACACAAAAGAAAATATTCCGTATTAATTAATGTCCATAAAAGGGAAGTTGACATTCTTCAAAATATCTTATTTCGTGTTCTCCACCAGAAATAAACTCTGATGTTAATGGGAATTAGGTCAGTAAATGATCAAATTACTTTAATTTTTAAAGTAAATGATGTGTCTTACTCCTGGTTCTTCTTTTCTAAGTATAGAGAAGCCTTTTCAAATCATCTCTTGGAGGATTTCAAACACACATATAATCCTTCCGAGAATTCCCCACTATGGCTTGAAAAAGTCTATTACTGTAAGAACACATCACAGTGTGCGATCACAGTTGGCTTCTTGTTGTGAAAAGACAATGTAGCAGTAATTGACACATCAGCTTTCACCATATTGCCAGACGGCTGGAGTTTGTGCTGCATCATGTTTGTTTGTTTGCCTGCGTCTGCGAGAATGCACCCGTGTCTACGTATCTGCCGGCGGGCAGTTTATTCTCCTGTATATCAATGCCTCCAGGGATGATTATTAATCCAATAATTAAACATTTATTGCCAACAGCACCTGCTCTCCCTTCTTTTGGTGACCCCTGGGGACTCAATCACACCATCACAGGAAGCCAGAGGATGAGAGAGGGAGGGATGAGAGAGAGATGAGGAGGAGGGTGTGTGAGTGAGCATCAGTGGGAGGGGTTGGGAAAAAGAGCAGCATTTCGGTAGGGTCATCAGATAGCCGGATTCTTTTACACGAACGAGTTGTTTTTGTGCGGGAGGACAAACGCCTGTGAAGTTATGTGACTCAAGAACAAAGGACACAAGAAGAGGACCATTTCAACACGTTCCACAAGAGGAGAACAACAGTGGAATGGAGAAGGGGTGCCCCCCTAATTGAGACCCCCCAGGCACTGTGAACTAATGAGAAAAGTTTTATTTCATTTCCTGAACGCCTGAATAGGACTTTTATTGTTGGTTTTGTGCATGATTTAAATTTTCAACTGGACTGATCTGAAGAACAGCACTTGTGTGTTTAAGATTTCTAGGAAACTCATTCAGCTTCATTGGAAGAAGCAAAGGACCACCAAACACACTGAAAGAGAGAGAGAGAGTAGTTCACATATTGAGAAGAGGGCTACTGTCTCTCTGTTGCTGAAGCAGAGATGCTGCGGTACCTGATAAAGACGCTCCTGCAGATGAACCTCTTCACAGACACCATCCGTGATGCCACCAATGGAACCGATCTGTTCTTCAACATCACCTCCGTCCCATCCTTTAACTCGTCTATGATGGACTGGGCCAACTTAACAGGGTTAAATGGTGAGGATATGCAAATGTCATCTTTCTCCGATATTTTATGGAGTCAAATTGTGACATGATTTTCAGTAGCTCTATATAGACTTTATGTTTATTAATGCTTACCATCTTTAAACAGAAAAACAAACTGACTTCTACAGTAGGAAAAATTTTTTTTTTCTGTTTAAACACCAAAGAAGATATTTCGAGGAATGTTGGACAGGTTTAAGTTCTGGGGCACTATTTATAAGTCATTTTTCCTACTATTGTAGCCAATGGGATTGAAAACTGTTTGGTTGAAAGCATTCGTCCAAATACATTTGTGTGTTTTACCAAACATTGCCATAGTTGTGGGTTTTGCGTTGGTTTAGACACTCTTGTGTGTACAACCTTATTGAAAGTTCTTTTCAGAAGGACAACTTAAAACACGGGCGTATGTGACAGTTGACTAAAGACTGAAGTGTGACTTGGCATCTCATCCGCGAAATATGTTTCTCAAACAATCTCAGAACTTTAATGGTTGCCAAAAAAACAAATTGTGCATTTTTATTGAGATGGCTATAAGTTACATTTCTTGTATTACTGTTCTTGATTTTGCTACAAATGTTAAAAATACTGGGACTAAAACTGTAAAACATCCCATGAGAAGTACAGTTGATCTCACTTATTATTTTATAGGATGCATATTGTGCATTATTTACATTCTGAGTTTTGATTTTAATGTACAACAAAATTCCTGTCATATGGTGGATACCTCATTTCGGTTTGTGAAACAAATCCATAATAAAAACTAATACAAATGAAGTTATACCGATATTGACTTTCTATTGAATTGGTCCCATATGTGCCTTATAGAAAAGTGTTCTCTGATCTGTGTAGGCAGTCTGTTTTACATAAGCTTTCTGTATCCATGAAGCACATACTCTAAGATTGGAATGACTTGGCGAATGTGTATGGATGTATTTCTCTCATTGTCACAGAATGTGTCAAAGTCTATTTGGCAGCAGGCACTTAAGCAGCGTGTGTAATGGGAATGTCCTGCTGTGTTGTTCTCCTCAGACGAGGTAATGACAGGGAGTTGAGTGAGTCTGTGTTTGTGTTAAGGTAATTGGGAGGAGGTTATTTTACCTTGATGCCCATTTAATGAGCTTTCATGTATGTCACACTGTTCAGATCGATAGCACAAACTTTCTTAACACACGCTTTCTTTCATACACATCACACACTTTTTTTTTTACAAACCTACTTTCTCAGGTATCATTTATGCTGTTTGCTTTCTTGTTACTTTTCCTTCTCTGACTTTTCTTCCCTCTATTCTATCTTTTTGTTAACTATTAAATGCATGCCTTTTCTTTTTCCTCTCTCTCAGTCTTATCTTTTTGTTTTCCTTCCTTCCTTCCTTCCTTCCTTCCTTCCTTCCTTTCTTTCTTTCTTTCTTTCTTTCTTTTGTTTTCCTATCGCTTACTCTATTCTTTCTGTCTTCCTTATTTCAGTTATATCTTTCTTTCTTTCTTTTTTTAGTTCTTAAATTCTCTCTCTTGTTTTTCTTTCGCTCCCTCTCTCACTCTTATCTTTCTCTGTCTTCTTTTTCAGTTCTGTCTTTCTTTCTCTGTCTTTTTTCCAATTCTTTCTTTCTTTTTTATCTCCCATTTCTTTCATTCTTACTTTCTATCTGTCTTTCTTTTTTTCTTTTTTAGTTCTTAATTCCAGTCTCTCGTTTTCCTCTCTTTCTCACTCTTGTCTTTCTCTGTCTTCTTTTTCAGTTCTTTCTTTTTCTTTTTTTATCATAAATTTTTTTCTTTCTTTCTATCTTTCTTTCTTCCTTCCTTCCTTCCTTCCTACAGTTTCTTTTGTTCATACTTCAGTTCAGTCTTTAAGTTCATTCTTCAGGTTATTTCCTTCATTATTTAGTCCACTTAATCCACTTTAATTTCTCTCTAACTCTTTCATTCATTCCTCTTTTCTCAAATTTTCCTCCTTATGTCTCTCATGCTTAACTCTGTGGTATAGAGTCTCTGGTCAGATTCAATGTAGTTTTGTACCAAGCTGTTTATGGAGATTGGGAGATGAACCATTGTTGTTTCGAAGTGGACATGTACACTAGGAGCTAAATTTGCTTCTGAAATGTAACTCAGAAAAGAAGCTTATCTCAGCTTGTGTTATCTGATTCACTGAGCATTGATTATACTCAGACTACAGCACCAACAAGACCTCTGTTCCCACTGTGTTCGTGTGTGAGAGAGAGAGAGAGAGTTTGGATTCTACATGATCAAAAACCAGTGCCTCCCTTGTCCTTTTCCCCAAACGCTGCCAAGACAGCATTGATTGAAATAACATGCACACACGCGCGCACACACACACACACACACACACACACACACACACACACACACACACACACACACACACACACACACACACACACACACACACACACACACACACACACACACACACACACACACACACACACACACACACACACACACACACACACAAGCACATACACACACACACTGTCCAACATTGAGCAACACCTCTCCATCTGCTGACAGATATGAATTTAAATATTGCCTCCTACTGTGTATCGTAGAGGACATTTTTATTTGGCCTTCTGTCTGTGCGTTTTGAGCCTGCTGTGATCCGTATAAATAGGTTTGGCATTGTCTAAGCTGATTGTTCTTGCACTGGCACTATTCCTTGTATTACTTAGCATTTTTATTAGCCGTGATAATGTTTATTTATAAAGCTGAGAAAAGTATAAATCTCACTTTAACATATATATTAAAATGGAGACATGACAAAAGTATTGGGTATAGAGTATTGCATTGTGTAGATAAACTTTATATGTGAGTGTCGGGGTACTTGAGTGCTGTGTGTGTTTTGGCATCCTTATGAGTGTTTCTAGAGATGAGATGGAGCATGGCCAGGACTGATACATACAGCTTTTGAGTGTTCCATATTTGTGCCTTTGACCAGTAAGCTTTTCCACTGCAGTCACCAATACATTGTTCTGAATTCTATAAGAGGAGTACTCAGCCTCAGAAAATGGAATCGAAAGAAAGGGTAAAAATCAATAGCGCCTGATGACCAATCCTGGATAAAACTGCGAATTCACATAGACAGGACTCTTCTGGTGTTGCATGGCTGATCAATTCCTTCCGGGGTGTTTTTGTTAACAGTGACACACTTTATAGGTATACTTTGACAAGTTACTGTAGATCAACTTGTAGAACAAGCAATAAAAATCATGAGTTCAGTTCCCAGGGAGTGAATATAAAAACAAAGTTGTAGAAAGTTTGAAGAATATGTGTCGCTAAAGGATTCCTAAGGGACAGTTCACTCAAAAATAAAAATAATCTACTCCCTTCATTTCGAAATGTGATACATCATTTTCTTGTGCACAAAAGAAGATATTTTGAAGAATGCATAAGAAAGAGACACAACTTTGAAATGATGACAGTAAGTAAACGGTAACAATTTTATCTTTAAATGAACTGGCCCTTTAATGACTTTCCATATACATCTTTCCGTTTCCACTCGAGACAGCGTGAGTGTCCACCCACCTTTGATATCGTTTGTGTAACGTCCTCTGTTTTTCAGAATGGTAATTGACCCGACGCTGGAAATGAAATTTTCGTTGACGATCCCGCCTGTCACGACAGCTTATTTCAGTGACTAATCTGACAATGAATATAAATTCATGAATTCCCAATGAATACTGACAGTAAATGAGTTAGGTCATGTGTGTGAGCGTATTGCACCTGAGACCGTGAGCTTGCAATGGAATCCTGGGGGTTCACGTCATCGCAGTTCTGCGTCTAATATACACGTTATAATGATGCCCCTCAGTTTCAATGTATGTCAGAGCCGGTGATAGCCTGTCCCCTCGCTTTATAAATCTCAATTAGTTTGTCCGCAAATATTCTGTATTTTTGTATTATTTATGGGGTGGAATCGGTTGGACTATAGTCAGCCCTATACTGTACTGTTCTATAGTATATGTATCATTTTATTTATAGATATCATTTTATACATCATTTTGGCAATTGTTTAATGCGTGATGTCATAAACATTGACACAATATGCTGTTTCCAATAACAAAGTGCTTTATGATCAAAGAGTTACCTTTTATCAATCTAGGAGGCTCTATAGGGGGCTGATCCCATGTTCTCTAATTGGCTGTGTTGTTGTCGGGGGTAACGGGGCCGTGTTCTAATCCCGCTGTGCTAATGTATGTGTTTGTGTGCTCACAGAGGTCAAGTAGGCTCAACCCTGCCTCATCTCACGGGTCTTTTTTCCCTCCGGGTTTAAATAAGGCATCTTTAAAGCAGGATATTTAACATGTATTTTATAACATAAGCTGCTTAATATCCTTTGCAAAAAAGCACCATAGTAAAAAGTCAAAGATAACTGAAGGATTCTTGAAGCTTTTCTTTTTAGGTAGCTTTCTATGGTTTTAAAGTATTGGTAATGACCTGATTACCTGTATATACTATGGAAACCACATGCATTTTACAATCACATGCTACAGGAATGCTCAGTTGGATTATTTAAATTGATAAGAAAGAAGATATTTCAAAGAATGTTGTTAACTGGCACTTATTCACTTGCATAAACAATAGAATTTCAGTATGATCACTAGTTCTTAAAAATATCTTATTTTGTGTTTTGCCATAAAAAGGAGTTGAACATATGATGACTGATGATCATTATCATTTTTGTAAACTACATCTTTTAGTATGAAGCGGCGTCTATCAAACACTAGGGGTCCTGACAATGCAACAGACTAAATGTTTAAAAAATTAGGTTATTTTGGTTGTTGTAATAACAAATAGAGATCTTTTTAGCTATACCAAGCTCAAGATTCCTACATAGAGTGGAAATTGTGATTGGTGGTGATTGTAATGGTCATATTGCTGTGGCCAATGCAGTTCTAGTGGCAATCCGGATGAAGTAGTGAAACCCTGTAATCAGAAGCTCATTATCTGTGTATTGAGGCTGTTTATGGGCAATCATGTCTAGATAACCACAGGTTTATCAAACACTGGTACACAGGTAGAAAGCTGTATGACCAATAATTACATTTAAGAATTGTTTGTTAGATTAGAATCCTGACCCACTGTTATTATTTGTGCAGTGTTTATAAATGAAATGGCACGGACACACAGTACAAATATGATTATTCATTACAAGGACTTGAATGCAAATGAGCATACATCTGTGGACATATGAAAAGCAGTCAGCATCATTAACACACTGATCATATATACTGAGACTCACATAATATTTATAGATTTCATGGCACTGAGGTTAATTTTTGCAACTGCCCATCATTAAATCTGACCTTTTCTACTGCAGACTGGGTTGGTTATGTGGTTAGTCAGTAAGATCAGTTTGAAAGAAGAGATTTGATATTAGAAAGTTTTTTTTCTTTAATAAAATGCCTGTCTGTCTACCTGACTATCATCTCTCTCTCTCTCTCTCTCTCTCTCTCTCTCTCTCTCTCTCTCTCTCTCTCTCTCTCTCTCTCTCTCTCTCTCTCTCTGTCTCTCTGTCTCTGTCTAACATTATATATGTTTCTTTAACAATATGTATCCATCTGTCTATCAATCTGTCTGTCTGTCTTTCTGCTTGTCTTTATGTCTGTTTAATATTATACCTTACTATTTAACATTATCTGTCCGTCTTTCTATTTAAATTTAAATCTATCTATCCGTCTTACACTATATCTACCTATATGTCTGTCTTTCTATATAACATTATATCTATCTATCCGCTTATCCCATCTGTATCTCTATATTTTTTGTGTATACATCTGTCTAACATTATCTCTTTCTGTTTAACAATCTGTCTGTCCGTCTATGTCTGCCTTTCTGTCTAACATTAGATTTATCCTTCTATCTATCTACAGCTGCAATAAAAAGTAAGAGACCGTTCCAAATTGCCATTTAATCAACATTTCTAGATGTGTTGTTGCCATTTCAGCCCAGTGTCTCTTCAATTTCCACAAAATCAAACCTCAAGAGTGATGCAACTGCAATGTGAACAACTTAAAGCGTGACAAGACACATGAAAACTGTTATAAAAATTTAGATTATCCCAAAAAAGATGAACCTAAATAAATTGTTATATTGTATTGCTTAAAAGTAAATATAAATTTCATAATTTTCAAGGTCTGAAAAATCCAAAGAATATTTTCTGTTGGACCTGTAGCTCCAGATTTCATTTTCTCTAAATAAATGTAAATAGAAACATCAATTGTTAAATTTGGAAGAAATATTATTAGAAGTTCAAAATGTACCTAAATACATAGCTTTAAATGATTCATTCAGAAAAAACAAATATAGTCTTTGAATTGTCTCTTAATTTTTTTAATCTATGTATTAATCCGTCTAACATGTTATCTTTAGTTCTACTTTCCCTTTGTCAGTATAGTTTTTGTATATACATCCGTCTATACATTGAAAACCCTTTCTGTCCATCTGTCTAAATAAATCTTCTCATTCTCTCTTGCCGTCTGTCTGTCCTATCTATCTGCCTGTCTATCTCGCACCTCATTCTCTCTTCTCCTACCTCATCTATCTGTCTCGCGCTGCCTCTCATATTATTTCAAGAGATTTCTCTCCTCTATATCAGTCCTTCAGGGTGTCAGGCTATGAATAACATTGTGAAGAGCGACGTGTCATGTAGCAGCAAATGACTGTCATTTCTGCTCCTGGGCGGACAGATGAGATCCCTCAAGCTTAATCAGACACAAACTTATTCTCTCGATATCCTTCGCAACTCCTCCCTGTCCCTGACAAGCTAATCCAGGGTTTTAATAGCCCCTGCGGCTCCAGATGATATGCAGAGTTATGTACATATCAAAACGTGCATGGAAATCAGCGTCGCCCGCATCTGCATGGGTGAAGGTGACCAGTGCAGAAAGGAGGGTCCTCCATAGACCTGGCAACCCAATGGTGATCGCATGCATATTCAAAAGACTTTAAATGACCCTTCTGCTTGGCTTCTTCACTCTGAGGATTTTGGGGATGTAGTGAAGGGCACTGCTGTCAAATTTTGACTTCATATAAGCCAATGTTTCATTTTCCAATCTTAAAGATAAATGGATACCATCGTTTTAAGGTGTCCGTTTGATTCACGTGTATCATTAATCAAGAGCAATTATTTAAAATTAAATTAAGTTTAGTTGATCGATGATATCAGCCATATTCTGTTTTTCACACAGTATGTTTAAACCTGTCAATCAATTTTATTGTTTGAAAACAATTTCTTTCTCTTTCATTCTCTCCCTATCCTTTCCATCTTTCATACTGTTTGCAGTCTGATTGTATCATTCAATTACAACATAATAACATTTATTAACGTATCTGTGACATAGAAACATAATTTCCTGGAAGCTCAATTGAACGACGTGTCATTTCTTGTCTGTACGGTCCTTTGGGGAAAAACCAAACAGGCGTGAAGTCAATGATAGTGTTGGGTTGGTAGTGTCTATAATGGAGAGGTCAGAGAAAAGGGTCGCGACCCCAAGATCCTCCTTCTCAACGTAAGATAGAGCCAACTTCATTTATTTCTCTTCTGTCAATGACAGAAGTCTGTGCTGCCTGCGGCTGAGCAGTCCGGTTGGCCCCCCCCTATCTTGTGCCCTCAGCATTTTTATTCAAATGAGTTTGATCCCTCTAGTCGTACGCAAGAGTCTAGTGCGCTTAGACACAGATGTGCATGAGTTAACACGCAGTCGGACATTTGCATATGTTTGTGCATAATAAAATCCCATCCAGTTATGCATATTAAAACCAATGTTTACCCAGATAAACGAATGGATGTATGGAATTGATGTTCATTTGCATGCACATTGTGAAGGTTTGCAAACTTATTTTTTGGTCGTCTGAGCTATTTCTGACCGTGCGGAAATAACCGTCATGAATATTCATGCAGGCGCACTGATTTGCAAAAGAGCTTTAACAAATTAGATGTTCTTTTTGAAGAGATTAGTAGAAAGGATTTTACAGAGACAAGTGGCATATGAGATTAGATGAAAATGTTTTATGTTTGTCACAAAACTTTTCAATGCTTTTCATTTGTCTGGAAGTCAATTTGCAGAGTGAGATTTTGTGTACATTTAGCATGAAAAATTCTATAAAGTGTTTTTATGTATTTTATGAATTTATATGAAAAGCAATTTTAAGATCTCTTTGAAAAGTTTTTGGTTTCATATAATTTAAAAATAGCACACAATTTATGTTTGTTTATAAACTACATTATATATGACCCCTGATTCATATAAAATATTTAACATAATTGATAGGGTATCTACCTGGGAAAACATTTACTTTACTTTTAACGTTTATTTGTCTTGCCAAAGAGCTTTACATTTTATAGTTAATTATCCAAATATATACATCCATGATCATGCATCAGAACCTTTGTAATGATGGCAGTTTTAAGAGCAAAAGTGCGTGACCGCGGTTATTCATGCGTTTTGATTTATTACTGCATGTTTTTCCACCACTCGGCTATTCTGGTCTTTTCCAAGATGTGATTGCAGTGGCTATTGATTGATTAACTTGTATTGCTAAGAGGCCACTGATTAGAGAGAGTAAGGACAGGATGGATGAATCTTTCTCTGTGTATGGAGAGCTGATGCCTGCGGTGAACCTCCACCCAGCCAATCAATGTGCATTTCACACTTAAACACTAATTAAGTCGTTAGAGGGCAGCAGTGTCAGTCCTGCATGGGTGCTTGTGTGCACACACACATAGATCAGCCCCCTAAAGGGGGTGCACGTGTGTACGTGTATATATTGAGGGGGGCAGCAAGCCATGTGCCAGCAAAAACCTCTTTCTTTAACATACACACACTTGTGTTGATAATAAGGGGTCTAAAGCGTTGTTGTGCTATGTATCATAAAGTGCACCGCTCTAACAATTAGACTCATAATCACTTTTTGGACTGCTGCGGATCTGAAAGAAACAAGCATAAACAACAACAGTACGCTAATCTATACATGCTGTGCGATTGAGTTAGTGCACCATGCAGAGATATGTCGCATGATTGAAGAGGTGCAATATTGCTTTTCTAGGCAACCCAAAGCACTTAAAAGTGATAGTTCACTCAAAACTTTGTTACTCATCCTTTTGTCATTTAAACCTGTATGACTTCCGCAGAAGATAAGAACACAAAAGAAGATATTTTGAAGAATTCCGGAACTGGTACCCATTCACTTGCATTTTTTGATTTTGTGTCCATACAGTAGAAGTGAACAGGTGCCACTGCTGTTCAGTAACCAACTTTCTTCAAAATATCTTCTTTCTGTGTCCTGCAGAAGAAAAAAGTCATACAGGTTTGAAATGACAGTGAGGACACAATATTAATTTTCATAAATTTCAACTTAACCCTTTCGGATTTCTTAGTTTTTTGTATGTCCAGTTTTTTTGGTGCTTGGCGTAACTAATGTTTATATGTTTTAAAATTACCAAACACAACTGATATCTGTTTCAATCATTTTAAGTCAACCTGATTCCCTAATAGGCCCCGGTTTCCAGGTTTTTCCAAATGCCTTTTTCGATAACTGCTTTACAAAAATACTAAGAGTATTCAGCAATTTAACCTCATCTCTTTTATAGGGAAAGTTCACCCAAAAATGTAAATTCTGTCGCCATTCACTCTTCCTCTTGTCATTTTAAACCTGTCTAAGTGTCTTTCTTCTGCAGAACACAAAAGAGGACATTTTGAATAGAAGTATACTATACTATAGAATAGAAGTACTGTAAAATAGACGTTAATGGGTGCCATACACCAACATTCTTCAACATATCTCATTTTGTGTTTCGCAGAAGAACGTTATGTAGGTTAGGAATTTAAGAGGTTAGGACATTATGTCAGAATATTCACTTTTGGGTCAACTATTACATTAACTGAAACCATCTTTATGCAGTGGCGAAAAAAGTGGGTATGCGCTATAAGCGTGACATAGGGGCACCGCACAATGGGGGGCGCCTAAGCGATGGTTAATTTTTTTTTAATAATAAAAGTTATATAAATAGGACTAACAGGCTAGAGTAGGCGCCGTTGCCCTCATAAGATTCCATTATAGAATTAAGACATAGAAGAGTAATATTGTGAGTGGGCGGGGCGCTGTGAGCGTTGAGTGAGCAGCAGTAACATTAGCGAGTTGTAATTGAAAATCGAAAAAGGGGGGGCGCCAAAATTTTTTACTGCATACCCCTCTAACACTGGATAGTTGCAACCCTGTCTTTAGGTCTATTTGTGTCACATTGCTATGTTTAAAAAAGTGTAAAATTTTGTGTCTTTTGGTGTACAAAGAATGCATGTCTTCAAACGATGTTCATTGATAGTTCATGTTAGCTTATAAATGAAACTAACTTTATTAAAAAGTGTTCCAGTGTCCTGAAGAGGTTAAGGACATTTGAACGGTTTTCACCTGTGTTTAAGTCATCTAAGTCTGATAAGTATTTATCCTCTGTTATACTGCAGAGACCCTGTAAGAAAAATCTTTCGGTATTCTCAAGTGTGCAGAGGATCCCAATAGTGCGGGAGAAAAAGACAGACACACATAACCAAGCTCAAGGTGAATCAGATACCGGACAGCGTGCTTAAGTTTCTTGATTCAGATCTGAATCTGTTCTTCTCAAAGAAACTACAATAGCAATCGATAGTTTAACTCCAAAATCACAAAGAGAGACAGTAGATGAAGGACAGGTGTAAAGAGAAAAAAACTGAAGAGTAAACAACAAAGTGGTTGAGAAAGAGAGATATAGAAAAGGCGATGGCGTCAGATCGGAGAGGGGCCTGCAGAGTGCCCTCTGTGTCTCAGCATCTGATGGAAATTTAATAAGAGTATTAGAATTGGCAGCTACACTCTCCGGCTGCCCCTGACATTAGCATAAAGCTATTTATTAGTCTGATTTCCCTGGCTGAGAGCGACCCGGACTGACTTGTGCGGGGAGCACGCGTTGTCATGGCAGCCCCGAAAGGTATCGTGCGTGAGAATCTCGACCAGTCATTTTGCCAGAGGAGGACGAAAGAGGGGAGGATGGGATTGAAACAAAAAGCAAAACGAAGGCAGAGAAGAGGATTAAATAAGTGAGAAGCAGAGAAAAGATCTCCAATCCAGCAGCAACACCTCTGGGAGAGCTACAGAGGATGATACCATCACTGCTGTTTGATAACTCACCTGAAGCCTAGGGATATGATGTTCTAGGCATGCATAGAATACTTAATCAGTTACGCTTTCTTGAAGGTTGAAAATTGGTTTCAGGAGTGATGATCAGAATTTTATTTTATGGTGCCATACACACTGGTTTAGCTGAATATGTAAAAATATTGTCGTATTAGGATTTCGTCCATGTGGTTTTGGGAGACTGAAGTCAGTTTTTTCTAAACCTAGTCCAAAAGTTAATAAATCTTGCAATTTCATGTGAAAAATAAAGTGAATCTGTATATCTTCTGAAACGATGATGTCATGACAAACATCTCGACCCTGGTCTGACACTACTACATCACACTCCAAAAAACAATGTAATTGAGTAACCCCATTTGGGTTGAACCCCATTGCCGGTTAATAAAAACAACTGGAGTCATGCTCTTGTTGTACCTGTGGACTTTGCTAATAATTTAACTATTTTATTATATTTCCTTAACAAAAAGTTATAGATCACCCAAAAATGACAATTATGTCATGAATTCCACACCCTGATGTAGGATGTTTGCCATCATACTAAATGAAGACACTGAGGGACTTAATAAGGGCATAAAGCAAAAAGTGCCATCTTGGCAAGTGTTGGGTACCTCAATATTTGTCTTACTGCATTACACTACAGGTCAACTCTTGGATCATCCGTCAATGGTGGCAAAATCATGTCACTTGCATATTTAAGATTAGAAAATAAGATACGAGATTTTAGATATGAAAATTAGTTATTGTATCTCAAGAGGCATAGTTCTACAACTACACACACCTGTATTACAATTACTGACAATTACAAATACCTGTATAACAATTGTTGTCCCCTATATGGTAAGACCGATGCGACCACCTTTACTCCCAAATACATTTTTGGGTCACATAAATTAAATTTCAGCATTTGCGACAACAATATTGGCAATTTCGAGCCTTGTACAAGCTGCTTAACTTACTCGCTAGAAGTAAGCAAAAACCAGCATGCTGTTACCTTGCTAATTTAGCCTAAAATTGTTTAACATTAATGTAATGGAATTAATGTAATGTAATGGAATTAATGTAATGTGTGTACTTCAATCGTGACAAATGATTGGAATAACATTACTTGCAGAGTGACATGACAGCATGATTTAGAGCCACAAAAACCTTGACAATGGTTAACAGTCATATGTACCATTAACCGTCCCATTCCAACCCCCACCGACCCAAAACTACACCCACACACTTTTTTTTGCATCATTGATGAAAGCATCATTTTAAAGTTGGAAATGCCAAATTTTCCTGAAGAGTCACACCCATGAAAAATGCCTTTTGGTCTAAGACAGAAAATAGTTTGACAAATGCTTTTAACCAAACAGTTCTTGGACCTCGTCCACTACCATAGTATAAAAAATTTTAATCATAGTCAATTTATCCCCAGAACATTTTGTGGTCTCACATTTTTCAAAATATCTAATTTCCTTTTCTTAACAAGAACTGGTTAGTTACAAGCATTCTTCCAAATATCTTTTCTCAAACAAATAAAACTATATGTAAACTATATTTTAGATATCTTAATCTAAAAACTATTTCTTTACATGAAATTATATGAATATTTTGTTATGTATTAATTGTGTTTAATAAATAATCGGTCAAATAGGTTGTGAAACTTTGTCACATTCAACTTGAGCAACATTTTTACTGGTATCCCAAAATGATACTGTCTAGATATACTTTTCCTGTTATTTCTTTTGCTTGTTTTAAAAAAAAAAGCCTACAGAGATTCTATTCTCTGCCAAAATTTGAGTTTGGACCACAAATGCATGCACTAAGCTTTTGCATTGAAACCAAATATACTGCATAGTTTTTCTATAAAAGCTACTTCAGTTAAACTTGGTCTATTATGCAGTTTACCCCTGTTTGGATCTACATACTGTGGTGGAATACATAATAAAATTAAAAAAAGAGTTTTAATTCTGTCGCAGTGTTATAAACTATCATACCGCTCAACCCTAGACACACAAATTCTGGGATATTACAGTAGTCTGAGGTGAGGATTTCAACTAATCGGCCATTGTTGCAGGTGACTAACCTTTCACTTTCTTTTACCGTTTCATTGTCTGTCTCCTTCGAGAGGACACATTAGCCTCCTGCTGTGGCCAATTACAGCGCTAATGCCAGACCTGAAGGTTTCAACCCCAGCAGGCCATTGAGGTGTGTGCGCGCACGTGACCGCAGCCAAGTGTGTGAACCCAGTTCTCCCGGTCTCCTCTCCCATGTGTAGATTGAAGGATAAGATGTGCACTGATTCCCTCTCAGACATCTGTAATGAGATTCAACAGCTCAGAGCTCATCATTATTCCAGTCTTAAAGTGTATCATGTGAAGTTATTCTCTCTCTCTCTCTCTCTCTCTCTCTCTCTCTCTCTCTCTCTCTCTCTTGCCTTTTTCAGGTCATTTCAAGGCACACTTAATTTAATGTGATTATCCTCCAACGCAACTCAGCACAATCTCGACGTGTTTAATGAAATAAGTTGGGAAACTATCAGCACATTTTAATGTAATGTCATCTTCCCAGGTTCAAGAGTAACTTTCAGGTGGTTTGTGTGCAATGTGCTAAGTTTGTGTGACGTTCACGGAAGGAGAGCAGCATCGCTATTTGAATGCTGACTTTTGAATACGTTTGAAAAGAAAGGTCACATTTTCGGTATCATCTATCATATCGTGTTTTAGAGACATTTGGATTTGAAGATTGAATCTAAAGTGATTCGGTGAGGTGCAAAATGAGATTTCTAGACATTGATGGATAGTATGTAGTCAGGTATTTAGCATATGGCCTGTCATTGAACATATATATTGCTGAGAAAGACGCCATTCTTGATTTTCGAAGCTTATGAATCTGACCCGTTCATGTATCTACATTGTCACAATAGTTTAATATTGAGCCTATTGAAAATCTAAAATCGTAAAAAATACTGGTTTGAAGCATTGCGGTTTCAGAAGAGCAAGCTGTTTAATATTTTGTTTGTTCCAGTTCTGCAGTTCTTTAGTATTTAAATGACAATAATAAATAATTTGGTTTGACTTAGAATATTTATAAAACTCAATTGATCCAATACAAAGAGATTCCATGGTTCAGAGGATAACTGACATTTGCAAGTGACAAATTAACCTAGGGGATCTTTTATTTTTCACAAGAATAGACGGTCTAACACTGCTCTTTGATGAGACATTCGAGATGAGATCACAGTAGGCGACGGAGTCTGCCAGCTTCAGTGTTCCTCGGTTAGATTGAACTAATCTGCTTTCCCAAAGTGTCTGACTACAAAGTTCTAAAACTCTGACTTCTGGATCTAAAAGATCGACACTTGACCCAGTAGGATGTCAGCGATATTAAGCCCGGCCTGACAGGCAGGTGCATTTAGATTCAGGATGGCAGTGGGGAGCTGGCTTTCGGAGCTACTTTTCTCACTCTGTCAGTATTAAAGGTCAGTGGCTATTGATTTGAGTGAATAACTCATGATGCTGAGATGAATCAGGGTGAGGGGGCTGAGAGCAGCTGCCCAGGACCTCAGTCTCTTATTATTTGATTTGTCACATCAAATATAATGCAGGGGATCTCTGTAGCTGTCAAATTGAGCTCTTCAGTGACTGGAAACAAAGAGAGAATCGAATCCACTTCGGCACATAATAGAAAACTGGACATCTAAAAGGGATAGTTCACCGGCCAATGAAAATACTACCAATTTCTCTTTTCAAACACAAAGGAAGATATTTTGAAGAATGTTGGTACCCAAAGCGTGGCTGCCTCTTTTAAATTCAATTGCATGTAGAGCAGATCGCCAAGTGCGTTTAGATATGATACAAATCACAATGGGTTAATCACGAAACAATATTTACATACGATACAAAATTTCATTACTCGGCAGACAAATATAAAATTTCTGGTAGTAAGCTTAATCAGTGTTTTTGCACAAAAAGGGACAAAAACAATGCAGGTCAAGGGGTATCCTCTATGTTTGGGAATGGACATTATTAAAAACATCATTTTGTCCTTCAGAAGAAAGAAAGACTCACAGGTTTATAAAGATAAAAGTGGGAGTAAGTGATGACTAAGGTTTAGTTTTAGGGTAAACCATTTGTTGAAACCCAGTTTATTGTATGGGGGGTCAGTCGTAGTCTGGTGGTTATAGAGTTAAACTTGTAAGCAGAAGGTTGTGGGTTTGAATCCCAGTGCCAGCAGACCATAACTAAAGTGTCCTTGAGCAAGACATCTTACCCTTGTTTGTACCGCAGTGATTATTGGCCACTTCATAATACTTGTCACTTTGGATAAAAGCGTCTGCCAAATGAATAACAGTTAATTAAATTTGTCCCCATAGAACTAGAATATGTGAGCAAATCCAGCTCAATGTTAACATGTTTGTGAACTTCTGCTAAAGTTTCATTTGATGTTCCATGTT
This sequence comes from Triplophysa yarkandensis, assembly GCA_033220385.1. Lineage (NCBI taxonomy): Eukaryota > Metazoa > Chordata > Actinopteri > Cypriniformes > Nemacheilidae > Triplophysa > Triplophysa yarkandensis. The sequence continues at coordinate 6,919,727 of CM065673.1, forward strand.
GTTATTTTGTTTTGACCACATGGGGGCAGTAATGACGTCATAGGTCATGACATGATCACTAATGTATCCCATCACAACCTTCAAAATGGTCCAAATGTATACAGAGATTATTTCCCTCATTATAAACATATTTGAAATGTCACATTATACAAAATTATACATTTACCTCAGGAAAAAGGTCTGCCGAGCTATCAAGATGAACATTTGACCATTTTCGATGTATTCTGTAAAGAGATTGTAAGGAAACTCTTACATTATTACTCGGGAAGTATAAAAGCTCAAACCAACGAGTGTCAGTTTGGATTTCAATATATAAAAGATAAAGTTTTAATATTTAACCGTATAATTTAACACATCATATATAGTCTCAACAGGCCTTCAATGAAAAGATTCCAACTGCCCCCTCTGCTTTACTCCTCTGACGTCATCACGTAAATACGTGCAACAGTGCAGCTTATAACGTCATCACGTAATATTGATTTACTGCTTTGTAATGTTAAATAAAAATAAAAAGTAAAAAACGTCATCACGTAATTGAGTGCTACAGCGCAGTTTATAACGTCATCACGTAATTACGTGCAACAGTGCAGCTTATAACGTTATCACGTAATATTGATTTACTGCTTTGTAATGTTAAATAAATAAAAAAATAAAAAACGTCATCACGTAATATTGATTTACTGCTTTGTAATATTAAATAAATAAATAAATAGAAAACGTCATTACGTAATATTGATTTACTGCTTTCTAATGTTAAATAAATAAAAATTAAAAACCGTCATCACGTAATTGAGTGCTACAGCGCCGTTTATGACGTCATCACGTAATTACGTACTACAGCGCAGCTTTTAACGTCATCACGTAATTACGTGCTAAATGACCGTTAATCAATTACAGTTAAGAAATGCGCTAGACTCGTTTTTGATCGTTTTTTCGACGCTTTGCATATAAAACAGGTCTAAACTTGACCTCCACACATGAAAGTAAATGTCAGGCTCAGATAGCCGCGCATGAAAGCGGCCGTCGGTTGACATTTCGGCTGCTCGAGTTTCTGACCTCCTGTGGGAGATTGAGGCGGGAGAACACAGGTCGGTTTTCTATCTTCGTGAAAAAAAGTGTTTTAAAATAAAGATGGAGTTTTGTTTTCTGGCATTGTTCAAAATACAGTTCGTCTGAATGCCAAAGTTTAAGTGTTAATGTGAGAGGGCTGTTGAGGGAGATTGAATGTGGGGGAATGGCGGCCTCTAGTGGTGACGTAACTGAACTGCAAGACAGACTGGGACATGAGGTTGCTCACCTCAAGTTAAAAGAAGGGTGTTTATACACTTATAATATTTAAGGGTTTATATTTATATGATCTTTTTGTTCCATTTACCTCAACATTTATGTATGTGGAACATTCTTTTTACACTGCATTGTACTTATAAGTATCGGTCAAAAGTTTTCGGACCATTACTCCGTTATTGCATTTCCATCGTAGTCTGCATAACTTACATATATATTTTAATTTTTATTTGTCGTTTCCTATGTTACTTGTCACCTTACATTGTGTACTGTAGCCTAAGAACAAATCCCTCATGTGTGTAAGCACACCTGGCAACCAAACTCATCCTGATTCTGATTCTGCAATCATATTGTTGAATAATAATAAAACCATCAAAATTATTAAATAAAACAAAGAAACTAAAAAACTAAACTAAAAAATAATTCACATAAGTTATCATCTGATGAGAATTAGAGAAATGTTTTCTTCTTATTTATCTGCGGCTTCTTAAGATCTCACTCTGAGATGCTTTTTCAACGTTTCTTAACCTGGTCCCTGTCTATTCTGTGCTCTTATTGGCTGTTCTTTCTTCAATATCTGGTTACAACATTCATTTTAAAACAGTTTATTGTGTGAAATTGTGTGTGTTTGCCAAAATCATGGGATAGAACCCATGATTTTGGCGTAGCTAGTACCATGCTTCACCCACAATGGTACAGTATCGTTTCTCTGCTTATATACTTAGTGCTTAAATTAGAATAACATCTCTTTCTAAATGTTAACAAGTGAAGGAGCGTGAAATAAAATCGAAGCTGTTAAAATAAAACAAACATTTAGTGATTCTTTTGGGAGAAAGATGTTATATCAGCATAATGTTACATGTGCATATTTTTATATATTACATACATACACATGCACGCCCCATGTTCACATTCGGCCCTGTATGATATTGTATCATCATTTACTCGCCCTCTTGTCAAATCTTGATGACTGACTTCCTTTAGCAGAGCACAATAGAAGATACTTTGAAGTATGTTTGCATTAGTTTTTGGGTCCCCAGTATATCGTAACCCACCCCCTTTTCTAGAAGTGATGCTTTAAATGATATCTCACCCACAAAGGACAATTAAGTCATCATTTATTCTCCTTTTTGTCAAACCTGTACGAATTACTTTCATCATTAAGACACAAAAGAAGATATTTTGATGTATGTTGGCGTCATTCTTTGGGTCCCTAGTGATTCGTTACCCTACCCTTGTCTAGAAGTGATGCTTTTAAGATAGTTTAAAGTGTTAATGTGAGAGCACAGTTGTGGGATATAGAATGTGGGGCAATGTTAAAATAAAAGTAACATTTAGTGATTCTTTTGGGAGAAAGGTGTTATATATGCATAATGTTGCATGTGCATAGTATTATATATTTTATCAGTATCTATTCTAATTTTGGTATATCTTTAACTGCTGGTCTAGTTGCGTTATTATTCACTACTCTTCTTTTTGGTAAAGACAGATGCTTGGAGGAATTCCCAAGAGATTAATTAATTTTGTATTCCGCCTCCATATTTTAATGAATAATACTTTGAACAGTGGCAAAACTGACACCAATAAAAGACAATTCATACAAACGGCCACCAGATGGCACTATACTCAGAACTAGCATTTACACAGTATGTCTTTTAATGGTTTGGTATTGTTTTCAGTTTTGTTAGATCATTTAAGTGTTCGTCTATTATCCACTTTTAATATATTTTTAACTTTGTCAGTGTTCTTTTATTATGACAATATAAACAATACACTTAAATTTGTGTTTCACATCTGGCCACTAGAGAGCAGCAGAGCTTTATAATCAGCTCATCATTAGGAAATCATTACTGGTGTGTTTATATTTATTGTATATATGTGACCTTGCCTATGGAAACCCAGCTTAAGTCCTTTTTTAGATTTGCTGTTTTCATGATTCATTCTACATAAAGCACATTCTGCCAAGTAAGAGCATGTCAAAGATTGAAATTGTAGGAAAACTAATGTCTGAAATTAAACTTTGATGCTCATTATCTCCAAATTTGATTATCCGACTTTAGCCTGGTTTTTCACAAAAAGGTTATACATACATATTTATACATGCTTTTATCTATTGACAATTCTCTTATCATTAACTCCATTTCCCAATTTAATATGTTTACACCAAATAAGATATTTTGTAGAATGTTGGCACCCATTTTCTTGCATCAGTTTTGTTTCCATACAGTAGAAGGGAATGAGTGACACAAAAGAAATATATGCACAATTAACTCCACCTACTGCTGCTTTGTATGTATATATGTGTATGTGTGAAATGGGTGTCATATATAATTTTTATTCATGGAATGTTTATCATGTAACGGTTATTAATTCAGACATCAGGCCAGGATTTTGGCTCAGCCATGATCCTGATGTTATTTAAGGAGTGATTGTTTTCATTGCAAAACAGTATAACTGGCAGTTATTTACGAATGAGTGGCAACCAATATGAATCATCATTATCATGCTCAGCCAATTTACTCAGGAAGTTTATATTTAGAGCCCAGTTTGAGCTCAGGATTCAGCTTGCCAATTGACTCCTCTCTGTCTTTTCTCTCTGTAAGATTATCAATCTCATCATATGCTCATACAGAAATAGATCTCAAATCTTGAACCCCAAAGCATGACCATTAAGTTCAAATCATGTCATGTGTACCTGAAAGCATTTAGTGCTGAAAAGACTTTTCACGTTTTAATGAAATAGGGAGGTTGAATCAAGCAATAGGGAGGTTGAATCAAGCGTCAGATATTTGTCCTTGAATTCACATTCAGTGGGTTTCTTATAATGACACATTAAACACCAATAGCTTCAGACAGCCTCTCAGACTATCCTTGAATGTCTCAAAAATGTGATCTTGTAAATAAAAGATTAATTATTTTGAACAAGAAGCCGGTCATGAGTGAACAGACGGAGCACGTGGAAATGAAAGATGCAAGTCATTCTGCTATTATAAATTCTGATGGATGTGATTTTGGTGTTTTGTTGCAAAGAGGAGGCGGGTCCTTGTATGTGTGTGTGTTGAGTGACAGGTGATGGGCGTGTCCTGGATGGGTCCCCAGGGATTCTAAACCCCGGCCCATTTCTAGAAGTGTTTTTTTAACGTGATAGTTCACCCAAAAATGAAATTCCCATCATCATTTATTCAACCTCTTCTCAAACTTCCACAAACAACTTTCTTCAGCAGATCACCAAAGAAGATATTTTAAAGAATGTTAAGAACTAGCACCATTTGTTTCCACACAGTGGGAGTTAATGTGTGCCACTGCTCTGTTGTAATCAGCATTCTTAAAAATATCTCTATTTACTATGTTTACACAAATTAATATATGATATCCCTCAATGGTTTGTATAGTTGTGGAAAGATGTGAGCGTGACAAAACTGTTGGCACTGTATGATATTATGTCATCATTTACTCGCCCTCTTGTCAAATCTTGATTACTGACTTCCTTTAGCAGAGCACAATAGAAGATACTTTGAAGTATGTTGGCATCAGTTTTTGGGTCCCCAGTGTTTCGTTACCCACCCCTTGTCTGAAGGTGATGCTTTAAAATTAAAGTTCACCCAAAATTGAAAATTAAGTCACAATTTATTATTTGTATAACCTGTATGACTCACTTTCAACATCAGGACACAAAAGAAGACAATTTGAAGAGTGTTGGGTCCATCTACTTGTGTCGTTTTGTTTCCATACATTAGAAGTGAATAGGTACCACTGTTTTAGGGTTCCCAACATTCTTCAAAATATCATCTTTTATGTAAACATAATAAGTGGAGATGATAAGGGGAAAGATGTGACACAGACACAAACATGCACGCCCTATGTGCACATTCGACTCCGCCTACTGCTGTCAAAATCCAAACTCAACTGCTGAAAAGTGATTGATCAATGCTTTTGTGTTAATTTCAATGTGTATGTTTTTGTTGTAGCACGTACTGGTGCGTGTGATTGCAAAGTGTGGTAGTAGAAAAAAAGTATTGCAAACTTTCCTATTAACTATGGTTTATATTAATGAGGCATTATTTAAAGTCCTTATGTATGTATTCTTGCATCGAGCCCTCCGTTGATGACCGCTGACCTGTCTGTCTTCAGCTGTAATAGGAGAGACGCTCTCGCATATGAGGCATATGTGAGCGGTGCTTCAGGGAATATCAGCAATCATCAACATCCACACACAGGGCGACCTTGCCCGCAGAACACAGGAAAGCCAGTCTAGACAAGGAAAAGTGATACGGCTATTGGGAATAATATGTGGATGGCAGAATGAATGAATGAATATATTACCTATTTCCCATTCTGAAAGTTTTATGTCTCACATAATGGGATAGACAAAGGTGGTATATTTCATAAATAATGTAGGCTTATTTTTACGCTCCTATAGGCTTTACATTTGGACTCTGTATTGAATTGAAGTTTATTCCAGTGTTAAAATTGTTCGTCTCTGTTTTTAAAGGTGTGCAATTTTCTAAATGCAGAATTATTATGTTTCTCTTTTTCTTTTCCTTATTGGATCTTATTGATTTTTCTCCTACTGGTATGGATTTTTGGATCAGGCTCCCATATGAGTGTGTGTGGAATGTAAAGAAAGAATGAGAAGGCTCTATAGATTTTGGGATCCATAGAGCTTAGCAACACAATTTATGCAAATTTTAGTGTAATGGTAATCTTTTCTTAAAATTATTGATTTTGATCAGAATGCTAGTTTTAGTTGGAGTCATAGGAGAAGATTTTCGGTTATCAATGCTGTTGTAGAATTACGCTATTCCCGCAAGTCCCACTGTGATATATTTATTCCGCAAGCGATTCGATAATAAGATAGCGGATATCATTTGACTCATCAAAGCTTCTTAAAGGGGTTGTTCACACAAAAATTTAGAATTCCGTCATCCCTTACTAAACCCCCATGTCATTTTAAACATGTGTGACCTTCTTGCTTGTTGCAGAACCCAAAACAAGATATTTTGAAGAATGTCTGTAACCAAACAACCTGCCCAGTTAACATTTCTCATATATTTGTAGAATTTTTCTTGTCATGTCAGTGTACATTATTATAAACATCATTTTCAAAAGTGATTTTATTATTTAAAACCTTTTAAATGGGGAAAAATTCATTGAAATGATTACTTAGTTGCACAGATGATTACTCGAAGATCTGACAGAATGTCATTCTGTTCTGTTTGTTCTGTGTCCTGCAAGTGGTTACTATTTCTGTGTCATGTCTGGCATTTGTAGTCTACACAGTTTCATCATCATCTCTCTCTCTTTCTTGCTCTTTCTTTCTCAGTGTAGCTCAGATGTCTGATGCAGTATAAAGGTATTAAATTATTCCAGCCTAGAAGCCGAATAGAACTGCACGGGGAGATGACAGCATTATACACGTGTTTAAAAGCCGAAATACATTTTGGTGAAACAGCAAGAGATGATGACAGTGTCCTGAATAACTACTGATGGTTGTTATTTTGCAAAACATACGACTCTAACTTTCAGATGAATGTTTGTGAGAATAAACTTGAGATCTAAGTCTAAGTTGAGACAGAATTTAAAAGTGTTTACATATTGTTTTTCTTTCTCAGGAGCGAGTTAGTGGGACACAGACATCAGGACTTTTGTCCTCTGTAATGCACAATGTAGTGCTGGATGGTTTCAACACATTAAATGGATAAAATTATTTTTCAACCAGACCTTTTTTTGTTTAATATTTTTTTTATTTCTAATCCTGAACAAAGTAATTTTAACATTTTTAACACTAATTAATGTAATATTTTATTTGATTTCAGTTTATATTAACTCACCACTTGCCAAAACTTTAATAGTTTACCCAAAAAGTAAAGTTCGCCCCCTTTGACATTTCAATGTAAAACCTGATTTTCTCTGCAAGATACATAAGATATAAGAATGATGGCAACAGCACTCATTCAGTTACATTGGTTTTTTTGTCCCTACAATAGAAGTGATTGCTGTGAGAAAAATATTACCAACTTTCTTCAAAATTTCCTCTTTGGTGATCTAAGGAAGAAGTACAAATAGATTATATATGATTGAAGGATGAGTAAATGATGACAACATTTTCATTTGATATGAACTATCACTTTAAAGTAGTAAGTTGAAATGACTAAAAGCCAAGTTGAAAGTTGAAAAGCCAAGAGCTTCCCCCAGTGCAGAGTTTCAAACTCTGCGATTGGCTCATGATTTGTAAACCATCAAAAATGACGTTCATTTCTTGTGTTCTGGTGTAAGAAGCAGTTAACAAACTAATGAAATACACAACATTATGTGCCGCCTCGGCATGTGCGTGTGTATATATTCACTTTCAGATCGTTGAAAAGCCTCTAATGCAATTTCACACTGAATCTGATTAATGTAATTAGCAGCTCTCAGTTTCTCCTAATGAATGTAATCGTCCAAATGGACAAACGGATTAAACTCTCAGCATTAGAAGCAACAATAGCAAGATGCCATTGCGCCATATGCGACTGAGGTTTTCTACGGAGCTCTCCTTAAAAAACTAAATAAAATCTGTACAAATTAGCGCATTCCTCTGCAAAGTCTACGGTGAGATCCGATATGCCGCTTGTTATCCATGTGGGGGATTTGCTTCTTAACAGATGAGGTTTCCTGGCTTCCAGTCAGGCTTAATGAGTTTGACAGGTGTTGTGCCGGACTGGGATCAGGAAGCAGGAAGGACAGTTCTGTTCTGGGTGATTGCTGGCCTTCAGGCTCCATTTTCAGCACCTGCAGAGCAGATCTCAGATCAGTCTCTGGGGCATTCGCTTTCAACATGACTCCCATCCTGCAGGAAGCTTGAGCCAACTCCGTAATCGCCCTCAAAACAGGCCAGACGTGACGGGACGCTCCGACCGAGCTCCTTAAAAGGCATGGCTTCCATCTGCCGGAGGAGGGATGCGCGGAAGTGACGGTTGCGACATCCTGGAACGGTTTGTTTGTTTATGGCTATGTTGATGATAGATGACATCATATCCTGTTTGTAGGTCTCTCTCGCCCTGTGCCGCCTCTCTTTATCTTACTCCGATACCATCTCAGGAAGCTCCCATGTGGAGCACCAGCCCATGATGAATCCAGGGAAATGAGTGTGTTTCTTGGTCATTTCAAAAATGGAATGAGGTTCTTGAAAGGTATTAAATTCTGTTATATATTGTCTCCCGCTATAGAGGGATGTATGGGAACCCTGAAATAAATCAATACGGAAAACAGCAGCGCGGGAACTGGACGGGGAGTTGAAATATTAAACAAGCAGCTTAAAAGACAGGCCAAAGCCTATTTGGAAAAGAATCCATTACGGCTTGGATCCTCTCGGCAGTTGTCTATGAAATTGCATTCGGGTAAAGGCGGTGGTTTGAGGACCCATTTGCTATGAAATTGAGAGGCAGTTTGATCAATAAGACATACAGTATTCGGAACGCCAAACAGAAATAGGGGATGTAGGAACAGCACCGGGGCGAGATTGAGGGATAAGCATAGCAATGATTGCTAACCGCCCAATTTTCTCCTTCTCGCACACACAAGGACCCGAAGTGTGTCGTTCGTGAAATTAAATGTTAGAAATTCCTTAATTTAGCCAGACGATATAGGGGCCTACCTCAAGGGTTTATTCCCAGGAGTCAACATGTAACTAGTGGACCGCCATCCTGATAAAACCCCACTTTGCCTTTCCCCCACTCACCCGTGCGGCCACCTAAGTTCCCAATCATTTGGTTTCAGATTGAATCCATTCATGGTCGCATTAATTCTCAGAGAGGAGGATTTAAGCTTGTGAATGATATTGCCTCATTTAACATAAAACCATCTATTTAGGGTTTAAATTATTAAAGTTTGACAATGACTGGAATCGATTTCTCACATCTAAATGCAAGTTTAAACCTTCATCCCTTTTGTAAGAATTGTAAGAGGCAGAGCTCTGGAGAAAGAGGAGAGACCCGCTGTTCGAGCACTTTAGAAAAGAACGCAAAGTAAAGATAGAAAGAGATTTACACCACCTGAGATCCAAAAGTACTCCAGACGTCCGCATCAAGCGGATCCGCAGCGCTTCCAGCTATCGCCTCAGGTAGAAATCGATCCCCTCCGAGTCTGAACTTTGCTCTGGAATGTTCCTGCGGTTTGGATGGAGCTCGTGAGGAAAGACAGGTAGACAAACAGAATTAAAGGGAAGGCTACGGTGGAGATGTATTCTTGAAGTCTGTCTGGCAATTATAAATGCTCTGACTGACATGCCGAAGACCTCCAACCTTCTTTATTGCCAGAATTTCATGTGATATTCTGCAGTTGTGCCTGTGGCATGTTCTTCCCCACTGTTGTGAGTTTCAGGATAGCCTCCACTTTATTTTGATTTTCCTTTCCCACCGGTTTAGTGTTCTAGTGCTACTGTAGCTGTAGCCCTAACCCAGGATCAATGAGTTTGAAATCACGGGAGATTGTAGCGTAAAAGTTTGCTGTGAGACATGTCGGTGCACAACTGTGGCTATTCTGGCTATTAAAAATGATTCATAAAATGAAGTATTGATGTGAGGAGTTTACCCAAAAGCTAAATAAACATGTTGGTAACCCAATATTGGTTTATACACATTGGCATTTATTGTATTCATTGAGTTGAAGTCAATGTGGACGAATGTTGTTTGGTTACCAACATTCTTCAAAATATCTTTTGGGTTGTGCGTGATAATAGAAGTTATACAGGTGGACTATCCCTTTAAGGTGTATCTGTTTAAAACATCTGCACTTTAACAGCACACTTCACATTCTTCAGGACTCAAAAATATTTTTAAAATATGTTAGTAACCAAAAAATACTGGTCCCAATTAACTTAAATTGTATGCACATAAAACCACAGAGACATTTCCTTAAATATCTTATCTTGTGTTCCACTGGAAAATAAAAGAAGGATTAGGTGAACTATCCCTTTAAGGTGTGTGTTTTAATGCTTGCACTTTAACAACACTTAGACATGAAATTGCCTTTGAGGGATAGTTCACCCCAAACTGAAAACGCTGTCATCGTTTTCTTTGCCTTTTTATATCCCAAACTAATATGATTCATTTTTTTGCAAATCACAAAAGATGATATTTAGAGGAATGTTGGTTACCAAATATCATTGGCCCCATAGACTTCAAATAAATATACACAAAACCACAGTGACGTTTCAAAAATATCTACTTTTTTGTTCTGCATGGAGAATGAAAGTTAAACAGGTAAACTATCCGTTAAAGGCATGTGTGTGCGTGTAAGCAAGCATGTGTACGCAAGTTTGTGTGTGATTAAATACTTGCACTTGAAATAGTTTCCAATACTTACACTCACCCTGAAGTTATCTTAAACTTGGATGACTTTTCTTTTGATTGTTTAAAGATGATATTGTGAAGAATGTTGGTAACCAAACAACATTTCCCCCCATGACTGCTGTATGGATACAAAACATCAGATACATTTCTTCATATATCTTATTTTGTGTTCATAGAGAATTATTAAATATAGGTACAGGTAAAGTACTTTTAAGACCACTTTTTTTAAGACCACAAAAAAGCATTTTTTTATGAACATTTCCATTGTATGTAAACATTTGGTGTTTTTAAACACATCTGTTCAAGTGCATTATATATAGTACAGAAGAGAAGCTTATTTTTACTTTTTGTTTAACATATAAACGCATTCTGTGCACACATAGACTACCTAGTGGTTTAACTGTGAAGACTTATCAAACACATGTATGAGATATTGTACAAAGAGTTATCGTTTATACCCAGAGCTGATCGACTGCAGTACAACTCTGTCGAAGCAACAATCTGAGATTCCTGTTGCAGTTTTGAGCATAAAGAAAAGGTGATTTCAAGCCGAAATTGTTTTGATAAATTCTCAGAATGACTGCTGAATAATGTCTCTACGGGTTGTGTAATGAGTGTAACCGAACGTAGCAGTTCATCTCAATTACAGATTTCTTTCTCTTCTGCGGCGGCAGAGCGAAGCGATTCATCAGCTCATTTCTAGCGTTTCATGTGGGCTAATTGCGTACGCAGTGGTTGATAATAGAGATTGATTCTGGACATTTCCGCATCACTTCTCCATTTTCGTGGCTGAAATCAGCTTCTTTTCCTCTTCTAAACTAAATCAATCAGCATTTCTCTCTCACACACACACACACACACACACACACACACACACACACACACACACACACACACACACACACACACACACACACACACACACACATTTTCGACCCATGCTGAGACTCAGTGGGCTTGTTTGGTGGAGCTCAGATCTTCTGCATTAATTAAGACACACAAAATGACATCTCTGCAGCAGGCACTGCAAGGTCACCTTTGTCTTTAAGCAGGACCCTACACTACAGTCTGCTTACTATAAACGGAAAGTTCTGCCTTATTTGCTTTCCTTTAAACTTTTTTTCCCCATTTTTGAAATCAATTCAAATCTATGTAACATATTTTGCATAAATTGCTTTAAAAGGGTTTGTTAACCTACATGACGTTCTTTCTATTGCAAAACAAAAAAGAAGATATTTTGAAGAATGTTGATAAAAGAAAACTATCGGTTCCACTTGATATATATGATAAAAAAGTGACAAAAAAGTTTTCTTATTATGAAATGTCAAGAGGGTGAGTAAATGGTTAAATTATTTATTTCAGGGTAAACTATCCCTTAAATGTATTCCAATGTGCTCGGATCGACAAAGCAAGATTTTGTCCCAAGAAATTATTTTTAGACTTTTTTATGACTTCATTTGCAGAACACAAAAATAGAATTTTGAAAAACAAACCAAATTGATCACCACTGAATTCCTGTGCATGAACACAAGAAAACGTATACATTTCTATAAAATATCTTCTCTTGTGTTCCACAGATGAACAGCTATAACATAAGTAAAAATGCACAAAAACTCAAACATTTCTCAAGATATCTTCTTTTGGGTTCCAGAGAAGGATAGATTTGCCTTTAGTTAACATGACCACAAAAAAGGTGTTATTTCTCATAATATCTTCTATTGTGTTCCACAGGATAGTTGCTGTCACTTTTGCAAATATGAACACAAAAACTGACATTCCTCAAAATATCTTCTTTTGTGTATTACAGTCAGTTGCAAAGCTGTTACTTTAGTAAAACCAAGAACTTAATGTTGCCTTGTAATCTATAAAAGAGAACAACCATTAAGCACCACAAGGTTCTCTTTTCTCTCATTCTTTCTTCATTTTTTCTTTCGTGCATTTAATCAGCACTGTTGAAATTGCAATAAATCTCACATCCCATAGGCTGGCAATATAAAACATATTGCTATATGTACTGGATGGTGCTGGTATACAATGTGAATACAGATTTCCATCCCTTGAGAGGAGAGAACACGCGTCTCGAAGAGTTTGTGTGTGTGTGGCGCGGACCATAGGGAAGTGTGTGGTCAAGCTGAGAGAAAGCTCTCTGCATGCTTATCATCTGTTGCTTATCTCTCTGCATGCTATTGAATGACTCTGACCTACAGGTGAGCCATACAGGCTCCTCACGCTGGGCTCATAAATTACAGAGGCCTTGGGAGACTCTTCCAGAAACATAGGGAAATGGCGGGGGGAAGAAGAGGTGTGAGGGTCTTTGTACCTGCAGATCCTGAAGCTCGGAGGGGGTGGTCACCAACATCCCTCTCATTCTTTCTCTCTCTCTCCGGTGACAGCTAATCAACAACCGTAAATTAGGATGTATCTTCTTCGCTCCTGTGCGGTTGCTATATTATTATAAGTGATCACGCTGGACAAAAGGCAACAGCAACCCGAGTCGTGTCCTTGGGTTTAGGCAAAGCAAAGCGTTTTGCTTTTGATTCCTGGAAGGCACGGTAGATAAGAGTGAACCATAAAACATTGTAATGGCGGTTCGTAGACAGTGTAATTCGGTCTCTAGCTTCTATAAAATAGAAAATATGTCATTTTCATGCTACCCATCTTAGGAAGTTTTAAAACTGCAAATCCGACTATTTGGGTGAATTTTCCTTTAAAGTCTCTAGAAATAAAACACACATAAATGCATTTGTTTTTTAAGGCACCTTATAAAACAGTATTTTGCTGAATTATGAATGGAATTGTCATGTAATGACTTGATGTATAAAAAGAGCTCCTTTGCCTTCTTGAACATCATGTCTTTGTTGTCTCACCTTAAAACAGAATGAGTATCGTAAAAAGGTTAGTGCAGAGAAACTGAGGCAAATGTATCCAACAAGTGCAGTGCTCCGGGGAGAAGGACACGCAGATGTTGCCGTTAAAAACCGTCATTAGGCTTTAGAGGAAAGTATGGCTAGATTTGCTGAAAGTGCCTTTGTGTCTCGGTGTCTAGGGGAATAGAGCGTATGGTTGTGTAGAAGTGCATGAGTGCGTGTTATTTTGTCTATTTCCATATTCCATGTAATTCTTGAAATACATTAGTATGCATTAGAAATGTTTATGTTGTTACGTACTTTGACAAGAGTGGCTGATTGAAAAATGATGTCATTTCCTGCTTTTTTAAGCTTTGATGTTCAGGTATAGGGGTTCTTTACAAAGTTAGATGTGTTTTATTGTTCTTTCAACCTTCAACATTTAGACATGTTTTTTTCCAGCCAGATGAAAATATTTGTAGTTTTTTATAATGAATAGAGCTAAATGACAAATATTTACTCTTTATGCTCTGTGTTTGTAATTGGGAAAAATGTAAAAGTCAAAGTAATTTCATGCTTTTTGTGTACATTTATATGACTTTTTACAAAATCTTTTGCATAAGTTTTTTTATGTCACTAGACCAGCGAAGGGAGCAAACATTGGCCCTGGTAACTAAAACATGAACAACATACAAAAACATAAATGTAATAGGGTACATATCATAGGTATATATTTTTTATTTATAAACATTTTATAAAACCTGACTCTTTTGTCTTTTTCTGTCAATTTATATTATAATATTAGTTATTTTATTCAAACTGATACATTTATTTTAAAAGTTTTAAAGGAATTTAAATGGAAATTTAGAAGTGTGTAATTACTCACGCTAAAGTTGTTCCAAACCTTTAAACATGTATTTGTTCAGTTAAATACAAGGAAAGATATTTAGGAGAATGTCAGCAACTGAGATTTCTGTGGCACAACTCACTACCATCGAAAAATATTGTATATTTTAGTTAATTTGTTCCATGGAACACAAAAGAAAGTTTTGCAGCACCACTTTTTTAATATCTGCTATGGAAGATAATGGTGCCTTCTTGCTTATAACATTCTTCTACATATCTTTTATTTGTTTTCAACAACAACAAAAAATTTACAGGATACAACTTGGGGACAGGATTCTAACTCCTGCATCACTTTATAACATTATATTTATGTATTATATTGTACAGCACGGTAGTGATCCATGTTGTTTTAGCATTATTAAAAGAAAATAACATTTAAAGGAACATTAATAATGTTTGTGGTCAATTCATAGATCTTAGATAAAAGTAATTTCACAAGAACTTCATTGTGATAAGAGAAGATCAATATGGAACACATGATAAAACACTGTGGAATATCAATGATCCCGCTGTTACATCTCTACAGTAAGCGAAGCATTACAAAAAACTTGCTGCGTCAAACGCTCCGGGGAAACTCAGTCATTACTCTTCATTCAGAGCAACATGGGAAGCAATGGTTGTTTGCTTTCGTGTGTGTTGTCCACATGCATTTCTCTCCATTTAGAAGCTCTTCCACATAAAACTTTCTTGCTGTCTTTTCTCTTTCCTATTCGTGGGCCAGTTATAGGTGAATTCAGTCAAGTCGAAAGAGCGAACATTTTTCCTCATTGCCTTGCCATCATTTCAAGCACCAAGTAGAGCAGAGAAAAGTGTGTGTGTGCTGTTTATACTTTGCTCCTGCTGTGTCTAACCGCCTCAGTCTTTTCAGCAAACATAGAGCACTTGTACAAATTACCCTAGTAATAACAGACAGGGCTGTATTTGTGTGTGTTTGCTTGTGTGTGTGTATATATATGAGGACCAACATCTGGAACGCAGCGAGACCATGTAGATGAAACTCAGCCTGCTGTGTTCCTGGAGTGGAAAGCTCTGTAATAGTGCATCCATTAGCTGGATGCAGTGTGTGTATGTGTTTGAGAGCTTTAGATGCCTGCAGTTCTGCATTTCCTGCTGGGCCGGTCCCATCGCATTTGGCCAAAAAGGACTTTGTAGCCTCCGTCCATCTGTGTTCTTCCGGTTTGCACGTATCTCTGAAGTCCACAATCAACTCTCCTGAACAAATTATACCTAACATAAAGCATTCCCTGGCTTGCTTGATATTGAACACTGCCAGGAGTCGGAATTAAATGTACGGCAGGATGTAAAGGAACCTCATATTGGCCAGAAAATTGGCATTTCTGATGACTAATGAGATGCTTGACAACTGCTTGTTCTTGGTTCTTTTGTTGATGAGAATTTGCTAGATTAGTTAACAGGAGCGCTTGCCATTTGGAGAGAAACACGGTGTCGATCGAACCCGGCGGACGAGACCAATTAACCCAATCTAATCCAATTGTTACATCTCGGTATGGAAATGTGGTCTGTTGGTGCGGGTGGGCTGTCATTCTAAAGGTCATTTTTGACATAACGGTAGCATGTTTGTAGTGAGCGCCTTTATTGCTCCCTTGGGCGCTTTCAGATGTTCATCTCTCCTGTATGGGATGTAATTTGCCACTGTGTCGAATGTAAGTCTACACGGTTTTATTCAGAGAGGAAGTGCTCTCAAATTAATACATGAAGGAAGTTGATGGGTATTCGATCAAATCTCTCGAGAAGCATGACGTTGAAATATCGTTTTCTATAGATACCATGCACACTTTGGTGTTTAAATCTAAATTATGTTGTCATATACTCACCCTCTTGTCATTTCAAACCTGTGAGGCTTGCTTTCCTTTGCAGATTTCAAAAGAAGATATTTTGAAGAATGTTGGTAGTACATGCAGCCACTTGCAATGGTTTTGTGTTTACTCAATAGAAGTGTTTGGATACCACCATTTTCGGATTCCAACACACATTTTTATCAATTAAGTTTATGTTGAAGCCTTTTTTGAAATGATACAAAACATGATGTGGTATACAGTGCTTTGCGAAGGTCCTTTTCACCCCAATAAATGTTTTTAAAGTGACCCTCGGATCATAAACCTAATTTTACATTTCCTTTGTGAGTCTGTGTTTGTTGTAGTACCTTTAAACTATCTGGAAAGAAACACAACTCAGATGTCTTGGACTACAGCAAACGCCAGGATTGGAGGCATCCAGTTTAATGTGTAACATGTTGTCAGAGACTCATTGCGTATATAACCGGATTCAAATGATGACGCCGTGTAACTGGTGGCGATGCAGTGACCCTAAGCCAAGTAAACCAATAACAGAAGACTAGATCGTGGGACCAATCAGAGTTCACTGACAGGTAGTCTAAGTCAGGAACCAAATGCAAGTTATATACAGACATAAGGAAAGATGTGAAGCAACAAGCTAAACAATACAACTAATAATGCCTTCTATGAATATTAATTGGCATTAATGTTCAGTCGCGGACCTTAACAATAAAATTCTAATATTTTACACAACTATTCAAGTGAAAAAATGAAGCTTTTTGTTAATGTCTAAAAAAATTATAATCAAAAAAGTACTGATGTGCCTAATACCTCTGCACAGTTTTCATATAATAAAATATATATATAAAATAATCCTATATAAAAATGAATTTTTGAATGTTGTAATCCTCAGAGATCATCTAAGCACCCACATGCGACCTGAAAGAATCAAAACCTCTAAACCCTGTTTTCCACAAACAAATCAGATGAACTTTTTAATACGAGTTCATTTTCAGAGTTGATGATACAAACAGCCAGGGTCTTTCTTCATTCATGTTTCGTGCTCAGCGTTTTCTCCTATCTCTTATCCTTCCTTCCCTGGAAATAGATTCCTTCCCGAGGAACGGTGAGAAGGAGGAGACCCATAAAGAATGAAATATTAATTCTGCCGATGCCCGTGACCTTGTGCGGTCGGCAGCGCAGCGTTTTATTGCGGGAAATGGGGAGATGGTGAAAGCAATAGATGTTGAAGAGTTTTCCCCTTGTACTGCAATAAATGAAATGTGTGACTTTTGACACCTCGGTTCCGAGGCTTCCTGGCACGATATTGAAGACGGAGGTGTTTCAGATATTTTTAAGAAAAGAAACATATCCTTTCTTTTATTTAACTCGATAGGTTTGGATGGAGTCCCGCTCGGCCTGCGAGGAAGTGTTTGTGTATGCGTGTCACACATGCCCTGTGAAGGACAGATGTGATCAATAGAGATTATTAATGTTTCATGAGTGGTTGCATGCGTGTTCAGTTCTGCGTTCCCAAGGAGCTACAGGTTCAAGCTGCTACATTGCCATTTGTGGAACCAGCGTCACATCTATGACCATTTCTCTCTCTTATTGTCTTTCCACCTGTCTCTCTCTCTCCCTTCCCCCTTTCATTCTCTTCTCCTTACATTCCCCTGTCAGAATAGCATCTCACCCCTCCTCCTCAGTTTCTCATCTATTTTACCTCTGGTTGTGTACTGAAAGATGAACTCCAGTCATTTGGAGATGGTGTAAGGTCACATGCAACTTAAGACACAAAATCTATACGAGCAAATGATGTAAGCCTCGAGCATATATTCTTCACTTTCTCCCCTTAGTACATCAGCTCCTCTCTTTTTTTCCTGTTTACACATAGCAAACATTTGTCTAGAATGTACTATCCACTATGCTGTACTATACTGTCTATATATGGTTCTTAAGACAAACTTGAAACAATAAATGATTGCACAAATGTCCCAAAGCATGAGTTTTGTGGTTTGAAGATAAATGACTAAAGAAATGTTGTTGACTAAAGAAATAAACAACTTAAGGGGATAGTTCACACAAAAATTAATCATTATGAGACATAATTCATTTTTTTCATGTACATGATTTTTTTTTTTACAAACAGAAAATAAGTATTTTAAGAAATGTCATTGAGTAAATACTTCTAATTATGTTCTTTTGTGTTCTGTAGAAGAAAGTCAAACAGATAAAGAGGGATAGTTCACAACAAAATCTAACCTATGTGACTTCCTTTTTTACTGCAAAACACAAAAGAAGATATTTTGAAGATGGTTGGGAATTTGCACTTGCACTGGTCTTGTGTTAATACAGTAGAAGGAAATGGGTACCACTGCTCTTATACCAACATCTTTCTAAATATCTTCTTTTGGGTTCTAGATAAGAAAGAAGGTAAATAGATATAGAGAGTTAGTTCACCACAAAATGCAAATTCTGTCATCATTTACTATACCTTTTGTAATTTGTGTGTATGACTTTCTTTTTTTCTGTAAAACAGATTGTTGGATAAAGTAATAAAGACTTGGTTTTGTTTCCAAACACTAATAGGCAGCCAACATTCTTTTATATTTCATATTTTATATTTTGCAGAAAAAAGTTAAGTAGGTTTGAAATAACAAATGATGACATTTTCATTTTTGGTTGAACCTTCGCTTTAAATACTTTGGAACATACTTGAAATAAATAATAAAATATTCAATAATATAACATTATATTTTAATAGAACTGTACCTTTTAAAAAATAATAAGCTTTTACACTCATTATATCATCATCTAATCCTCCACTTTCAATAGAAGATGCATCACAGGAAAATCACATGCATTAGTCAATTCATGTACTCTTTATGTTAGAAAGCCTTTCTTGATTTTAAAAGCCCAGTATCCTTATGTTGACATCACTAAAAATATCAATTTCTTTCCACACATGCTTTTCCAGCTTTAGAAACACTTCAGTCATGACTTGCACTTTAGCAGCGTTGATCAAATTTGTCTGTCACATTTAGTTTATTGAGTTTGTTTATCAAGTCTCTTATTCTGACATTGTGCCCTGTTGAGCTTCATCAACACTCATTACGACACTGACGGATGACTCCGGTCTTTCATCTTCCGTGTCCTTTTATTCACTTCTAGCACTGCAGCATTTTGCAGATTTCAGTCCGGTTACAGAGTGGCAGCGTGCCTGGGGAAGTACTCAGCTCTCTGATGTTTACTTTGGTGTTTTTCAGCTTGCATTAGGTTTGTTTAGCGTTGCTGGATGGTTGAAAGTGGGACTGCGTGGTGTGATGAACCACAGCAGTTCAAATTAAAATCAGGAGCAATCAGTGATCAGGAGAGACAGTGCCGATGTGTCTGTCGGCTTCTATCAGAGAGAGACTGAACACACAAACATGCATTCATGCTTGTGTTAATGCGTTTGACAGGACTGATTGTACACGCAAGAGTTTTACAATGTAAAAAACCCAGTAAAAGAAGTGGAAGTGTTAGTTGTAAAAATATATGGTGCGAATTCTGCGCATTTTGTGACCATTGTCACAAAAATACTAGATGCTTTTTCGTTGCTGTGTAGCATTTTGTATTTAGAAGGATATTTTGGGTATTACTCCTTGATTAGTAAAGATTTCTACTAAACACTCTTGGCACCTTTCTGTATACATTGCATGTTATAAACATACTTTGTGGGATAATTTTCACTAACTTTGTAGGCCGATCTCGGATGTGTAGGTAGATCTTTTTTACCCCCTTTGGTTAAGAAAGGTTTTAGGATCTACACACCAAACATCATTTAAAATATACTGTACAGGTATGTATTGTTGGGAATGATGTTTGGCGCTATGTTCTTCTTCGATTGTTATGCTTCAAATATGTGACATGAAATATACAGCTCTGGAAAAAAATAAGAAACCACTTGCAACCAAAATTCAAAGTCAACCAACAGCCTTGTGAAAGACTTGAGATCAAAAGCATATGTTTAAGTTGTTCCATAAAATATTTGTTTAACTTTTAAAACATAAATATGTTCTGTTTAAAAGTGAATATAATCTTGTTTTTTATTGCAGTATTATTGCAGTATTAGACCCATGGCATGTTGATTTTTATTTTAAATGTTTGTTTAGTTTTTATTATAACAAATAACAAAATGAAATCCCTGATATATACATATAAAACATAAAAAATCTATATTTTCATATTACTTAAATATGTATAAAATAAAATAAATATTATATTATCATATTATCATATTATAATTGTTGTTTAACACAGATTTAGAAAAATTATTCATGAGTTGTTTTTTTTACCACAGCTGTTTTTAACAAGAGTTGTACTAATGTTTTTATTGCTATTGACTATATTTTTATACACGCAATATATATTTCTCTTTAACTAAACCTGTAGTTAAACTGGCAATAAAAACTGAGCTGACTTCTTATAAGTATTTTACTGGGAATAGTTTGTTTCACTCATAGGTACCATCTTAATATCTCCCGTTTGGTATGCAATGGTATGACTTTTCTGTTTGGTTGAACATGAGATCAGTTTATCTAAGATGTAGAGCGATTAAATAAGGGAAAATCTGCAGTGTTTCTCTTCTCTCACTGCGTTCCATGCCTTCGGGGGCAGAGAAGCCAAAGAAAGAGTGAATGAGATAATTGCATCTCTTAATTAAATCCCAAGAGCTTTAAAATCCTGAAGATGGTGGGAAGTCAAACACAAACATTTTTCACTGAATATGTGCAGCGTTTTTGCGTGTCACATGTAATGTAGTCTTCGATTGCGTTGTCTCTCCTTGTCACAATGATCCCTCCCATCTCGCCCTTCCATCTATCTATCTATCCATCCATCTACCCACCCACACGCCTTCATTCTTCTCCATACAACAAGTGATCTCAGTTCTCTCCACTATTTCTCCTCACTTTCTTCGTCTCCCCTCCCCCGGATTCCCGAATCTTCCCTCTGGTCTCAGGCTTAATTAGGGAGATGCCCATCTGATCAATAGCAGTTCCTCCTGGGAGATTGAACGCTACAACTGGAACGTGTGAGTTGGGGGGTGTCGATTGAAAGCAGTGCAGGGACAACATGCAGGCCTGCTCTTTGTAAGAACCTACGCGCTCACTGCGCTATTTTCCCCCAATTCCCGCCTGCAAATGATCCTGTTAGTCTGTAGCTCTCCGCTGAGGCCAGGTGCAGAATGCAAAGCACTGGAGATGCAGCGACTGGTGTCCGAGTTCATTTCACATCTCTCTGCAGGTATCTCTCACTGCAGCTGCTTGTTTCAACACAAAGACCTGCTGGACGGGTGCATGTGAGAAACAACGCAACGGATATTATGAGAAACAATGCACTCACATACAGTGGAAACTTGGTGTAGATGTGACATTCACAGGCGATGAGATAAATAATACCATGCAAAAAAAACTATTTTTCCACGAATGTATTTCTCTTGCTGTCCAGAAATGATCTTAACATATTTTAAGCACAGCAGTGTTTGTTAAATTCACAGCGCCCTGGATAAAACTTTTATGATTGGGCCTGGTGGTTTTCACCTGGTGGAATATAAAACATGCAGAAAATCTCATAAATTTCTATGGAAGCGAAATACAAGCTTTATCTACAGAATAAAAATAAGAAGTTTATTCTCTCCGGGCAGCAATATAACTTGAAATTGAATATTGTCAAACATACTTATGTGCGTTTTACTGCACTAAAAATTAGACTGTCGTTTGTTTTTTGTGATTTGGTGGAATGGGTCAGAAGTGATTATTTGTGACCCTGCCTGTGAAAACTTGGCCGGTCGAAAAATTCAATTCTGAGATAATGAGCATAAAAACTTGATTTCAGCCATTGACATGGCCTTTCTAAGTCAAAATTAAATATATCAGGATTGCATTTTCACAGAATGTTCTTTACTTTAGTACAATTATTTTATGTTAAAAGCAGTAAATCAGAAATAGACTTTAAGTGGGTTTTCATATCCAGGGTCATGTGTGCCGCTTTTTTGTTATCTTTATTTAATTTGTTAGCATCTCTGTGACATTACTTGAAATAGTAACCTGAAAGCGTGTTTTTTAACACAGTATACACAGAATATGTTAAATTCCTCTGTTCCCTTATATGCTCTATACTGAGGTCCTTGGAGAAATTGAGGCAAAATTCCCAGTTTTCCACACCGGAATCTACTCTCTGTTTCGGAGAGTCTCTTTTCAGCATGCTGATGATTACAATGTTACTATGGCTACCGAAAGATAAACCTGATACTGCCTACACTCTCTGAAGAAATGGATCAGATTTCATCACTTTCCAAATGTCAGCACAGACCGACAGTCATAAAGATCACATTTACAAAACAAATCTGACATGTGTGCACAAAGCCTTAGAGAATTGTGGCAGGACACTTTTCACTTAGGCCGGGAAACAGCTACCTAGCAACCACTCAGAACACCTTAGCAACCAGATAGCAACTCTTAAAATTCTAGTACTAATAAGTACTCAGAACATGTTAGCAACAGAAAAGCAGTTTTCCAAGACATCCTAGCAACCACACAGCTACGACTTAATATAACTTTGCAACAATATTGCAGTTTTCAGAGACACCCTATAAACCACATAACAACACACCACCAGTCCCTAAGAATGCCTTAGCCGAATTATTGCATTGTTCATGGTCTACAACCCCTGAAAACCACATCGCAATATACAAACAACCTCTTATAACACCTTAGATACAATATTGCAGTTTCCAAAGACACCCTAGCAACCCCAAAGTAACACACTAACTACAACCAACAACAGCAATCGTTAAAAACACAAAACAACATCAAAGCAATTGCCCTAACAACCAAAAAGCATCTCTAACATTGCCATTTCATACATAACAAGACACCTAGATACATACAAACAACTATACAGAACCGTATAGCAGTTTCTAAAGGCACACTCGATACCACAAAGCAGCACACTTACAACCACCTGAAACACCTTTGCAACAACATTGAAGTTTACAAAAACACCCTGGCAACCAAATACCAACACGGAAAAACTACTGACATCAGCAACAGTGGGTTTCCAAGGCTCCCTAGTAACCATATAGCAACACACAAACAACCACTCAGCACACCTTAGCAACAGCATAGCAATTTGGCCAGACACCCTAACAACCATATGGCAACACACAGCCTCTCAAAAAGCGTTAGCAACCTCATAGCAACTTCTTTAGTATCGTGGCAACAGAACATTCCGTTTTTAAACATTGAAAATATAGTGTACCTGAAAATGTACCGGAATAAACCTCACCGTACTCTTAAGTGTCCTAAAGGGCTCTGATTTAAGAAAAAGATTGACTCACAAAAGAGCACAGCAAGCAACTGACAGTGTTCTTCTTATTCAATTATTCTCATTCTGTTGCCTTAATGGTTCAAGGATTAATAAAAATTCTGGGAAATTAAATTCACTTGAACGGTCAAGAGGTCAGAGAGGACAAAAGAGCCAATCGGGTAACAATGACGGCAGTGATGCAGAAGGATACAGAAGGATAAAGATGAAGACTTATTCCAGATCGGCTCCGTTGTCCCACAGCAGCTCTCACTTCCTCCCAACTGACCTGTCCCCTTCCAACCCATCCTCTTCAAAACCCCTCCACACTCGAAAAAATCTGTCTCAACAACAGAGACCCACACAAGGCCTGCTGTTCACACTGGACCTTAATGAACAACAATGAGCACTTATGCAAAATACTGCTAGAGCCCGCAGCAAACGAGTGAGAAACATGCTGTATAATTTATAGGCTGTCTGATTAGTACCTGGTATGCAAATAAATATTAACTGGCCATTTTAAGACTGTTTGCAGGAAGCCCGATGGACTTGAGCTTCTGCTCGGCTTGAAAAGCTCCAGAGATCCAATCAGCCCCAGCTGTCTTATTAAGCGCCTAAATTTAACCGCACCTCTGTTTGTTAGGTGTGTTGCAGAATAGAAAAGAAGGTATTTTTGTAGTTACCCCCTCCCTCCACTTCCTGTCTCTGTGTCGGAAAATTATGGGCTTGTTGAGGAAAACAGGTTTTGCTTGGGTATACGTTGACTCAGGGCTTTTTGTTTTATTTTCAACAGACAACAGTGTGTGTGTCCTTGTGTGTTTGTCGCTGATAGCTCTACGTTTACGTGCGTTGGAGTGTGTGCATTGTGAGTTCCTTTGTCTTGGTGCGTGGTAAACCCTCAAAGGACTGATTATCAAATTGCCCCGCAGCTACAACAGGAGGTCGTGTGTGGATGTGCATGTTTGTGTGTTTGTGCGGTGGGATATCAGAGTTTTTTGGTGTTAATGAGTTACGTATAACGGTGCCGGGAGGATTGACTGATTCTTAGCGACTGTAGCTGTAAACCTCTGGGGTCCAGGATGATGTTGTATTTATAGGATTTTATTTCATTTGTCTCTTTCTCGATTGAGCTTTTGTCGCTTTACTTCTCGTTTTCAGACGAACCACAAGCCTAAGAAAGTTTTGGTGCCCTGGTTCAGTAATAAGCAAATGTGCAGTGAAAAGTTAATGGTCTTATTTAGTCAATATAAAAGATATCAATGTTATTCACACTGTGCAGAATGATTTTATGCAGGAAAATATAAAACAGTAATATAAAAAATTACATAGTTACATATTTGTGTATACCAATTGAAGCAGAAATGTAGGGCAGGAAGAAAATCAAAAGGAAATCATAAATATGTAATTTTGATGGGCAAAGATTAGTTATAAGGGATAAAATTATTGACCACATGGGGACTTGTTGAGAGGCGATGGTGTTTTTGTAAAGTGGAAAAATCCATTGCTATATTCTTAAATAGGCCTACTAGAACATTGTGTATGTTTTATTTTATTACTTAAATCTGTAAAGGACCCCATAAAGCTTCAGAACCTGCAAAGCTAAAATCTTTTTCAACATAATGAAACTCAATTTTCGGGAAGGTCTTCTGGGAAGCAGACCTGCTGTCCAATAATTGGTGCCGTACGCAGCAGCGCAGCGAGAACCTTTGAGCCTTCATTGTTGTTGAAGTTTGAAAGGTTTGAAAGCAGATTTAATGTTGGACCGAACAAACGAATTGTGCTCTTGTTTTATGACTGACATTGAGGAATTAAAGTAATGTCAGCTTTGATGCACTCTTCAATATTTAACTTAATTACACACAAAAATTGTCGTAATATTTAAATGTCACATCTGTATTCATATTTCACAGCAATGCAATGTGCAAAGTTTGATCAGCTTTTTCGTGGTGCTTTGAGCCACACATGTCAATATATGTGTGTTTACTCCGTATGTCTTATCAGTCCATCTAGTGAGCTGTAAATTCTCTCGCTTTTGTTGGAAATGCATTGGGATTTGATTTGACTAATTGTCAGAGTGTGTAGTCCACAGGAGCCAATGACTATGAGATTGAATTTCACAATTTAGTATTTGATAAAGATAATAACCAGAAACTTGATGCTTTTACCTAAGCTAACCCAGAGAAACACCATGTGCCTTCTAATGCATGTAAACTGTGCAGGACTTGAATGCTAAATCCACATGAAACTAATCTGCACTGGAGGTGTAATCTGTAATGCACAAAAAAAGTTTTGCTTGTATGTTGAAATCAATATCGACCATATTTGTTTTCTTTAATCGCATTCCTGGTCTTATTATGCAGTGAATCCTATAACATTTACACTGCATTGAAAACAATGTTCTTTTCGGCTCATGTCTCTAAGGTCGCTTCTGCTGTCTCACATTTAAAATAATGAACTTGCACAGGCAAAAATTCAAAAATGTGCATGGCTCTTCAGCGTAAAAAAACATTAGGGGCTTCAGCCCCCTTAGCCCAACCAAAAGCCATTAAGACTTAGTAAAAGTCCAACTTTGGAAGCCAACAGTTGTCATTATATGTCAGTAAATTTGCTTCTTTTCACATGTGTACTGTGCATTTGGTATTCAAACAACCATAACAGCCTTTTTCCAGAACTTCATGAACCGTATGAGGAGCTCTCAGCACAGCTGTGTTAATGAAATAATATTTTATATGTATAATAGCCAGCCGGCCTTTGGAAGGGTTCCAGGATGATACACAATGATATTGCAACTTGAACTGACAGTGTGAACGATAACTGTCTGAGGACACAATTCAGTCATGACCGTGTATTTAACATCTCTACCTCGGTGAGAAAGAGTGGATGATTGCAATTTAACATAAATATTTACTGTATATGGGCCGTGGTCTTCATTTTTAAGCATTTTCTAACAAATTTTTTTTTTAACAATGTTTTAAAAATGTTTTAATTTTATGTAGATAGGGCAATAACATAAGTAAATGAAGACGAGATGTTTTTTGGCACATAAACACATTTTGGCGACTCGGCACTCGCTCACCTTTTCTGTTCGACCGCCATATAAAGAGGTGTCTGTGTAAACCTGCTGTTCACGCAGAGGGGGTCAAAAGTCACGACAGTCTAACTAAGCAAAAGTGGGGGTGAAACCCAGACAGCTGCCGGTGTGATAGCCGTGTTTGACGGAAGCTGGAATGATTGACAGGAGCAGAGACAAAAGCTGGCTGTGAGAGGCACGTGTCATATGACATAAGGCGTCTCTGTGTGTGTTTGTATGTCTTCCTGTGGCAGCCATAGGAAAAATAATATGCAGTCAACTCAATTTGTCCGGGTTCAGAAACATGCAAATGAGCTTGTTAGGCAAGGGTTTGTTTGTTGTTTGTTAGCGTGGGTGGAGTGGGTACTTGTAATGTGTAACCAGTCATCATCAGATACCCAGATGGACTAATAGGTTTTGCCACCGTTCCCTTGAATTGGAACGTGTGTGTGTGTGTGTGTGTGTGTGTGTGTGTGTGTGTGTGTGTTGAGATGAAAGACAAGCAGTGTTCAGCTGCTCCTCAGGTCTTCATCTAAGAGGAAAGTCAAGAGGTTGAGGAGATGCACGGACAGCTGAGTATCTGGGATATTCAACATCGGTGCAAACATGGCACTGTCCATGTATGGATAGGTCGGGTTTAACGCTGACCTATGAACCCTGACATTAGAAAACACAGCTTTCCCTTTTTCTGTTTGTGTGTACTTATTTCACAATACATCTCTACGAGTGATGTTTAGGTGCTAATAGCCTTTTTATCTTGTTTTGAATGTGAGAATATTAACCTGAGACCAAATTAAATATTAACCGCTCAAGTTCCGAATGTTATTTAGTTATATATTTGAAATCTTGTTGTTTTGTTTGCATTTTCTATACATTAAGAATACGTTCTTTACTGTCCTCTTTTGATATTTTAAAATTGGTTTCAGCCTATTCAGATTATTGTCTGATGTATCGGTACATCTCTAGCTTTTAATCTTAACATTTCGCACATCTTGAGTTGAAAGATACTACATGAAATTTTATATTGGTTTATATAACAGTGACCAAAAAACCTTGACACTCTTACTTTTTCAACTGCACCATTCAACCACTGAACCTTTTTTATGATTCGATCATGTTCTCTTATTGAATAACTAAAAATATTGAGCAAAATAAAACAAAACCAAATAACTAAAGTAAAAAAAGTTATTCTACGTAGACTATATAAGACCTTGAGTTATTAGACCATCCTGTTCTCATCCTCTGTACAGAGAGTCCAAAACTTTATCTCACCTGCCTGTGCCCAACACAAAGAACCATTCCAGCCCCTACATCTGTTACCTTCAGCTTTTTACACTTTTGTGCTGACTTCAAACGTAAAATTCAATGCCTCACCCACACATTAAATACGATTACACATGGTGTTGCGTGTCCCTGTTTTATATGTAAGTCAAATGCAGTACCATTATATGATTTACTGATATACTGATTATTCAGATCTCTCAGTAGAGTTTTTGAAGTCCCTTGCTCTGGCAATGATAGATGTGAATCTGGGATATTACATTTTGCATTTAATTTTTGATGAAGATGTATGTGGGGTGACTCAAACTGGGTCGTTCTGCCTGATTTAGAAAAGAAAACACAGTCTTTTAATAAACTCTCCCACAAGTTCCCTGTCACAGATTATTTTTATTTTACATGTGGTCTTCTATGTAGTTTTTTATAGCTATTTATTATTTTCCAGATCTGTATGTCATGAACAGCCCATCAACAGGACGATCTGACAATAAGGCTTTATGTTGTAAACATTACAGAGTTTGTATTTCTTAAAGAAAAAAGGTCATGGAAAGGGAAAGGGATGCTTGATGTTGTGTAAAAGAAAAGAATGCCTCTGTATTAAGAATAATAAAAGTTATAAAAATATTTTATTCTTATCTTGAACTTAAGTGGTATTTTATTTTAAAATTTTAAAATCCAGCGTTATGCAAAACCAATATAGCTGTGTGTGACACATAATTTTCCTCAAACCACGCTATCCACCGTTGACATTTATTGTTATCTAAATAGTAGATTATATGAAGTTATATACCATAAATTCTTCATTTATATACCCATTTTGTCTTTATACATGTAAACTACACAAATATTTAAATAGTTTGTTTCCAAAAATATATATCTTTAAAAAATCATATTTTTTGTGCATTGAAATTAATATTAATTAAACTGCTTTTTTAAGCCCAAAAATGGAACTTTACACATGTAAACTTGAAAACAATATACATTTATTACATGAAAAATCTCAAAATAAACTCTTCATACCGTAGCTTAGACAGACATATAAACAAGATAAAAAACACATTGTTTAGGTGTGTAACGTTTCGATCCCATTGCTCTAGCCTTGCGTAGGCGTACACTCATTCAAACTAATTGGGCCTTACCAGAAGCGCAAAGATCTGTTTTTCTATATTAACATGAGCATATGAGTCATGCTAATTGAAGTGTCAAGATGAACTATTTATACACTTCAATAACAATACATACTTTTGCTCTTCTATTTCCAATTATAACCATATGTCTGCAGACTAAATCCGCACACGCAAACCTGAACATGTTGACCTCGTGCTGAAAGATCTCCTAATAGCCAGAAACGAAAACATCTATACGGTGATTGTTTACATTCCTTCTTATCATCTCTCGTGCAAACTCTAAGCTCAACATGAGTTCGGTTTGACAGGATACATGTGCCCAGTAATAAGATGGATCAGTGTGTTGAACGGTTCAGTTGGTGATGAGAGCTTCAGCTAAACATGTCCCCGCTGACAAACCAGACAGCTGTATGAAACATGCACCCTGTCAGCAATGTTTTAGCTCCGCTAGCTCCGGGATTGCATTTTTCAACCCAATCTGCAGTTTACGCTTTCGCTCTCAGTTGGGATGCTGAACTTCGAACCCTGAACTGTTGGCAACACCTGTTCCCCCAAACAGGTGTGGACCAATCGAACACAGTCTATTTTAAACAGGGTCTCATACAACATTACAGCGTGTTAGTGCTTGTGACCCAAAGGCAAATTATCCGTAACAATGTGAGATTGCTTGTTCCTTTGGTATTGAGCCATATGGTAAAACAGCCAGTAAATAGAAATTAATAATGCAGTAATTTAATCACGCAACACAAACCAACAAGTCAATTCAATTATCTTTACATCTACCCGTATTTCCATTTATTTCCCCTGTGCAATCGATGTTTGTTTCTCTTTGTGTCCGTATTAACATTGGTCATCCCGAAAGTATAAAATATGCTTAAAACCTGTTATAACCCCCAAAGGGAGGGTTACGGCGAGTGCTGTTGTCTGTGGTGAAGGTTAGAAGACAGCATTACGTCCAGTCATTACCATATATTTCAGTATTGGAAAGATTCACAATGGCACTGAGCTCCGGTTTGGACCCAAGGCTCAATCTGGTGTGTTTAGCACATCTGACTCTATGTCTGCGAAAGGCATGGGCTATTGTCTTCCCAACAACGACAGCCTTGATGTTGGCCCCTGGTGGCCCAAGGGACCGGCCCTGCCACTCTTTCTCTCTGGCTTGGGATGCTCCCCAAGGCATCACAGAATCTCGCTAGGGGTTTATGTTCCATAAATAAGCGAGACATCTTTGCAGCACACACACAAAGAAAGCACGGCTTGCTGAGCTGCTGTAAATCAAGAGGGTGACATTATGGTTTGGGTCACCTCTGATGTCACTATTACAAGAACAGAGGGTTTTGTAGAATGACGAAAACAGGAGATAAACAGAAGAAGGTGAAGAGGGATGTTTGATGTCTAAATGAGAAAAATAGACACGTTATACAGAAATATAGCTAAAAGTAAACAAAACAAACTTTTCTGTCGTTGAGATATTAAGACCTGGGGAGGCTCTGGGTAGTTGCCAGGGTGTTGCTAGGGTATTGCTGTTTCCATGGTGTTTATAATATAAAAGTATTGATACATTTTCGGCAACATAAGTTTTACCTTCAACAAAATAAGAAAGATAATTTACCCAAAAATGAAATTTTGTCATTAATTAGTTATACTTATTTCAGTCCTATATGGCTAATCTTATGCAGACAAAAGAAGATATTTGAAAGTATGTTGGAAACTGAGCAAGGGTGCACCAGTTTTGTGTCCATACAATAGTAGTCAACATTCGTCAAAATATCAACATTCTTATATGTTCTTTTGTGTTCTGCTGAAGAAAGTAAACTTCTTTTAAAATATCTTCTTTTTGTGTTTTACCGAAGAAAAAGTTCATACAGGTTTAAATGGCAAGAGGGTGAATAAATAAAGATTCCATTTTTGGGTTAACTATTCCTTTTTGCAATTTCAATTTGTTTTTGAGAGAAGTACTTGTCTTAAAAAAATGTGACAGAAATATGTTCTGGACTCAAAAAAGCTGCTGGTACATTGCACACATTTATTTGCAGCTGGTGTTATAATCACACCTTGCATCTCAAGGACTCTCTTCTCTTATTCACTGCCAGAATCGCTCGCTCTCGAGCAGAAGGAAGCTGAATTCTCCACATGGGAGGAAGTGTGTATTGGGGCAATTGAGAGCCTGCTGAGGGTAATTCTCGGCAGAGTTTCGCTGCACAGCGGACCGTGAGGGTTTGTGTCTCTCAGTGGGATGAGTCGGGTCTCTATGCGTCATTGCTTTTTACATAAAGCTCGTAGTGATGTACACAACATGTGGGCTTAATGGCGAAAGCTGGCACGTTCTTAATTGGCACGGCTATGGTACACGGTCCCTCTGCGCTTTTTTTAGAGCTCAACAAGCTCATGTTGCTTAAATTCAGACCGCCTTATTGTTCTGTTTGTTGTGTAGGTTTGCTTTTGGAATCTGATGTTGTACAAATTTTTTTAAACATGTATGTGAATGTAAATTTTCACTCACATGTTTGATTAACGGAACAAATATTAGACAGATTATTTTTTCTATCACTCATTTCATCTTTCTCACTCTTTCTGCCCACCACTGTTTATCCATTCTGTGAGAGTGGGTTTATTCTTTGGTCCCTGCTTGGTGTGACAATGCTTGAAGTCCCCCTGGCCAATCTCTCCATGTTGTAAACAGGCTTTAGGAATGTTTCAACCCTCCCCAGTCCAGGATTAGTCTCTGCCCAGCCTGCCTTCATCTTGCGTTTTACCCCTGAGCAGTTTTTGTCCAGGGCGGACAACCTAAGAGAAGCAAGAGATAAAACAGTAGTGTCACTCTCGTAGCAACCAGAGCGTTCCAGAACAGAAACACCACTGGAGCAGATCCTAGAGAGAGAGAGAGACAGAGAGACAGAGAGAGAGAGAGAGAGAGAGAGAGAGACAGAGAGACAGAGAGACAGAGAGAGAGAGAGAGAGAGAGAGCTCTCTGATGCAGCAGGAGACCGATGAAGAAAGTTGCCTGCAGCATTTGTTGCTACTGTATTTAAGTACATGTACGTTCACTCGGAGGAATTGGATGAATCCGATAAATATTCAGAATAATTGCGGCTTTTAATACTGTATTATAGCTAATAATATTTGTTTAAATTCTTATCATGTATTTTCATTGCTCTTGAAATAAATCTCACGTTGAACATAGCAAGTGCTGCTAAAGTAGGACTACACAGATCTTACAGAGTTAAAATATCATGTCGTTCGCTACCCAAATTTTGTGGAACAAAAAAGGAGATACTTTGAAAAATGTCACAGTGGGTTTGTGTTCGTAAAGTGGAGGTCAATAAGTGCAATGTTGTTTGGCCACCAAGATTATTCAAAATATGTTATTTTGTGCTCTTCAGAACACAGAAAGCCAAACCCGCTTTGAAATGATATGAGGGCGGATAAATGATGAATGCACAGTTTTGGGTAGACTATTTCTTTTATCAGATTTTATTTTACAATAAAAATTTTAAGATAATTTTCCATACAAGTGAAACCAAAAAAGCATGACATAAAAGTATATTGGCTGGGGTTTTTGACTCTCAGTAAGAGTTAGGTTAAGTTCTTGCCCAAGTACATACCAGTATTTGGATCCATTTCAATTTCGACAGACTTATACAGTTAACTTAAAGGAATAGTTCACAAAAATTTTTTTCATTATTTGCTTACCCTGCAGATGTTACAGACCTTTATAAATTTTTTATTGTGCTGAACACAAACAAAGAATTTTTAACTAAGCTGTTTTGAAACAACATTGACATAAGTATTAGTCTTCTGTCCTACAATGGCAGTCATCGGTGACCGAAAATACTTAGATACCAACTTTAATTAAAACAATTAAAAAAATTATTTTAATTAAAAATCTAATATCCATTTGTGTCCAGTAATGTCTATTAATGAAATATACTCAAAAAAATTGTATGGTTTTTATGATATCATCAAACTTCCCGACTTAATGTGGGGCTAAGGAATTGTGTATATAATAATCAGTTGCTCTTAACAACACACTGTTAACTTTTAATTGAATGCATCTAATGCATTTCATTGAAATTTTGAATCTTGGCTGACATTTAATCAGAACGCAGCATGCCGTTGAATCTGAATTTCCATTCCCAGATCATCTTCTAATCCCCACCTGCATAAGTGCAATAAGCTAAGAGTTGATAACATTGATTCCCCACTGTCTTTTTGTCACCTCCTACACCAAAACCGAGAGCACAGTCATGTTGTGTTTTAGAAATTTGCATTTTTGTCAATTTGCAATGCAGCCAAATGAGTTACCCTTTGCATATTTAACAGCGTTTCTGCAGCCTGTCCATGATTAAGACGCTCTGCGCGTTTATCTATTGTACGCCGTCATCCGCTGCAGAATTGGCTCGTAATGAGCATCCACATATATAACCAAGCGTATTGTGAGTCAACTTAAATGGCTCATTTAAACACAAAGGCAAATGTATTATGCAAATACAGCCAAGAGATAGAGAGAAAGAGAGGAATGGCCATTCTGATGAGATAGCCGGTGTCAAACCATACTTCTCAGGACGCAGAAATAACCAAAGACTGCGTGTCAGAGCAAATTTTCCCAGTGCTGCCGGCCGATGAGGACCGTAATTGCTGTCACCTCCCTCCCGGATCCGACTGCAGACTGTGGGAATTGGAAGAGTCATTTCATCTCCAGGGAAACGAAATGATGGGGGCTCCAATTTTCCAACACAAGTTGAAGGGAAAAGCAGGACGCCGAACGTGTCATTAGCAAGCCCCTAGTACATTTTTGAAGGTAAATAGCCAGCCAGGTCTTCTTCAAGACTAACATCAGAGTGCTGGATGGAATCAACAAAGCTTTCTCAGCTTGAACAATTACTAATGGGAAAAAGTGTCTCACATCACCTTCGAAAGCAAACTTTACGCCATTTTCCTGTAGCGGCCAATTAGTAGCCGTCTCCCAAAGAAAGGCACGTGCGAAGCGACCTTACGAGGTTTCCGTGCCAAGAGCGAATGTGGCCATGTTATATAATTAGCTCTCGAAACCAATTGGCTCTTTGAAATCTGGACTTGCTAACATATAAGGGGTTAATGTCAGATTTTCTCCCATGTACACAGTGTCGCGTACTGCATATGATAGGAACAGAAGGCGCTCTGTCGTCAGATACGCACCAATTTTAGCTCTTTTCAGGATGGAATGGGGAACAGAGGGACCTTCTCGCTTCACGGAGCTACAATTAAGGGGGCCTCGAACAGAGGGGCTCCAAGACAATGAGAGAGCCAGAGTGACAGACAGATAGGCAGAGGTAGAGAAAGTGGAATATTAATGCAATGGAGAGCAACAGGAAATTGGGCGTCTTAATGTGCGGTGGGCTCCCGCGGGATGATTAGCAGAGGCCAATCTCATTCAGAAGCAGATCAATGAGATATATTGTCATTTTCAGCCGCACCCTCTAAGTCAATGAATCTATAATCTATATGTGGTTTAAAGGTACAGCGACGTGTAAAGCATACATTTTCCACATCGTTTTGGCAAAATGATTTTCGTTGGCAAATGTTAAAATCACTCCCTGCGTCTGCAGCCTCTGATTTGTTCATAATGCGGTTCCGCGGTCAGGCCGCTGTGATTGTTTTTGGGTATAATCAAGTAAATTGGTCCCCCATCAAAGGGCGGCAAATAAACACGTTGGCAACAGGTCTTTTGTTTGCTTTTGAGTATTTGCACGCGTGGCACATTTACATATCCGTCCATCCTTTTTTAATGTTATTCCCGTCACATGCAACACTCTCGGCTTTGGGCGTGCGGGGGAGTTGGATTCTTTTCCATTACATAAGGGCTTGGTGTATTGCTTTTCACATTAAATGTCATTTGGCCTCAGCGTTCTGTCAGTCTCCATGGCGATCACAGCGTGATGGGCAGTCGATATTTTGCTATAGGGATTTTGACAGGACTACATGTAGGCCAAATGTATAAGTTTGTGTGGTGTTGTGTTGTGGAAAAGCTGTGTGTCATCATTAGTTGTGAATGTCACCTTTGATCAACAGTGTTATATTTTAATTTGTGTATTTTTAGCCTGTCTAATACTGGAGGTTTATTACGATAATTTACATGATGAATTCAGTGCCAGTAGAAATTCTAATTTGTGTTTATATAATAAAAATTATTAAAAATATACATTTAATTAAAAAACCAAAGCCCGGAATATTTTGGTGTAAAAAAGTGGCGTAAAAAGCAAAACGTAAAAAAATTCTACAAATAAGTTATAACAATAAGTCAACTTGTAAAATGTATAAGAATAGACAATTTCAGAAGCACTTCCGGATTTTTTATTTATTATTGTTGTGAACTATATGTTCTGAAACAGAAAATGAAGCGAACTATAAAATGTGTCAAATATGTTTATGTAATAGCTACTTAAATATTATTACCCATAATTATTAATTCAGAGGAACATATTATGTATGGCACTCTAGGGGTACATTAAACTAAAAAAGTATGGAAAACAATGTTTAGGACATGAGGGTTTCAGTGTTTAAACATAAGAATAATATTATCTATGTGTCTTTTCCCTCTGTAAATCTGAATATGTATGACATGTGTTGGTCGGGATGTGTTGAGCCTTAAATGCGCAGTGTCAGATGGCTTGGCCCTGGTTCAGTGCGAGTTGTCAGGTGTTGGTGGTGTGGATGATCAGGGTAATAAATCACGTTGAGCTGGCTCGGATTCAAGCGGCTGTATGGTGGACGGACTAATTACTTATAGTCCTATAGCCTTTCCAAAGCGTTTTCTTCTGTCACTGCTGATTGCCGAACAATCCTGTCTGATCCATTGCCACCCTGATGCGATTTTTACCCCTGTCTGGCTTAATGGAAAATGGAAAATTTTCAAGTCGTTTTTGCAGTCAACTTATTTTAGAAGTTAATTTCTATGGATAAAGGCTGAGATTGGCTTAATTTGATGATGGCTTTTCATTGCCTATGGAATCAACTTGAGGCACTGTGGCATCCTTTTCATAGTAATTTATCTTCTTTGCTGAAAACAAAGAGTCAAAGAACAACCAAGACAAAGAGGGCAATAAAACACTCTGAATTTGTGTAAAACTTGTTGTGTGACGTGTAAAGCAGCTGTTAAATACCACGACTGCAAAACGTTTCCCAAAATGTAGATAGAGAACTCATTGTTGGCCTTTACGAATTCTACGGTAATTTGTCATCTCCACCAATGTTCTCTATATTCCCACTTCTGCCGCACTCCTGAGAACGTTGCTTAATGACATCATTAGGACGTGATGATATGATGTCGCCATAACTCTCAGACTAATGTGATTATTCAGCAAAATTCACCGACTGCACACTTGCCCTGACAGTTCCAGCTGATGTTTTATGGTAGTGGGAGCATGCTGCATCACTCATAAGAGAGATGAAATGTATTTAGGGAAAAGCGGAATCATGTTTTATTCAATTACATGCCGAAGCACAATTAATCAGTTTCTGCAATTAAGTTAAACTTGCTCATGCATCATACATGAGGACAATATCAAGGGTAGTCCCTCCAGAAGCTACCAGTGTGAACATAATGGTGGAGAATATATCACATTAAGAAAATTAAGATAAATACAACCCCTAAGTAATGCCAACTCGCATGTAGAGCTCTCCATCTCGAAACAACATGAAATGCAATTTGTTGGTTAATATTTCAACAAATACATTCTCATTATGGCTGGGGAGAAGCCAGCAACTCAAAGAGCGCACTGCAGTGAATACAAAACAGGCCTCTTTTTCTGTTTAGTGATTTGTTGATGTTATTTGCCAGGGCTGAATTCACCGTCGTCATTACCTGCCGCAGTCGTGTGGTCTTTTCTGTCACGTCTCATTGTCTGATCCTCATACGACACTGCTACACTTTTTATATTGCTTTTCACTTCTCATCTAGCGATTTCCTCCTTAAAACAATGACATTTCTGATTTGATGAATGGTTTAGAACAGACCTATGGAATTGGTTATAGAGAATAAAGGTCTTTTGATCTGCGTGTCTTGCCATCTGTCTATTTATCTATTTATCTGTCTGTCTAGCTATCCATCCACATATCTGTCTGTGTATAGTGTACATTTGAAGTGTGGACAACCTTTTTTTGTGATTTGAAAACGTCAAATGTTGAAAAATGTCATAAAAACGTATTCATTCATTTAATATGAATAGTAATATTTATGCAATTGGCAGACGCCTATCCAAAGCGACTTACATTGCTTGTTTACTTAACATTTGGGTCTCTCAGTCATCATCATCATCATCATCATCATCATCATCATCATTATTAATATTATTCTTATTATAATTGTTATGCATGTCTTGTTATCATTGTTGTTAATAATAATAACAACAATAATAATAATGTATTAGTATTTTAAGTATTATTATTATTAATATTATTATTATTGTTGTTGTTGTTATGCATTTCTTCCTATAGTTATTAATAATAATATAATAATAATAATATTACTAACTATCATAATAATGATCATAATAATAATAATCATGATAGCTGTGTTGTTATTTTTATGTATTATTATCATTATTATTATTATTATTATTATTATTAAAATGCATGCTGTTTTGAAATGTCAGTATAATAATAATTTTGCTTAAATATACACTATAAATTTTGTTTCTCAGTCATCATCATCATCATAATCAGTATAATTATTTTTATTTTAATTGTTTATTATTTTATTACAATAACAAAAAATGCATAGAAACAACAACAAAAACAACAACAGCAATAATAATAATAATAATAATAATAATAATAATAATAATAATAATAATAATAATAACTTCAATAACAATAATAATAACAAAGATAATAATAGTGTTATAGTAATATATAATATAATTATAATTATAATAAATGTGATGTTATTTTAACGATTATTATAATTTTTATTATTATTAATGTTATTATTATTAACAAAAACAAGAAATGCATAGCAACAACAACAATAATAATAATAACATTAATAATAATAATAATTAAAATAATAATAATGACAACAAAGATAATAATAGTTGTGTTGTTATTTTAACGATTATTATTAGTATTATTATTATTAGTATTATTATTAATAATAATAATAACAATAATAATGCTAGTATTATTATTATGATTGTTGTTATTATTATAAACAATAACAGAAAATGTATTATAATAACAACAATAATAACATTATAATAATGATAATAATAATAATAATAATAATAATAAAAATAATAATAATAGTTGTGAATTAAATAAAAATTTTATTTTACCGATCATTACTATTATTTGTATTACTATTATTACCACTATTAGAATGCATGCTGTTTTGATATGTCAGTATAATATTCCCATACACAGGTTACTAAAGAAACCCGTCACTTGCAGCTCAACATGTCCACATTGAATCCCTTTAACTTTAAACAGCGCAGTGTGAAATGAAGCGCCTGGCCCTTTAAGAGCGCTGTTACCCCAGTGTGGGCAAGTGCTGGAGGTGGCCGGGGGTGGGCCGGAGCCCGTAGACACCAGTAGTAAATTCATTCATTCATTCGCAGTAAAGCGTCGGCAGAGATGGGAATAATCCACGCGGACAGAATAACGTGTCAGTAATGCGCACACACACAGAGGAAAGACACGCTTGAGTGGAGAAGATGTGAGAGCGTCTGTGAGCGTTTGTTACATTGACTCTTTATGGGAAATAAAGGATGGAATACCACTAATGCTCACATATCATATCAGAGGAAGTATTTCCCCTTCCCTTCCTTTAGTTTGGGGAAGTTCTCGTCTCGAGCTCTTTTTGGATGCTTCCAGGAACATTTGGTTGTCCTGATTCAAGTGTAACTGGACTTTATTTGTCAAAGATGATGGAGTTTCACAGGACTTTATATCCTTTCTTTGTCGTTTTCACACTCATCTGTTTGTCTCAAGGTAAGATGGATGATAATAAGATATAATGTAACATCATATTAGGATTGCAGTCTTATTAAAGTTGGAAAATGTAGCTTATCTTTGCCATGTGTCTTTATTGTGAGGATCATCCTTTAGACTGGATTGTTTCATTGTGTATTTGCATTATGTTTATAGGATTTTCATATATATATACATTGACTTATGTCTTGTACATGATTGACTCAGTTAGAGATCACGCTTAACTTTGTTTTCATGGTAAAAGTGTATTTTGTGATAGAGAATCCATATAATGTAATTCATATGTTATAATATATATTATAAACTATCACAAATGCATCATTCTGTTTACAATTACTCATCCTCTATTTGTGAAACACAGTGTTCAGTTGAAGATATTTTGAAGAATGTCTGTAACCGAACACCATTTGTAACCGTAGCGGGAAAACAACAGTTGTAGTTAAAAGTGCAGCACAACTTTTTTCCGCCCTGCTTTCTTCAAAATAAGTTTTTGTTCAACAGAAGTGATTGCTTTCCACTATGGTTATCAATTGTATCCAATAACTTTTTGGTTATCAGCATTCTTATAACTATCTACCAAAACAAACAATTTAAACAACAAAGGTGAGTAGATAATCACATTTTCTTTTTGGGTGAACTATTCCTTGGTTAATGTTTATAAACGTGCAATTACTATGCACACATTGCATACATTTACATACATTTATATACTGATTTGTGATCAATGCATATGGATAAAACAGAAGAGCAGCTGAAAATGTACAGGAAATGTATTTTGCCCCTTCAGGATCAGCCCATGATTCAAACGGATTGTTTGAAAATACCTGATGGCAAACCCATACATCCTATAAAGTGAATCCCTACCCATAGCTTTTAACTGGCTTTGCCCAGATTTGATCATGTTCAGTTCGGGTTGTGCTGCCCAGCAGAAGCTCATTTTTATGGGGCAATAAACATTGGCTATGAGATCTGTTCCCCAATATAACAGACGACAAAACCAGCCATAAAATCAAGGGCAATGCAGTCCCAGACAAGAAATAAAACGACATGCCAGTCTTTTATTTGACCAGATCTATATTTGCCACCAGTCTCATTTGTATTGTCAATAACATATCTGCTTCCATGTCATGGGCACATGTGGTCAAACCGATTCCAAAATACTTACTGTGGATTGCTTTTGAGGCAGGATTTTTTCATTTGAACTCAGACAGAACCCAGAGTCAATCTAGCACAGGTATGTGCTCATGGCCCGCTGGTAATGTCGTCTCACCCGCTCGTACCTGATAAGGGATTTGAAAGAAAAGGCATTGAATTACATCCCAAGCCCTCAACTTTGTCATTTAAAGATACCGGATTTCCTCCGGGATTGAGTAGATGTGGAATTGTTGTGTATTTTGTTGTTTATCTGTGTCGCGTTGGTGTGTTTGTTGCCTGAGAAGGACTTGTGTTGACTTAGTTTCTTTTGAAGTCATTTTAAACAGCCACAAACAGCTGTTGGTTTATTCCCGGATTGTCTCCAAACATGCATTTAACAACAGCAGGCCTTAGATCAGGTCTTAAACTCAGTAATGGTGCCCTTAAACCAAATTAACCTCACACGAGATGACTTCATCAAATAAAAACACCACAATTCTTATTGACATTGAATACATTTTTATTTTAATTGTCATAGTTCTAATGTGAAAATTATGTTTTAAAGTGAAAGATATTTGAAGATATATTGAATTATATTTTGAAGAACGTTGGTTACTGAACAGCAGTGGCACCCATTCACCTCAATTGCATGGACACAAAACCAATGCCAAGTGAATCTTTGCCAGTTACATTCTTCAAAATATCTTCATTTCATTCTGCAAAAAGTAACTCGTACCGGTTTGAAATGTCAAGAGGGTAATTCGTATTTTCAGATGAACTATCACTATGTACCTTTTGTGATACCCCTATACTGTATTCGTCTTTGACTGG
Source organism: Triplophysa yarkandensis (assembly GCA_033220385.1). Classification (NCBI taxonomy): domain Eukaryota; kingdom Metazoa; phylum Chordata; class Actinopteri; order Cypriniformes; family Nemacheilidae; genus Triplophysa; species Triplophysa yarkandensis. The sequence goes on from CM065673.1 coordinate 6,960,647, forward strand.
CAGTGTTTCAAAACTGCCACGACTTTCCTATAAAGCGTGTCATTTAAGGTTTTTCTCAGTACGCGACGGCTTATTTTGATGTCTTGCGTCTCCTGTCGGTGCTCTTCAGATCAGAAGTGAGGAATGTTTGTGTGCGTACGTGTGAGAGGTGTGACACAGAGAAGCCTGCCTTTCCCTTACATGCATTTGCACAAACTCCCTGTCTCTTCTGTGTAAACACTGTGCTGTCGAGGGGTTGTCAATAAGAAGGAGATAAACAGTGCATCTCCTACTGAGCACGTCTGATGTCTCAGTCTGATTTCTGTCCCGGCGCATTTACGCTCTTTACTGGATCCATGTCTGCCGGGAGACAAAACAGCTTGGCAGGATCTTTCTCTCTCTCTTGTGGTTGCCACAGATGTCTTGTCGAAGAATTCGTATCAGCTCAACTGCGAATGTTCAGAGATCCATTTTAATATGATTTTAAATGATGATACCTATATTTCAACATTTTGAAAAGCTTGTGTCCTAAAATAGCCGTTTTATATCATCTCCTCTTTTGGAAAGACTGCAGACTTTTAATTGGTCATGTGACGAAGACAAGGACATAAGGCTCCGGTTTACGAGTCTAGAGCTGACAGGAAGTTTGAAATAAAACCTAAAGATGTACACTCGGGCTGGTGTGGCTGTGTGGGGGTAAAAAGGGACAAAACACAATGCATTGGCATCAATCTGCCGAACCCTGTGTCTGTGTCCAAGATGAAGACAGTTTAATAGCCTTGCGCATTAGTTCCAGTGGCTGTGGTGACCTCCAAAGCTCTGTATCAAATAAGAAAAGAGACAAAGAATCAGTTGGGTAAGACCAGCGTGCGGATTTTGAATAAAAGGGCTCTTTTGCTTAAGTGTTTACGTTGTTATTCTTCACACAGTAGTTACAGCGAAAATCCAAAGTGAAGATACATGTTTTTGTTTAGCTTTCTGAACAAACTTAACAGTGAAACACTTCACCCAAAAAGAAATCCCATTGACTTCTATTGCATTGACTCAAAATCAATCCAAGGAGATAAGGTACAACCGGTGTTTAGTTACCAATATCCTTTAAAATGTTTTTTATTTGTGTGTCATTTTTGGGTTATGTATTTCTTTAAGAAGGTACATTTTATTGCTGAGGACTTTGCTATAGTTTTGTTTAAATGAATGGCTTTGAAGTGCCATATTGACCGGACATTTATTCATCCTTTACACACAAGCAGTTTGAGATTAGGAAATGTAGACTAAATAGATCTATTCCTACATAATCCGTTGGTGTTTATGTAGTAGGTTAAGCTTTTAAAACATGCATACGCTACATTTGTATGTTGCATTCTTAATCCGACAGCAATGTATTCCTTTTTTGTACGTGAAGTACTTTTTTAGATTTAAGCTTTTTCAGCCCCTGGAGGGTAGAGGCACCGCAGTTCATTTTCACTGCATTTCAATTCACAAAGTTTAAGAGTAAGTTAGAGGAAATACATTCAAACACACACATTGGTGTACTCTTCATATATTTCTGCACATGGTTACGCCTATTAAACTAAGCTTGTTAAGAGCTTTGGATAGTTTAAGTGGGGTCTGCGGTTTGCCTGTCTGCCTTTGGTGGAAAGAAGCTGCGGGCACTCATGGGGCACCGCGGGGACGATTTGCATGCTCGGGCTGCATACCGCTGGCAAAACTGGGACTGAAGAATCCCACTATCTACATGTCTGGCACAGTAGACTCTCCAGCCTGCTCTCAGCCACATGTTCTTATGCCATCAATATAAATATCCTCAATCCCCACACTTTGTTTATTAAGCCGGAATTCATACTAAAATCTTGGGATGGCTGCTCATTATCAGTATCCTCTGAGCCCAGAATACCAAACTTTCACACTGTGAAAGAACTCAATCAAGTTCCTAAAACAGATGGTTGGTGTTTTGAGAGTTTGCGTAGTGCGTCCCTTTGAGGAGTTGATGCGAACAGACCCGGCGCGTGTCTCTGTTTGCGTCGGGTGCACTGTAAATAAAAGGGCCCAGGGCCATGTGTGCTCTCTCATCAGGAGCCCCAGTATAATGACTCAGCTTCTGTCTGCATGGACACTGCTGGTAGATTACCTCCATTAACGCACAGCCTTTCTCCTTCTTCCTGGCACCTCTGTTTACACACATTTCATGCGCTATTATTTGGCTTTGAGTCCCCGAGATCATCATCAGCCATGATCTGTGTGTTGTGTCTGTAAATAACGGTTTGCTGTGTGGTTGCTGGGCTTAGAGGACTCCTAGACATTTCTGGCATGGTTGTTGTTTAATGCCGGCGTAGATCAAAAAACCAGCTTGGCTGGGATGCAGTTGATTCTTGAGTGCAATTCAAAGAATGTTGTGAACGTTTATTTTGTGCCAGCGTTGTTTGTCTTTGTTGAATGATTGAAATGGCTAACAAACGGGTGATCATAATGCGTCATTGGACACATGGCTGGACTTTTGATATTATCACACAACTACGTAAATATTTTCTGTCACGGTAAGAATACAATTTTTCAGTTTGTTGGTGCACCAACGTCTCCATGTTGTTTTCTAGGAAAGCAGACATAAGTTGGTTGAATGTGGCTTTGTTTAATAATTAAGGCTTATAATTTAGGCTTTATTTTTACATTTTCTTATGAGTAATAGATACACAACCGTTCAATTTATATTTTATCATTTACGTTTTGCTGTTTTGAATTTTTGTTTTATTTAAATACTCGAATAATATCAATAAATAATAAGCAGTTTTGTGACCCCCGGTTCAGATCCCCATAAAAAAATCTGATTAAATATAAGTTTATCTTAATATGACCAGAAGTGCATTATAGCATTAAGCATTCATATGTGTTGTAATACAAGCAATCTGTCTAAGTCTATTTCCTTTATTAGCGTTTTGAAATGTTAGTGGTATGCAGCATATGAGTTAATTCTACGTCACACATGGCTTTCAAGAAACATGTAATTCTTAACGTGTCAATCAGCCCGCCAAACAGAGAGTGAGCGTTTCCGTGAGTCATTCTTATGCAAAACACCCACAATCTGCTAGTCCCACTTGACTTAAATGCTAAACCTGTTAAACGTGTGAGTCACTAATTGAATCTCTAAATGCCTTACATTCAAAGTCTACCTTTGCAGATTTCTGGAAAATACACAGGTTAGCTCTAGTACCAAAGGAAGCCTAGGGGTTTTCCAACCCCTCATTTCCTGTTGCAATCTTGAGCCATCAGAGCAACAAGAACACATCCTGAATGCGATACGTTATCTCCTGGACCTCGGGGAGATATGTGGAGTTCCTGCTATGCCGGGAAAAGACAAATGTTGAATGTAGAGCTAATCATTGGCTTTGTATTCGAAGCATGCCTACCCCAAGCATGCATTTAACATGAAACCTGTCCATACAGTGCTGACTACGCCCTATGCTGTTTTATCTTGGTGTTTGACTTTCAAAGATTCACTTCATTAATAGTCAGGTCGGCCCTCCATTGAAGGCCCAAGCCATTGAAGATTGAAAGAATTTTAATGCGGCTGTATCATTTTTGATGTGGAGAATGTGACTTCAAAGGCTGGCTTGGCTTTGTTTTACCTTCTCGTCGGTATTTGACCTGAAGGTGAAAAACGGCTGTCTTGAGGGATCATTACAGAGGAAAAATCTAGGTCTGCTTTACAGTTAGAAACTTCACTTCCTGCTGAATTTGTAATTCTGTGTGGGCCTGTCCTAGGGTCGGATGTTGGGGTCAAGCGGAAAGCGCACGGGGGACTCTGTTGAGATTAATCCAGTGAAACAAGGAGGTTTCTGGTGCTCCAGAACCAGGAAACTGATGCTATCTCAACCAGTGGTATGCTGGTCGCCCCAATAGGGCCGCTTCCATTAACGGGGCACTGAAGAGGTTCAGACAACACAGAGCAGCTGCACCGGGGCTCCACTGTCGCCACCACGCACAATTTATCATTTATTCTTCACTTCTTCCTTCATAGGAGAAGTCAACGCCCCCTTGAGATATGTGATATGCATTGACATGTATTCCAGATGTGTTTTTCTTTAGGGCTGAGAGTTTGAATTACCGGAGGTCAGGGAAAACAGACTGTGGTATTATTGTTCTGCCTTCATAGAGGCTTGGCTTGCAGAATCTCAATGCTGGCAAATTCAGAATACTGGTGGTATGGTACTTTGTGTCTAAAAAGTTAACTATTTTCAAAGAAAGCAAAGGACACTGTAATAGCCTATTGCAGTCTTGTTGCGCTAGAGAAATGAGCTACTTGGACAAGGCCAGTGTGACCGGGAGGTTGTTTACGCTTCATAGCTTGATCTCCTGAGGAAACCAAGCTCGGTTTGTTTGAGATTGCAGGGTTTAGGGTCAGCACTTATAGAGAATCTCACTAACAGGTCGAAGTGCTGAAAGAAACTTATTTATTCCTCTTCTCTTTTTCTGCAAGTCTCTCCAGGGAATCTAAAGAAGGATCAATACGTTTGCTGGACTCTGAGCAGCGGAAGGTTCATTTGAAGTACTGTTGATTTTGTGAAGTGAGAAGGTTTTCAAAGAAATTGAGAAGCCAGATGGTCTTGGGTATGAAGATCTTATCTCTCAGAAAGTCTATCTTTAAATTGACACTTTATTTCATGGAAAACAGCATGCAAATGCTTTAGGAATGTTAAATGGCTCTATTGTTTTTTTTTAAGATAAAGGGGTTTGTCTTCTGCTTTAGTGTGTCAGTACAACAGACCCTATAATTTAAAACCTCACATGCACAGATACTTATTTCTACTGATAGCTTGGGATTAAAGTCATAGTTATTTCCTTAATGTTATTAATTCATGTAATACTTATTAAAATTTAACATCATACTGGTCATATTTCTAAAGCTGATCATCGGCTGTTTTTAAACTGAGCTTTTATTGGCTAAAATATTGGTGCATCTCTATTTGAAATAACTGAGCTATCCAGGAATTACATTCGTTTTTCATTAAAGTATAAATAATTTATATTATAATTTAATAAAATGTGTGTTTCTGTATGGTTTTAAAATCACACTGTTATTTATAAACTACCCATTGTATATTTTCACAATACGACATACAGGCCTGCTTCACTTTTTTAAGCACTCAACAATTTCTATTTACTTGTTCTTTTCAAATGTCTTTAGGTAAAAAGTCATGGTACACATCCAGTATATAAGCATCCAGGATGCAAACAAGCCTTTGAACAACATCAAAGCTCATCTAATGGACACACAGCCTCTGAACGCACAATGACAAATAGAGTTTATTTCAGAATGGCTCCGAGTCTCTGCGCAGTCCCTCCTTGTCGGAGTAAAAGAATCCTCCTCATCCCCTACAGTAAACACCATCTTTCTCTGTTTCTTAAGCAGGAAACACATAAGCAGCACTTGCCACAAACCCAAAGGTGTCAGATTTCTCTGTGAAGCTGTCATGGATTTTTTTGTGCTTGCCACTTTATTTAATCCAGCCCAGTCCCCACCTTGCAGGATTGATTCAGGCAGAGAAACACTCATCCCTGAGGAAAACAGAAGCCCTCCTGTGTAATTTCCCTTTTGCATGTGACCCGCTTGTTTTGTCCAAGCGCTGTGAAGAGCCACGGGAATAAAGAGCGAAGGTTTATGACCCAGGGTTTGTGCTCCCTCTTTTCCGAGGGTGCCTTTGTTGTTTGTAAATGCAAAACAAGTAAAAAAGATTGTTGACAAAGAGCTTGCCCACTTCTTAATTTAACTTGGGGGTAATGAATGCACATTTGCAAATCAATTCCCGGATTCCAGTGAAGAGAGAGGAGGGGAAGGGTTGTAAAATAATCAACTATTTAAGGAGGGAGGGCAAGCACTCAAAAGAATTGCAGATGAGGGGAAAACGTTGATCATTTTTGGCACATTTCCTTCCTTTAAACTTCTGTCTGAACCCTTTGTAAAGAATAAAATCAAATATTCGCATGAAACACTAAAGAAAACTGTTTTTTCCTCAACTCTAGAGATTAAATATTTAAGCGTTGTGCGTTCAAAGTGTGTCACAGTTTGATATGTTGTAAAATTGTTTCCGATGTCAAAGTTCTGCTGGATCTTGTCTTATTCATCAAAGAGAAAAATCAAACCCTATTGTTATACGCCACTTACAATTTATCCTTCAATAGCTTCTGATTTGATATTCCTCGATTAGAAGCAACTTCTTAGAAGTTTCAAAAATCCGCTTTCTTTGTGTGACCTCCAGATTTTCACACATACTTCAAGGTACGGAGACAATTATTAGATTGACATCTGACCTTTCCATGCATGGTTGTCTTGGAGATTCTTTCCTATTGACACCTCCTGTAGGACTCTGAATATTTGCATATGTCACCACACTTGCTATTCCGGGCAAGCGTTTAAAACATTCCCAAAGGTTGTCTCGCTGCTGCCCGTTGCATCATCAGCCGTCTTTGTTTGTCTGGGCCGTGTTTTAGACTTCTTATTTCCTCCCCCAACAGTGGGGATAAATATTCTTAGTGCTAAAAGCCCCTTGGGATTGATCAGGAGGATTGCCAGATGCATGTATTTTCTAGAACCGGCTCATCCTCCCCTCCTCCTTTGTATAACAAGGTCAAATCTCTATTACAGTGTGGGACTCAATATCTACAAGAGCAGATGAGTTGGAGGTGAACTCCCTATGTCTGAATCAATTTAGCCACTCAAACCGGCTAGATTGGGTCGCATGAATGGGCAAACCTGCACCAGTATTACAACAAAATACATGTGTTGTGTGCTTTCTAATAGGGACATGCTCCAATTTTTACAGAACTTACTGGCTGTAATCCTTAGCAGCTGGCTGGGAGATGTAGTGGTGATGTCACCACTACCAGTGGCCCTTTTTCTATATTTTAAACTTTTAAGTGGAACAGAAAGGATTGTAAAAATAACAGTAATGCCTACTTTATTGAGCTTTACTTATAAAAGAGACAAAGATTTTTTATAGGGATGGGCAATATATTGACAGCCTTACCTATATCGGCCAAAAAAGCAATTTTTAGTATATCGTTATCGGTCCCATAATAAAATTAGGTGGATATCTTTAGGCCAATAAATTAGGTATTTTTTTTGCTGAACTTCTTCTCGTGCTTGCTACTGGCCACTAATCGCCACTTACTAAATTAATGTGTTATATTATGTCAAGCAAAAGATTTAATGCAAAAAAAGTTGGCCATAGGAATTAATAGTAGTTTTAGTTGAGGGATCAGTTAAAACTCAAAAAAAAAAAGTTTTAAATAAAAACGGTTGTTCACTATATGTGTTCGCCTTTTGTTTCATGCTTGGAAAAATATTCATCAGCCTTTATATGGCCATCGGCCCTCAAATATAAAATTGTTTTTGGTTATCGTTATCGGCAAAATTTCCATATCGGTGCATCCCAAATTTTTAAGTTTAATTTCCCTATCCAACAAGAAATCACAGAACAATTACTCACATTTGTAACTTGTCCATTCCCTTTGTTCATCCTTATCTGTATTTGTGTGTTTCTTTCCCTTGTCAGGAAGAGAGACTCATGTTTGTTGTCTAGAACCGTTATATAAGATGTTTTTAGAAGTGTGTCTTTCAAAATGTTTCCCTAAGGGTGGATTCTCCTGACAAGGTGCGAGACCACAGAGTTCCAAGAGTTCTTAAGGGTCATCAAAATTCCCCAAGCACCTATTGTTTTCTCACTGTGGTGGTTAGAAGTCCTCACACCTCATAATGGGCGACTCGTTCGCTGTCAATCATGTGGTGTCTGAAAAGCTGTTGTAAAGTTAGCTTTTACACATGTTGTGTTTCACATCTGTATGCACGTTCGATGCCCAAAGCTGGCAATTTGTTCGCTTCCCTGTGGTGTTTTTGAGGTTATGGTCAGGTGATGTTTGTAAGCTACAACTGTTAGTTAGATTAGCTCACTGTTCTGCATCTCTTGGACCTGGCTTACATCTCCTCAGTGGCAGGCCGGAGTGTTTGGCCTGTTTTATTTATAAGCCTGTTCTTGGATTTTTACCCCACTGAGTTTCTCCTTCACCCCCCGCTAACCGCAGTCTGTTCGGTAGTCCATAAGTGTCCGCTAAAAGCTATTAGCCAAACCCTGGCGGCCTCCGTTCCCTGAGCCCAGCGGGGCAGCCGGGCTTTTTGTTTTCGGAGAGTGGAAGGGCAACAGTCCTGGGGATTCAGAGGTGAACACAGCTCTTGCGGTTTGGCCTTTGCCGTCTCCTGCGGGCAGGGTCCAATGTACTACCACTGTAAGTTCATTGTGTCGTGTTTTCATGGCTGGGCCGAAGTGGAAATGGGTTTGTTTTAAGTTGCATTAGCCTCTGGCCCAGGGGTGTTTATCCACTTGGATGAATATGAAGAAATGAAGAAGTTAGACCGTAAAAACTGCACTGTAGGGAAAGATTCCTTAAAGCATTAATCTTTTTGCCGGGTTACTGGTATGAATGGAAGTATGAATGCAAATGCTCTAGGTATTTTTTTCCCAGGAAATCTGTTTTTCATATATATCTAGGTTGTCTGCGGGTCTTTATTTAAGCTTTTGGAAGACTTTCATAGTTCTAAATTGATCCACAAGTGAAGGATGATTTTTCCATCGTTCTCTGACTGCAGGTAACAGCGGTCGCTGAAGTCACGTTGCAAAGCAAATTTTACACCCGGGCCTAATTGTTGCCGTTGAGATGGGTAATTATTTTCAGCATCACCATGCACAATGACTCACTTCTCTTCTCCAGATGTCTCCCGATAGCTAAAATTCCCCAATCCTGTTGAGAATCAGTGTGTGTGTTGTTGTTATTCATCTGTAATTGTCACACCGCCACACTGTCATTCAAATTGGAAAAGAGAAAAGCAATTTCAAAGCTCTTTGAAAGCCTACCTGAATTACCATATCAGCCCCCCCCCCCTCTCTCACTTCCCCCAACATCTGTTTAAAACTGAAAACCTATTGCAGTCTGCAGGAATTCACATGCAACTTAAAACAGAAGGGAAATTATATATACATACATAACAGCTTTCCCTCTATAGATGGAATGAAATTCCTTTCGGTTTTATTTGTTGGCTTTAAATATTTAGAGCGTGTAATGTTCATACTGCCACTTGGAATGACGTATAAGGCGCAATGGATATTTGTAATACCTTAATTTTACCCAGCTGAGATTGCTTTTTCAATTGTTGTCAACAGCGATATATAGTCAGTTGGTGCTGTCGTTGCAAGCGTTGACTGCATTACCGTACTTTCGCTCTGCTTTCCTCCAATTGAAATTAAACTGTAAAATATATATTCTGGTATATTTATCATTTTCTTGCAAAAATCATCCTCTGATTTTGACTGTTATAACGGGTCCAGGACTATGCCATAGCCAGGCATGTTGCAAGTTTCCATTGCAAGTATTTTTCTGTTTTCACAAAAAAGTATCACTAAATCAACCAACTCAAACAATTAACATTTGTGAAAAGTGAAAATTGTTCAAACTTTGTTTCAATATATTTTTGTCATACTGTCCCTTATAAGAGTTTTGGCTCTTTATTGCATTAAGCATTATCACTTCGCACGGGGTTAAGGGACTAGCCTATGTACCTCTAGTAATTTCACATTATACTGATTGTGATCTTTCTTTCTTTTAGGTTCTCGTCCCAGGCTGGAAGATGCCGCCCCTCGCATTGTCGAACACCCCTCCGACCTGATCGTTTCTAAGGGCGAACCCGCCACTTTAAACTGTAAGGCCGAGGGCCGGCCGACCCCCATGGTGGAATGGTACAAGGACGGCGAACGCGTGGAAACAGACCGCGAAGATCCGAGGTCCCACCGCATGCTCCTGCCCAGCGGCTCCCTCTTCTTTCTCCGGATCGTTCACGGGAGACGCAGCAAACCAGATGAAGGGGTGTACGTGTGCGTGGCCAGGAATTACTTGGGCGAGGCCGTCAGCCGCAATGCCTCCTTGGAGGTCGCAAGTGAGTCGGCTCATTTGTACCGCAATCTTTTTCTCATTCCGGCTCCATCTCTGCTGCTGGAAATTTCCGCAGCGCCCATCTTTTACTCTTATAAGCTATCCCATTTTGTCCTCCCCACTCATCTTTCCCCTCCTCTCCATCTGCACTCTATCTTGTTTAGTCCTGCGCCGGCTGCGGCGGGCCATAACCGGCGTCCCTGGATGGAGGAAAGCACTGAGGTCATTGTTAGTTTTAGAGGAGGTAATCTGATTTGTTCTATTAATGTAGATGGATGGCAGCTAGTATTGGAGATAAATTCAGCCCAGAAATAGGCATTGGAGGAAGGAAACGCTGGCTTATTCCAGGTGACAGATGTTGGATTTAGGAAACACAGTGTTTCTCGTGGAATTGCTCCAGGTTTTAACAGAAGGGCTATCCGTATGTAACACACACTAATTTAAAGCTGATGGCGGTTTTTGATTTTGCTCATTAGATTATTTACAATTTCATTACGCGCACATAACGTTATGATTTCATCATGTGACAAAATGATGGCCTGTTAGTTATGATTATGAGATTTATACACTTGTGGCATTAAAAATTAGTGTAGATGGGCTACAGAACCGCTGACCTTAACTAGTATTGTGAAAGGACAGCTTTTTGACCTGCTCAAGTGTTTCACCATCTGCTCCGAGATATCTGCGAGGCATATAAGTCCCCATGTTCTGCCACCACTGGGAAAGAAAAGCAGCATTTTCAGATTTTCAAACCAGGCGATCTTCTGAATGCAGATTCTGTCCCTAGGTACCCATAAATCCTGTGTATTAAATTCCTCTTTTTTTACGTTCTTATTCAACGGAACGCTGCTAAAATCCAACACATTTATAATCTGATCACACCTCACTATCTAATTAAAATCTATACCTCCCGACTGAGCACCAGCAAGGTTTTTCATACCTGCCGCAGTTTGTTTATTTAAAAGGGAATGAAAGCCATTATTTTAACGTCTTTAGCATTTAAGTTGTTTATTTGTCATTTTTGAAACTCTTCAAACATGAAAATGAGTTATTTTCTGCCTAGCAGCAAGATAACCGTTGTGCATTATGCTCTAAATCTTCTTCGGGATGACACCAACAGTAGAGTTGGTAAAAGAAAGGATTAGTTGATGGTATTGTGTTAGGCCTTTAACCTACATTTCCAAAATCTGGAAATATTTGAGTTTTCAGACTCATTAGTAAAACCGTGCTTATTAAAACTCTGAGTTCAGTGCAAGTTCGTGATCCAGGAACGTTGCAGAGCAGATGGCGTGTTAAATAAAACATTTTTTATTGCTAGTGAGAAAATTACTTTGCCAAAATTGCAATACAGATGGCAATATTTGTTTTGATTATGATATTAGGCTTTGAATTTTTTCCAATCTTTTCTGCAACAGTCCTAAGAAAAAAACATTTTATTATCTCGGGGCCTGGAAATAAGATAAAGTGCATATCAGATGTTTGAGATTCTTCCGTTTACACAGAAATGTGGCCGTCATATTGAGCAGAGACATTCTTATAGTCCTTCACATTAAATTGTGATTACCATTAACTGTAGACCAAACTTCTGATAAGCAAATATTTTGGAAATTCGCCAAGGAGTTTATTCCTTTACAACCTAGATTCAGAAACCACACATCTTTATCAGTTTCTCATCCTGTCCTGCATGTCTGTGTTGTCCTGGTTCCCTGTAGCATTTATAATATGTTTGAGATAACAATATAACATTTCTCTTTCAGTATGGAGTGTGTATTGTCTTCTATGAAATGGATACCACAAGGACAGCACAGACTGAAAATGATGTGATTTGGGGCTTGATTGATATATGTATATGAAGATACTTTATTACGCTTTATTGGCTGTATTGTAGCAAATAAAAATGTTATTTTTTTAGGAGTTTAATAGAACCATAAAATAATTAAACTTTCATAATGCAAAGCTGTGATGGTCCAATTGGGTTGATTACCGTGAATACATTTTATGTTCAACCAGGAGTTTAAAACCCTGTGGGCTCTTTGGAGATCCCATTGTTGAGATGCGATTTGGACACGTAGTGCCAGCTCTCTGCAGATCATCTCTCTCCAGCATGGCACAGCTTCATTTGCCAGGTGGTGGGCTGGAGAAAGGGTCTTCATCTGTTGCCAGCCAGAGAGCTTGTCTGCTTCACTAGTTTTGGAGGGCGTTGGCAGAGCGAGGTGTGCATGTTTGTGTATATATATAGATGGAGAGTGAAGTAGAAAGTTAAAGAAAAGGAGGAGGAAACCCATATGTCAAGCGTCTTGTTCTGCCACCAGCAGGCAGCATGTCATATATTATGAGGGCACGGTGCTTCGGTCAGACGAGAAATGTTCTGGTAAGCAGAAACTGGCTTTCGGCCCAGTACGCGTGGGAGGGAATGAATTCCCAGTGAGAGATTTTGCAGCCTGTTTATATACGGTACTTTTACGGCCAAGGTGATGAGTTATGAACGTACAGTAATATTTTTCCCATGATGAAGCCGGAGCTGCCGTGATTTATGCCAACAGAATCCTCGCACTCTAAATGAAAAATGGAAGCGAAGCTATGTGTGACGGCTCATTGGTAGTTTGCGGATTATTACTTTTTAAATGACGCTTATTCAAGATGCAGTGTTTTCGGTATCGCCTAGCTTTCTCATATTTTCAGCGATTATGGGAAAGCGTCTGTCATCTGGAGCTTCTAATGAAAGTTTGCAGCGTCAGCACAGGAACAGGTGAGGGGAACAGCTGTCCGGCGGAATGCTGAGAATGAACAGGTGAAAGGATGATGCCATGACCTTGTTTTTGTTGTGATTGGCTGTATGTATGGGAGGCCTTCACACCTTTGCAATATCATCTTGATTGACTCATGGTTTTAATGTTTACAACTCTTATACCATTGTTCTTATGAGCCCCTTTCTGATAGGCTACAGTGTGCAGGGTTTAAGCTCAAGTCCCCCCATAGATAAGCCTATTTATGTGAAGCCCCCCAAGTCTAGAACAGAACTAAAGAAATAGTGGCTTATGTTCAGCAGGGCATGCTGTCCCCCTCTGGGTTTCCTGCCCTCAGTGCTATTAACCTTATTGCTTTGGATCAAAACTCTCAGTTGGTGCTGAAGAGTGACTTGGAATAGTCCAGACTATGAAACTCCTCAATATTGATTATAAAAGCATCGAAAAGTATTGTAAAAGAGCATTGTAAAGCTTTTTAATTAAATTTGAGTAAAGTCTTTTAGTGCTAATGCAGCGGCACACCCAGACACAGCTATAAAAACTTCTTGAATCAAATTTCTGCCATCCGTCATCCCGTTTCATCACGACTCACGGGCCATTTCAATCTCACAAAACTTTCAGCTAGACTATGATGAGATCTATCTAGAAAGTGGATTTATTATAACTTGCTTTCAATGTGAATATGTGAGTTGTTAATCTCTCTTAGTTTCCGAAGTATTGCAAAGGAGAGGTGCCAAATTGCAAAGTTATTTCTGTCCTCACTAATTTCAGCAAATGTGGATTACCCAGCCTACCTGACCTCGTGATGACATTGTCATTTTACCTTGCATTTGCATTAGGCTTTGAGTCGCGTGTGTGTCCATCTGTGTGTGTCCATGCGGCAATAATAAGATCACTTAGCCTGCCGAACTCTGGGGGTCAGGGAGACTGCTGACAGGACGGGCTTGCTCAGACGTGGTGTGACCCGTCCCCTTATGTCCGCTTTGCTATTTAACTCTCATTATTTAATGAATTGATTCAAGCAAACCACCTGTAAGAGATCAGATATGAGAACATTGGCCAGCTTGGAAAGAGGGAGAGAGAGATGTGGCAAAGAAAATCATACTAACTGGATTGGGTACAGTGATGAAAGAAATTGTGCCACGAGAGGCTCTGCGTTTGTTGCAACAATTTCAACAGTTAAGAGTAGTTCTCCGACAGACATAGAGCAGCAAATGCAATAGGATAAAAAATGCAAACGGTTTGTTCTATTATTAAAAATGATCTGAATAAATAATTTCTTCTGCCGTGTAATATGGCTCATTTTTCTAACTGCGGGCTGTCTTTGGTTGCTAAGCAATGTGAGCATCTTGATGCATTAACATAGAAAGTTAATAGAATGTGATATGCTAGGTGTTTTAAAATCCTTATTTCCTTTCATTATAATCTGAATTGAAGAAGATAGACAATTGAACCGAAAAGAGGGGAAATAGATGGAAATAGGGTTAAGCTTTGCTTAAATGAGTAACAGGTGGTGATAGGAGTTTAAATATAATTCCCCCTCGACTAAACCTAATGGCTGGGGTACATCTGTGTCCCTATGTGTAGTCGGGTTATTACCAAAGCGGGCGAGATAGAGGGCAAAACCAGAGCCCACCTCTAAAACCCTAGGATGCCATCATCCATTTGCAATAGTTGACAAGATATGTGACATGAGACAAATGTAATCTCCATAAATACAATAGAAGTTAATTTAAACGTACTTTTATTGTTAAAATTATTTAAGTTCAGTTATATAGATGTATGTGTATGAACAGTCCATCAACCATGCTTAAATTAGTGCTTCTTTCTTAGGCAGTTTTTACCATAAGAACCATAAGGCAATCGGGACCAGGTTATCATACACACTTGTGGTTGTCTTTTTAATCTGATTTGGTAAGAAGCAACGTAGCAACCACTCAAAACACCTTAGCAACCACAGAGCCAATTGTACAGGCTCGTCTGACAGTCTGACCACTGTAAATTCTATCCATGTTTTTTATTAACACATCGTAAAATTCCAATGATCTGTTTCACTGGCGTATTAAATCGGTTGTGTAGCATTGGAAGACAATTTCGAAAGAGAACGAACGCCTCAGGTTGTGTTATTGTGGAGTAAAAAATAACATTTAGCATTAACCTCGAGTCAGTAAGCCCGTTTAAGGATGTGATTGATGGCAACCGGTTACCGTGGATTTGAAATTGTTTTCCTTATGCGGCATATGTGGCTGTGCAATCCGAACACGCTTCAGAACTCAAAGAGTTTGTGCAGGCACCAGCTCTGGGATCGGATGATTGATTGCTTCGTTCTCGTTGGCACTGCCAGCTGGCATCAGGAAAACGGGAGGGGGCGACGGGCCAGGATATTGGTCTGTGTTTAGAACGTAGGAGAGCGAGACCCACACACACACACCGTAGGCAATACAGCTTATGCTATTACATTTCCTTTGGCCTTTAATTTAAATCCTCATTCAGTATTTTTATTCCCAATGTTTTCTCATTTGGACAGAACCCAGTTAGTTGCTTTTCATTTTCAGCTTTTTATTCTGACACAAATCTGGCTAGGATACTTTCCTGCACTTGCCCTTTCAAAATTTAAAGGCAGGACGGGTGTCGCAGAGGTATCATAAAAACACACCTTAACAAAAGACAACGTCAACCGATCATGAGCCAATCTTATCAAAATCCATCCCATAGATGGCCCTTCTTAGTTTCAATCTTAGAATGATTTGAAAGCACCCAATGCTCTTTCCCGTCATATTTGCGGATCTACCTTGAGAGATCAGATTCACCTTGAAGGATCATAGGATTTGGGATGAACGTGAATCCCTCCAAAACCCCTGCGAGGTAAAGCTTCAACGTCAAATCTTATCCTGAAACCTGTCCCGCTGATGTTCTCTGACTCATCCCACTGAGCGCTTTCAGGATCCAACTTCTCTGCCAGGTTTGATCCACGTCTCCTGTAATTTCAGCAGTACGTGTGCTATTGTAGAGATGGCTCGAATACTTGGATTCTTGATTCCTGCGGCCTTGACTCTCCATTAAATAAGTAACATCTTTGCTGGTAACACATTGATTATTTAAGACATTGTTTTTATTATTGTCAAGTTCCATTTACAAGCTCTTACTTGCCATTGCATTGTTTATCTGTGAAAGCATGAAAGCTTTTTACCTCTGCTTTAGGTATCCCGCTGTTACACTCTATCAAGTACACCAACATCCGTGTTTTTGTTTTTCCTTGTTGTATATTAATTAATCTTTTGTTTAATTCCTCACAGCACCTCTTTTAAAATCAATAATTTTATTTTCAAGCAGTTTTTCTACCTAGAGCATATCCTCAGGCCAGACACTGAAATGAATTGGCTGTTTCCCAAATTAAATGCATTTTTTCCACAGCTGCCAGCAATAGTACTCTTTTTTTGTATTCCTAGCAATAATTAAGATGCGTGTGGCCTTTTGTACGATTGAAAAGTACACAAACCCATTATGTGGCTGAAATTGGAGGTTTAGCCGGGAGAATTACAGTGATGTGGGACGATGTCTGGCACTTAGGCTTTGAGTACATTTCTTCTTCATCAAAAGCAAGCCAACGTTCACGTTATATAATACTTGTTAACATGTATTTGAGAGATTACATGTAATGCAGTTTTCGAATGAGTTGGTTGTCGACAGTTATACGTTTCCCATATGGTCCTGGAGCTGTACAGAGATGTTTCATTAGGTGAAACCAGGACAATGATGGACAAAGATATACAGTGTCGTTCTGTCCACACATTAACCGTGCATTAAAGTGCAGCCCATCACTAGATTAAAGTAATCCTCTTTCTTTCCAAAGGCCATGTCTCTATTAGCATCCACTGTGGCCGGCCACACGCGCCGGATTAGACCACATCACTAATGGACTTATTGTTGTCTGTATCTGCATACAAAAAGACCAATTCTGGGGGGGCTCGGGGGCCTCCTCCTGGATATGCCATCAATACCGAGGCCTCTCTTGTTCTTCCCCTCCATCACCCCCTTATCTCCTCTACTATTGTTCTCCATTCAGGCGTTTATGGGCCAACGCTCTGTCCAGGAGCACAGGGCCGGTAACGGTTTATACACGCATTGGTTCTAAGCACTGAATAATAATGAGCTTACAGTCGGGTGAATATATCCAGTAGCCACCCACAGAGAAGCCCTGTTGCCTTTGGAAACACTTGAAACTTAGGAGTAAAAATGCTCGGTAATACAAAAATATTTACATAAGAGGAAGGTTATCCAGATGGTTTTGGTGCTGAGATCTTGTTAGGCATTAAACATCAGTGTGGTCCAGTTTATTGTGTGGATCGTTTACTCTGGAAAAGAGTTGAAACAACAAATAATAGTGTGCAATATATTGACATTTTTGAAAGCAAACCTTAATGTGCAGTATAGTGTTTTTAACGTGTTTATGTAGAACTGTTAAGAAGTTGTAGTAGACAAGCAAATCAGACACGCAGGTGTACATTTACAATCTATTTCAAATGACTCAATCATTGGCCCTCATCCTAAAGCACCACCTCTCTGTTATTTAAATGAGGTTGGCATTTCCCGATGTAGCTAGTGTGGGCCGCCCCAGGCAGCCGCTGGTGGGACAATGATTAACAGTGAACGGGGTGGAGGTTGGAGTCGATCCTTTGGCATTGTGCCCCTGGATCCCACCATGCTTCAACGTCCCCTCCTCCCACTCAGGATAATGAAACCCGGCTCTAGCGCCGCACATGCGGCCTTCTTCGTAAAGAACACTCATTTATAACTTCAATTTGTCGGCCTGACACAGAGAGGGCTGAAAGGTTTCGAGGAAGGCCAGACGGGTCTTTTTACGAGTAGTTAAGGGCGCTGAAATGATGCTTCTTGGCAGCATCTCGTTCATCTCTGCTTCCTTTATATCGGATTTACATTGTTTCAGGATAACGGTGATGTGGTTTTTGAGTCATAAAAACTTGAAGTATCGCTGTTATTTCAAAGAGCGTTATGTGCCACTGCAGTCAGGTGTTTATGTAGGCTGCAAAACTGACCGTGTGCCAATGTGCAACCTTAATTCTACGGGGGTACAAATATGGTTTATTTGGTTGTTTTTTTTAATTAAAATGTTGATATAAGTTGTAAACATAACTTTTTTTGCTGGCCAGGAGCTTTTTCGTCCTGTTTTTAAGATGCGTCTTGCTAAATTTTTATACATAAATGAACAAAAAGACCTACAGTAATTCGTTATTTATGATATCTATTTAAAGTAAAATAGTCATAGATGTTTATATATGTTTAAAGTTTTAATAAATGTTCATAAAAAATTTATAAAATGGTAATGGAGAAAAAAGGGAAATGCACCTACGTTGAAAACAAAAAGCCCTTTTATTTGGATATTTTCATTATTGTGTTTAAATGCGACCTAGGTTTGTTATGTTTTAACTTTTATTATTATTTTTTATTTTCTTCTTAAATAAATTGTATACGTCATGAGTAGTAAGATGTCGGTTTTAAATATCTATTTTTAAAAGTGATTCATTAAATCAGTTTGTAAGATTCTGTTACAGTAGCTGGATGTTAATATGAACACAGCGGGTCAGAGCATTCCTTGCACTACGTGGAAATGATTTTTCATGCGCGGTCACCAAATCAGCACCCAGATGCTTTTCATAAATCAGCAGCGAGAGGAGGGAAAGAGTGAGAGATCCCAGCTGTTGTTCTGCAACGGGACTCAGGTGATGGCTAAGCAGCAGTGACAGCGTCTAAATGAACGTCCAGACGAAGACAAACACGCACATGCTAATGCCCCTATGAACAAAAGCCCGGAGAAAACCTAAAAAAGTGAGTGTAGGGGTAGAGGTAGCACTGTTGATTTCCCACTGTCCCAAAGGCAATATCAGTCTGGGCTTCTGCACCAGCTTCATTATGTCTAGAGAGGCCTCTTTGATCCTATCGGGGTTTGGGATGATGTGTTTGTGCAGTGGAGGAGATGGTAGCTGGTGGGGGTGGGGGAGAAGGACAGATGTCCAAGCTGCACGTGCCTCAAGCATCAGATCGACCCCCACAACTCCCCTGTTACCTCTCCACCCCACTCACCTCCCTCTGACTTCTGTTAGGAGTCAGCCCAGCCCGCGGATCCATCGGCCGCAACAGATGTGATCGGCATCGGGCTGTGCTGAGCCGAGGTGATGTGAACAGGAGAAGGTTATGGCGTTATAGGTTCTCTGAAATTCAACCTCATGCAAGCTGCTCTGGCATCTCGTAGCCAGAAGATATGAAACTTGATCTAGATCCTCTTATCCTCTGAAGTGCCAATGATGGTCGGGAAGATTAGGCTTTCAATTCCTCAAAATGTCATGAGTTCTTTGTTTTTTTGTTTCATAAGGTTCTTACAGTTGTGGGCCTGTGTGGCTCATTGTTTTCTACCGTAGCTGACTGCAGGGCAAAGGTGTGGACCCATCCATTCCGAGATTTGGAAGGAGATATTGAGATGTCTCTTTCATGTGGGACATGGACAGGTTCTTTCTAGAGAAGCACTCTTACAAAGCCGCTGTAATTGTGTTGACTCCACAAGGGAACTCTTAGCGGTGACAACAGATTACTGCATCAAGGAAATCACTCACACTTTGACAGCACAAGAACCCCTTAACTGTCCTGCTTTAGCATCTTTCGCATATACTTGTTTGCCCATGAGGACAATGTTTTATCAGAGCATTTGCTTTTAAAAGGATAGTTCACCAAAAATGAAAACGTCTTTGTTTTTTTAACCCTCATGAATTTGAGTAAATGCTTAGAGGTTTTGTGTCCATATATTGGAAGTCTGTGAAGGCCAGTGTGGTTTCTTACAAACATACTTCATAATATATTTTTTGTGAACATGACAGAAAGTCATATGTATTTGAAGTTTCATGAGTGAGTAAATACTAAAAGAAGTTTAATTAATAGTTAATTAAAAGACAATGTGGATATTGTGCAGCACATTTGACTTACTTTACTTAATCCTTTATTCATGACACACAAAGTCAAATGGTATAGAATCATATTCTACTACATTTTTATAAGATTTGTAATTTTTTCCCCCAAAATTTAATCGAAATGTATATATATATGTATATATTTTTTTATTTATTTAATACATGATTTTAAATTAATTGTAATAAATTATTAATTTAAGGCTTGTAATTAAACACCTGTACTATACTTAACTAACATTGTACATTTTTTAAAATGGCATTCTCTCCCTACATCCAACACCCACAACATATGGGTGGTTAGAAGATCCCTTGGGACATTTTTTAGTGCTGGTCTCGTCTGAGTGGAATGCTTTCCCCTTTCAATGCCTCAGGTCTGCCCTGGTCTGAGGTGGTCAGGGGTGGTCCTTTGTGGATAAGTGGACGTCCAGGGGGCCGGAGGACAAATGTGGCCATTTAAAGCGGATGAGAGGGTTGAGAAGCCAGCGGACAGCCCTAAAGCTCTCCATATGTTCAAACACACAGATAGTGATTAGCATTATACATCATCAATCAGAAAAAAATCAATAGCCAACCGGTCAACTGCCACCTGTTCACCTGATTATGACTGCTAAACCTACATGGCTTGAATTTGAATTAACCACTGGCATAAAATTTACTGACGAGTGGGATCATAAAAATGTATTAAATTAGGCCGTTGGTTTCATAACAACATGCAAACTCGTGACCTTAGCATAAGAAAAGCAAAACAAGTAACATGCATTATTTAGCACATTAAATCCTGAGAATATGTCAGTGCTTACCAAATTAAATTCAGATTGGAGGGAGTGGTGCACATTTTTAATATGGTGTTGAGGTTTAGTGCTTGTAAAACCGATATTGACACGCTTTGCTAATTTCTGACCCGAATGTAATAAGATTAATGCCTCGCGACGATCATGTGCAAAGATTACAGCCACTGTCTGCTCTCATAGAACCAACTTCAACCGGAGCTTCTGTATGCACATCTCTCTGATGGGTCATTTTACGAAGCGAGGACGGATTGACAGATGACCAACTTGAATGCCGAAAGCAGACGCAGAATCGTAAAACTTTCATCATGTAGAGAGAGCTGTTCATCATTCACCTTACATTTAAATATTAGATTTTATTCATGCGTGTTCATAAAACATCCATGCTCTCAGGGGACAAAATAAAGTCCTCTTGATCATGCTTGATGAAAACGCTTAGATGATAAAACTTTGCTTTACATGACGTACCTGCTCGATGCATTTCTGTGTCGCGATTTAGAAGCTTTTGGAAGAGTATGTCTACTAGGAAGCTAAACACAAGTGAGCTATCTTTATTTTTTCAGGTGCTTTTCTATGATGGCTAGAAGATTAAACGAAACCTTCTGTTTCCCCTCAAAGAAAGTCACCCAGTATTTTCACACCTGTTGTCTTTCGAGATTCAGAAGAGACATCAGCATGTCACAAACTGATTCCAGACTTTGGTAGTTGAGAAAGGGTTTTAATTCAATAGGAATACTTTATGAAATATGAAACATTATTCCTATGCCAACAATTGTCTCATATTTGTCTATTTCAATTCAATTTGATACGAAACATTTAAGACCTTAAGACCGTGATGGTTCTAGTAGAATTGAAAACTCGGTTATCATATGCCAGCTGAATTTGAATTTATCCAGAGTTTCAAATTGTTCCTGATGTTTTCTTCAAGAAATCTTCTTTTGTGTTAAATAGAAAAATGCAACCGATGGGTTACGTTGGACATCAAATGCGCATCTCTGCAAAGCAAACTGTCTGTAATGGTGAAAAAGACCTCAACAGACCCCCAAAGTCTGCAAATTAAATATATGGAGCTGTTCGCCTGCCTAGCAGTGACTCAAACAAACAGACTTATTACTTTATAGACAGCTGCACTGGGTGCCAGTGAAAGCCCCCAGCAGAGCCATATCAGTGTTTTAAGGGATTGCTTACATGGTCAAAGATCCGAATTTAAAATAATGAAGGACCAGGGATGAGGAATTGATTTTGGAGAGGGGAAAGGTTGCGAGTCGGGGGATTCATTAGCTGTGCCCCACAGAATGCGTCTCTGGTGGCAGGAGAAAGGCGTAATTGAAGTGGACCGCAGTGCTCACGGGTAGGATTACACAGACTTTGTTTTCAGAGGGAGACAGAAAGATGGTAAGGAGAAGAACGTGAGGGGGTTCCCCTCGGGGCCGACGCTAGGGGGTCGAAGGTCATAGTCTTAATCCCTCATCTCTAGGGTTTATGGGTAATTGGTGAAGCCTAATCAGGTTCGGTAGAGCTTCTATGGGATGGTGCTAGAGGAGTAAAGTCTGGATTAGATGTAGCTTGAAATTAGAAGATTTCACACTTGTTTGAGTCATTTATCTCTTGCCCTAAGTCTGTGATGCGAGAGAAAGCAGAACATTGTCTTTTGAATGTTTTTGCATGTTTCTATGTGGAGGTCAGCGTGCTCTTAAAGGCATAGTTAAGCCAAAAGTGAAAAAAATAAAACTGTCATCATTTACTTGCACTTGTGTCAAACCTGTATGACTTTCTTTTTTTCTGCCGAGCACTTAAGAAGATATTTTGATTAATGTTGGTAGCCAAACAAAAGTAGTCCCCATTAACTATCACTGCATTGACATTTCTTAAAATATTTTCTTTTGCATTCCACATGAAATACGTATAAAGAGGTTTTAAGAAACATAAGGTTGGTTAAATAATGTATAAATAATATATATTTATATATACAGTATATAAGCCTATGGGATTTTGACAAGCAAGGTTAGGGGAATCATTTAATTTATAACAAAACACTTCAATGCACAAAAGTTTAATTCTTAGTTTTTAATAAATAGTTTTTAAGATCCGCTGACCCAGGGGAACTAGATGTGGTATTGTCCTATCAGGGCGACATTTCCATATGCCCCCAGCTCTCCTAACTTCTATTTGTATGTGACTACATGTGGAAATTAATTTGTTGAAAGCTCTCACACAGTTTGTTTCAGTAGCAGTTCACGGGGGTTAATTAAAGCTCCAGTTAGGGCCAGACAGAGACCTGCTGGCTAAAACCTTGTCAAGCTGCTTAAAAGACTTGTTGTGAAGGTGTTGTTGTTGCCATTTAATAAAACAATATGCCACAAGGGCCTATTATTTAAAGTAGCACGGGGTAGCATGATAATTAAAAGGTTAAGTGTTTATCATAAAAAACACGTTAAACATTTCAGTGCCCTACAAGAAGCTGTCCAATGCATACATATAAAAAATAAACGTATAAAAATCTGTTTATTGGGATTTTTATATGGCAACACGGTCAGACAACCAATTATAGCCTTGTTTGTCAAGCTTGGATAGTGCCATCATTCACCAAGACATCTTCGCAGAGGGTAATGTATATTCAAGCCGACGCCACAACATCGCATACATTTAAAAGAGGCGGAAATGAAAACAGCAGCAGCTGACAGACATCCATTAGAGGTGAATAAAGGGGCGGCCCAATGGCTAACACTAATATCTGCCGGTTCTCTTGTCCTGCTTCAGATTCATCAACAACACATATATTCAGTCACTAGCATACTCAGGAAGCTTCATCCATCAAAGTGAAGTCTCCCGCCCCTGGCACGATCACATCGCGGCGACATTAACGTTGTAATTTACTCGTAATGGCTTGCATTATCATGCTAAAGTGACCTTGATTAACGTAAGACCTCATAAACATTGTACTCGCTTATTAATCCAGACCAATAATAAGTAGTCCAAAAACATTACTCCAGCTGATATCTGGTGTTTTTGGTGTTATTTCCTTCTGTTTTGGTAATACTACATTTTTCAATATATCGATCCATAGCACCTCCGAAGATTTGTGACTCTAATCTCGAGGAACCGCCATAGAGGCACTCCATCTGCTCGCTGACGTTTCCTGTGTTCGTCGGTAAGCATTAGGGACCTTGAGATAACATCAAACTCTTATTGAGGTGCTCGCTCGCTGGCTGAAGGACAAGCAGTGTTTGCAAGCCGCAAACCTTGACTCTGCGGCCGTCTATCTGTTATCAGTGTGACAATGACGAATTTTTGCAGATGTGACTAATGGGTTTGTGTTTAGGGTAGTATTTATAAAACTCATGCATCTTTTATCGTGAAATTCTAATACGGGCAGGTGGCTGTCTGAAGGACAGAGGACTAGGTCTTTTGAAGTTTTCCATTTATTACTTGATAAATGCAAAAACATTCTTCTTTCAGTATATATATATATATGTCATACATAGTTAGAATTTTGTGACTTATCCTTAATGCATTTAAAAAAAATTGCTGTTGTATTACTTATATTTATAAATTTAGTATTTATAAATATATTTTCTTTGTAGGATTTGAAGACTTAAATAAAGAGCATCTTTCCTGTTATTTCTGTGTTTTTTTTATTATTCATCACAGAATAAAACAAGAGTTAACCTAAACACATACTTTTAAATCAGAAAAAACTGTAAATTATCTTTTAAACGGACGCTTAATTTTTATTGTGGCTGTGTATTTGTATTCTAATACATGGTTTATATTTACGTGAACACACTTTATGGTATATATCCATATTTATTAAATATTTATTAACATTTTAACAATATATGTAAAGTTATTGTTATTAAGTGAATGGAACTTATCAGAACAGTTCAAAGTGTAGAGACCAGTTAAGTAAAAAAAGGATCAAACTGATTTAATATTCACCCTTTTTACTTTGATTTTTAATTTATTAATTATCATTTGGGTTTAATATGTAAAGTACAGCTGAATAGCTAAGCATCACATCTTCAAAATCTGCTTTAATGCGAGACAGTGTTCAAAAAGTTTACCACACTTGTATTAAAAAAAAGTTTGCAAGCTTCTCAAACCTTTCAGATCATTTAAATTTGTGAAGGCGTTTAAAGCGCGAAAGAGCATGTGAAAGAAACAGAGAAATTAATGCGTGCATACAGTTATCAAGCTTCTGTCAGTTGTCTTGGCTCAGAATGTGAAGAGGTTCAGGTGAAACCGAGTAAAAGATAGAACAGATGAGAAAAGAAATATAAACTCTTGGTAGAGTATATTTAAGAAAAACACACACTGGCTTAAGATGTGGCTGCTGCACTCAAGATATTGCAGATGGAAACGAAGAAGCCCATTCTGATCCCAGTTTACTCGATGGAATAAAACTTCTGCTCTGGCTGAAATTGCTGATTTATCAGGTAACAAAATAAAATTGGATTTAGCTAGCAGATTTTCTTGAGGCAATATTTATCGTCTGATTCCCTTTTCTGTGTTTACCTCCAGTCCATTAGGTCTGGCTATGAAGGGTTTTTAATTCCCTCCCTTTCCTATTTCAGTGGATTCATTTGGTGTCTGAGCTCTGGATATTGTGTTGCGAGTTTGAGTTCAGTTTTGGGACCCATCCAGTTCAACATCGGAAACCTTCCACTTCATATATATTTGATTGCAACTATTTTGCTCCTGGGCAAAAACGTCAATTGGAAACGTGCTGGTGAGGGATGGTTTCGAGTGAACTGTGCGGCTGATAATAGCGCTGGTCAGATTAAAGTATTGGAAGCACTCAGAAATCTGATAAATGGCAATAAAATGGAAATCCAGATTGAAAGGTCAGCTGATACCATCAGCCCCAAAGGGCCAGAGAGGTCGATTGAAGGATGTATGTGCAGGTGGTTATTGCTTGCGTTGCTGTGTGTACTTTGCGTTTGTCATGGGACTTTCTGAGGTTGTCTTTGTTCATTGTTTTTCTGTTCGTTTGAGAACGTATCACTAACACAAATCGTGTGATTTTGTCAGTGTCTAACCAGTTTAAATATTCATAGTCATGTGTTAGAGAAAACGTTGCATTATTTATAAAGCCGACATGGGTGGTGAGCAAATTAAGACAGGAGAGGTTGAACAAAGAGAAAAATGCATACAAATTAAATCAGGGAAATCAAGTTTACAAAATGATTACATCGCACATTTTGCTGAACAGTATAGTACTTACGTATTACACATTAGGTTGTTTGCAATCGTCCTAAAACCCAGTCTCTGATCACCCTCTCTCTGTCTGCAGTTCTCCGGGATGATTTCCGACAGACACCCAGTGATGTGGTGGTTGCTGCAGGAGAGCCAGCAGTGATGGAGTGCATTCCCCCACGAGGTCACCCAGAACCAACCATCTCCTGGAAGAGAAACAACGTGAAAGTGAACGATAAGGATGAGAGGATAACTGTGAGTCTAAACCTTCTGTTATGTGGTGGTTTTTAAACTGCTCTACATTAACCTGACACTGTTCTCATTTCTTGCTTTTTTGTTTTCTTGTTTAATTCAGAAAAGTCCAGAATCACTCACTGCAAAAAAAAGTATATTCTTACTAAGCATATTGTCCAGTTTTTAGGACAAAAATACCCACCATCATTTGTCTTTTTTTGGAAAATTATTTGAAAAAAAAAAGTACATAAAATTAGGTACTTAAAAATAAGTAAAGGTAAAAGGTTTATTTTTCTCACCACATTAACAGATTGTTTTTTTTTTCAAACATAAATTTACTTCATTTACACATTTTCTTTGCCAAAAGGATCTTCGGGTCATTGCCAAGTCATTGTGTTTTGATTCAAGAACTAGAGATTTGTACTAAAAACAAGACACAAATGCATAATATGAAATGCTTTTTTGCAGTGCTTCAAAACAGTTCTTTCATTCTCAGGGTGCGATTCTTTATTAGAATTTGTATAATTGCATTCTATAGTTTTGCAGATGTATATTCAGAATGAACATGAACAAACATACATTTCGAAAAAACAAAGGAGATAGTCAACACCACACAACTCTCTCTTTTTTATATGACAGCTTTTACGGTGTACCATCCTACTGTATGACTCTCTTATCATCCACTCATCTGAATGGGCTATAACAGCACATTCTAAATGCATCAGTTTGACGGTCATCTCTGTGTCAAGCGCTTCATAAACACTCAGGCTCCATTTTTCTTTTTGTATTTACCCATTTGCCTTTAAGAGCCATGAGCCATTTTCATAAAACATCACCTGGCTAGTTGGCTTCCTACCGGGATGAATTTGTTTTTAGTGTCTACTTTCGTTGAATGTTTTAAAAGAGCATGCCGCTGACACATCTGTCTTCACCTCACAGATACGAGGTGGGAAGCTGATGATCTCGAACACACGGAAGAGCGATGCTGGAATGTACGTTTGCGTCGGCACTAATATGGTCGGGGAGAAAGACAGTGACCCTGCTGAGCTAGTCGTATTCGGTGGGTTTTCTCTATTGGTTTTTTTCTTACTCACTCTCTTACAGTCTTACTCATGTGTTTGCGACGCTTTATTTCCCGCAGAGCGGCCAATGTTTGTACGTAGGCCAGTTAATCAGGTGGTACTCGCAGATGACACGGTGGACTTTCAGTGTGAGGTTCAGGGAGACCCGACTCCAACTATACGGTGGAAAAAAGAGGAAGGAGAGCTGCCTCGAGGAAGGTCAGACACAGTTGTGTTTATTTCAATTGACAATAATATTGGTCATACAGTTCGCCCAAAAACTGTGTTTCATCTCAGGTTTGAGATCCGTGCCGAAAACAGTCTGCGTCTGACTCAAGTCAAGGCTGAAGATGAAGGCACGTACACCTGTTTATCAGAAAACAGCGTAGGCAAAGCGGAAGCATCCGGAACACTTCAAGTCCACGGTGAGTTACAGACCCAGATGCTGCTTAGCTCAGTAATTCTTTCTTAAACACGCACACGCATGCACTAAACATCTGACAGCTTTGATAATAATTCTATTATATTTCCTTTACTCTACCATCTTTCTCACACACTTAACCAAGTCTCGGGTAAGCCCGAGCTCGCGTGTTCTCATGCTGGCCTTGCATTTCCCTGATTACAGTAGTGAAGTGCTATGGCAACAGTCATTTATTTAAAACTGCCAGTTACAATTAACATAATTCCATCTGGTTGAAGGCACATCACGCTCCATAAAACATGACGTGGGCCTGAGAACATGCACACGTTAAGAATATACTACACGCTTTATAGCTGTTTATTGCAGCACACCTGCGGTGAATGATTTTATCTGACAGCTGATGGAAGTTGATTTATCGTGTGAGTAAAACTGAAATATTATTAGCAGGGTGATGTGAAAACAGTGTAGTGGCACTGCTTTAAGACTAAAGGAATGCTCTGGAAAGAGCTTCCTGTCGCTTGGCATCATGTTGTTACAATAATTATAAGTTTCCTTAAACTACAAGCTAAGAGTGTCAATCAACTCATTTATTATAATATACGGTTACATTACTTTGTATTACATATTGCATTATGATAAATTATGTTATTTAAAATTACGTTATATTACATAATATCCTTCACCATATTTGGACTGAGATTGCATTGACACAAAAGTCACAAACTGTAAAATCTCACTAATGCAAACATTAACATGATGCAATGTAAACAATTATATTATTTATCTCCGAGCATTTAAACATGTTGTTTATTTGTCTGAAACAATATAGGCTGTAAGGATACAAATTGTGCATTCGTCTAACTGTTGCCATTAAAACGAATAATTTGTTCATTAAGTAGACATTTTCAAAAAGAATTTTAAAGTCGTCATCATGGTTATTCCAACATGTGAATAAAGCCTTAACTAACTCTCCACATTTTCATCACTTCCTTTTCATCACCTGTATTTCCTGTCGCTGCCGCACATTGCCGCTTCATCTCACAACAAAGTTTCATTCATCATTCACTCATTTTCATTTTCAGTATTCAAAATGCAAAGCAATATCCGCTCATCTCATTTTTGTCCATTTCTTGTCTCTCTTTCTCCATCATCACCTCCATTATAGCGGGTCCATCTCGTAAGTACCTTTCCATTTCATCTCTCTGCATGCGTGTGGGTGTGGTTTCAGATCTTTTGAAAAGTGTGATATTTCAAGGGATGGCAAGTACAAGGGCAGTTTCACCCAAATTGCTTAGCAAGGAAGCAATGTGTTTCAGTCTTAAACCACTTTTGATACTTCAGAGTCTCATTGCACTTGAACGGATGGGTGAATTTCCTTTATTGAGGAGAATAACAAAAGGTCATTACCAAAGTAGAACAGGAAGGACCTCTCTTCATTTACTTCACGATAGTTCACATTGTGAACAAAAGCAGAAAGACTTTAGGAGAGAAAAGTGCTGAACCTACTAACAACTAATGTAGCTTTCCCATAGTGCATCGGTGGACATAAGGTATAGAGTAAGTCACAACAAATATACCATGTTTCCCATGATGAGGCTCATAGGTTGCTCATAGCTCATTTTTGTTATTGGTGTTTCTCTTTAAAAGTAGATAGAGGTAGACTAATAGACCAGACAAAATTAGACTAATAGACCAGACAATTCTATGCAATGAAAATAGTCTGAGATTAGATGTGTCAGATTCCATTCCAGTTTTTTTTACATTGCTGAAATCTTTAGTAATTTTTTTAGATTTGATCACTTTTGATATATATAATGTTTAATATATCTATTAAAAATGGGGGCAGGTGAGTCAACTCGAACACCTTCATATTGCCAGGCATCCACGTATCTTTCTCTTACAACCCTCTAGCAGACTCCGTCTTCCCAATGGCCTGAAAACTCATCTTTTTCCAACTACACCCACCCCATTAAAAATCTCTTTTCTAACTCTCTCACTCTTCTATCAAAAAATCGAACACAAAACACTTGATTGCACTTGTCTCGTATGTTGTGTTTTATCTAACTAGTAGTACTATTGCACGTCTGTATGCTTTGTTATCTCTTGTACTGAACTCTTTTGTGAGCTTTGGATAAAAGCGCTAGCTAAATGAATATATGTAAATGCATTGGTAGAAACCACACGGGTTTGGCTTTGAAGCTTTGCAGAGTCACCAAATCTACAGTTGTTCTACCCTTAAAAGTCTTCACAAATAGCACAAAACAAACACCGGGAGGCTTAAACTTAAAACTTCATACCACTTGCCTTGTTTTTCTTAAGAACACTGACTTGAGGCGACAAAGCGCGTATGTGCAGAGTTCTGACCGAGAAAGTAATTTCCAGATGTGTTATTTCTGTCAAGGAAAAACACAGAGATGGAAATGATTATAGCTGATGCTGACTGAGCACATCAGTAATAGCCAGACAGACATTGTAAAAAGAAAGAACATGTTTTCAGAAGGAAACAAGGGCGTTCTGCTTCTTGTAAAGGGATGAAAAGAAACAGTACCCTGTAGGGTTTTAGTTTTCTTACAATTCAGCGTGGGTCTCTGGTGCTTTTATTTTCTCTTTTGGTACTCTTGTGTTGAATGACTAACATCTAATTGAAAGTTTGAAAAACTTTCAGGCTACAAATTTCCAACTACCCCGAAACTCTGAACGCACTGAAGGATATATAAGAACAACTACAGATTAACTTGGGTTTCTATGAGATCCCAAAAACACGAAAGCCATTTCAATATCTTGAATATACATTTAACATTGAATTATGCTGTTGATACTTCATCAGTTTTCCATTTCTCATAAAGAATTGGTCGTAAACAAGATTACATATTGATACCAAACTCTTTTCAAAAAGATTGTATAAAGAAAAACAATATGGTGTTAACCTCCCCGAGACCTCAAATGTAAGCAATGAATAAATGCATTTTACATGATATGATTCTCCAGATAGAGTGCTTTATATAGTATAATGTTCCAGTCTGTTGTTTATTTATTTTTCCCGGTCTTTTATTTCATTTTTCTTGTATTTGTTTTGTTGCCAATATATTTTGGCTGGTGAAAACAACAAAATTGTCAAAATCTAATCTAGTCTAAGGTATCCATGCAACAGTACTTTAAAAATATTTTGTGTGGTTTAGTAAATATCACAACAATAAAGTTATACTACCTTAAAACATTTAAAAAATAGAGAAATATTAAAATAATTGAATAAAAACAGTTACATTCTCTAAAATGTAGATTTTTTTAAATTTATGTAAAACAAATATTATTTTACAAATGTTAAGTTTTTCTTACATATACACAAAATATAACTATTTAATATTTAATTCATTTCCGAGCTTCAAAATCGACTCTTTTGTCTGTGTTAATTTTTCAAGTAAAAACACAGTGAATTATTTTGAGTACGATTAAACTTTTTGTTCATCTAGAATATGCTTACTACATTTTAATTTGTTCAGGGAAGAAAAACATCTGTGACAATGCATTATCCGAGTCTCCGGGAGCTAAAATTGGAACATAAATATCAAGCGTAAAGACTAAAGAAGTGAAGCTTAAGTTAGCATTTTTTCTACTAAGGATGACAGATTTGTTTCATCATCCGCAGTGTCAATTCTTGTAATAATCCACAGCATGTGCCTCCTCAGCTGTCCTCTTTGTTAGCCCGTCTGAGAGCTGATACAATGGGCATGATATAAGCCCGTGTAACAGCGATTCACAACAGATTAATCCGGGTGCACTAGGAGCCTGCCTATTCTAAACACTGACATGTATGATCTTAGCCTAGGCATATTACTGTATTCTCGGGGGAAGAGTATTTAAAACACAGCAGACCCCCGAGAAACACTATTATGCAGATTACTGGCTCGTTTCGATTATGCTGTAAATAAGTTTTATGAATTTGCCAGATATTTACTGGACGGAGACGGCTGCTCAGCTAGGCATCGTAAACATATGCCCTGTATTGGTGTAGATAACCTACAGGCCTGTAAAGCGATTAATCGGTTACAGTCTACAGCCTGTATTAATTGCATGTAGGGGGTTTTAATTGCGACTCTGAGCGATGAAGCGTGCCTGTGCACGCTTGCTGTCTACATCACTGGTTGAAGTGACAACCGCCTGTCATTGTCGTCCCTTTGGGAATAGAAACAGCGTTTTTTACATTTGTTTTTTGGTTTTTCAACCCAATTGAGCTACAGGAATAAATGTACTCAGGTTTTATCTACAGGTTTCATAGTGTGAGTTTATGCATGTTTGCCGGCCACATTGGAGGTCAAAAGGCTGTGAATAATTGTCAGCTTTAGCACTTTTGTTCGTGTATTCGAGCGAGTGACACTTTTGACCTGTCAGTAACCAGGCAGCCAGCCTGGCACCTTCACGCTCCTGTCTCCAGATATTCCATCAAACACACCATCTGGGGTTTTACAGAGACGGGATGTCCAGAAAAGACATATAGAAATCTCAACAGATGGTGATCTATCTTAAATTGGAATAGTTTGTGAATATTGATTTTAATGGCTAAACAGTTATATTTTATTTCTAACTTGAACTAATTTGCATGCATAACATGCATTTCAATTGAAGTTTTAGATTAGTTTAGTTTGTTGTGTTTTAAAGACCTGGAAACTGAATATTCTGTTCATTCACTTATTAAAATATTTGTTTTGTATTTTTAAGCCTTTTAAGTTCCTTATTGTTAGCATTTAAATAATGCCACTATTTCTTTCGATGGCAAAAAATATAATTTTTATATTTTATTGTTTAAAGACACAACCTTTCATAAAGGTTATAAAGCTTAAAATAATTTGACCAAATACAAATGTTCCAGTCAAATAATTCAAAATATCATAGTTAAAGTTAAAGGGATAGTTTACATTAAAGTAAAAGTGTATGACCTTACTTCTGCAAAATACAAAATAAATGATGAAAAACATTTATTATCAAAAACCATTGGTCACTGTTGATTTTAAAAGTATGGACACAAAACAAATGGGAACAAAACATACAAAAGTTAATGAGTCCAACATTTTTATTTTACCAACATATTCCAAGTGAATAAAATAGACTTCTGCGGAAAAAAAGAAAGCCATTTGAAATGTTAAGAAATTAAACAATTTAAATGTTCAGGTGAACCATCACTTTAAATACACTGCTTACTGTATCTTGACTTTAAACAAACCGAAAAGAGCCTGTTATGTTTGATTTGAAACTTTTTTTTTATCCAAACAGCCTTTTATGAACCCCTCATTGTTGAATGGTTTTTAGAGGGCTCAATGTAAGAACCTTTTATAGAAAATAGGAACATGACTTAGTTATTGCTAGAGATAAACAGGCTATTACGAGTCAATATTTTATTCTTCGAATTAGCTCAGGTGAGTTAAAGATGGTGTGTATGGGGCTTGTGTGCAAGGATAGTCTGAGAGATGGAAAATGGTTATAATATCCTTCAGTTGCTTTGAAGACTCTCTTGTGTTCCACATTTTACAGACAAGAGATGTGTTTTAGATTTGACCTCCAAGGTCAAACGTAGGGCTTCTGCTTAACCTCTGGACAGCAACCTCCTGACCCCTGCAGCCAGGCTCCCTATTGGGCCTTGTTCTGTTTCAGCATGCCATCGCCTCCAAGCTGTGCTGGAGCCCACGGTCTACGACAGTGTAGACGAGAAAAGCCAGCAGGCAGGCAGGGAGTCTATCAGTAAATTGATCCGAGACAGATGTGTTGATGCCGATTGCGTCTTTTGGATCTGTAATGAAAGGAAATTTTGAGAGGTTGAAATAAGATTGACTCGAAGACAAACCACGGAGCAGTTTGTTAATGTGTATTAGTAGGGTAGTTACAAAGCTGTCGGCCCTTCAGCTTGATGAATTAGTGAAAAATTTAAGGTGAGCTAAAGGAGAAAGCTCTTCCTGGGGACAAATGTGTCTGTCAGAGATGGCGCTTCAATCTAATCGTGTGTGAAACAAAAAGAATTGCGCGGAAGTGGGAAGGAGGATGAGAAATCAATTAGCTGGTGAAGGTTAAAGGTGACAGCATTTACGTCCACAGCATCGGATAAAGGGCAATAGCACGAAAATAATCCATACCCATCAGGCAGGCTGAGCTCAAACATCTGAAGGCTCATCATCAGTTTAGTTAGTATTCCAAGCGTGATGCAAAATTTCCAATCACCCCCCTACACGACATCTATTATGCGGCACCATTGTGTGCCACAACAAAGTAATCATAAACATATGAATATCTCTTTTCACTATTTCAAAAGTAGCCATTGAGACTATATAGGGTTGTTGTTTTATTAAATTATAGATTTATAATCACATATGCATTTCATGTTAAAATTTATTTTCAATCTTTACGGACATGCTTAAACCAGTGGTGTTGTAATGGTGCTAACTGAAAAGATGGCTTCAGGCCAGATGAGACCAGCAGATTAGCATCCATCAGTTAGAACCATTGATCAAGCTCACACCAAGGGCAAGAGCCAAGCGTCCGCAACGAAAAAAAAGCCAATGAAGTCTCTTCAAAGAGATTAAGAGAGAAAAAACGAGACAGAATGGATCCACAAAAAGATAGACGGTCAGAACTATTGGCCTCCCAGTGATGCACTTGGGATGTTGAGAGGTCCTTCTTTATAGCCAAACCGTCATTAGCGGACCGAATTTGTACATTAGGTGAAAGAGTCCAGATGCTAACATATAAATGTACATTTGCTCGACGCCCACACAAGATAAGGGCTCTTCATTACTCCATCAGATACGCTATCGTGTGTTTAAAGTACCTCTCCGAGCTTAGAGGAGAAAAGACGTCCATAATAATCAAGCTCTTTACATTTGTCTCTTTGTGTTCAGGAGGTACACTTAACTAAGGTTAGACCCCTTTTGAAATTATGTGTTGGGATTGGCTAAGGCATTGTTTTGCAGTTTGGATTAGTTTTGGTCATGGTTCTTGTGAGAAACCCAAACTGTTTATGAGTTAGATGTCAATGTTGGTTTTGTGTTACATAGGGTTAGTATATCACCCATGACTAGGGCCACACTGAATTCCTTTATGCAGTTATCCGCAGAAAGCACACAGCATTGTTTGCATCCCCTACTTTTCTTGCCACTCAGCTGGGTTGGACTTAAGAACATGGGCAAAATACTGTGTGATAACTCACACAATCTCCTTAGAAGACTTATGCTTATACTAAACAAAAAATGTAGGACAGGGTGAGTGTAATATTCAAGTTGTGTTGCTGTTATTTATAAGTTTTTCTCTTTTGCAGTTCCTCCTCAGATTGTGGTTCGTCCTCGGGATCAGATCTCTGCCCAGGGCCGTACTGTCACCTTTCTTTGTGGCACAAAGGGAAATCCCCCACCCGCCGTGTTCTGGCAGAAAGACGGCAGTCAGGTAGGAGAAAGCACAGCTAAGGCATGCGGGGAACCCTTGGAGTCAGTGTCAAAACACTTCAAAGTATCTACCCAAAACTTTTATGGTCTTCCCTTGAGGGATGTTTTGAATCAGTGCCAACTTTTGGGTAGTTATTAGGTTTATGGGTAAAACAAGTTTTTTGACACTTTTTCAAGTATTATTGTGAATAAGAAGCCCTTGAAGTGTAAATCACTGTTGATTAAGAATTTTTAAGACATTCAACACTATTTTGACTTGACTGGAAAATAATTAACATTTTTTTTAAATCTATGATTTTTATTTTTGTGTGAACTACACCTTTAAATAAGACCCGAGGACCATTGTAAAAAGTGTGATACAAGGGAGGTGCTTATATAGCATGAAATTTTGAAGGATTTAATTTTCATTATCCCGCTGATCTCACATCAAGGATGGATTTCTCTGCAAGTTATTTTCTTCACATGTGTGTGCTTGTGTGTGCTTGTCATATAGAATATATAGAATCACGACGACAGACTGAGAAATGTATGATGTTTTAAAGAAGAATTTTTAAAAAGGTTATCTCATATTTTTTAATTATACACACTACTTTAAATGATATAAATACTAATTTAAAAGTATGTTTTGGGGTGAAAATGCTATTGTACTGCACTGTATCTAAGTATAGATCATTTTAGATGGCATGGACAGTTTTTTTGGCACTTGCTTTTCTAGTAGTTCCAAGATGTAATGCAGATTTCTTTCAATGTGCAAGGCAGTTTGGATTCAAATCCCAATTTAATATTTTTGAATAAATCAAGCAAAAGGGCAACTTGATAGCCAGTGGTCACCATGCATTTTAATTGTATAAAAAAATTGCTTCAGCAAAATTACTTATTTTGTGTACAGAGTTCCATTCAGAACTCACCATATCTGTAGGGGCCACCTCCCCTTTTAATTTATATGAGCATTGGGCCTCTGGATCTCAAGGTGTAAGAAAGAAATTAAGAAAGAGGTAGAATTAAAAGATAGATACTAAGGGACAGGCTACACCAGAAACAAGAACAACTCTGGGATTTCTGCAGGAGCTTGTGTGTCTGTATATGTCAGCGGGTCAGGGAATAAAACTTATCCCTGGGCCCAGTAAGACACTCATGTCTCTATTAATAAACCACAGCAAAAATGAAGAAATAAGCCTCTGGTTGTTTCCAAAGCACTCAAAGGAAGGAAGCCAATCCTTCTATTCCTCCCTCCTTTTCTTTCATTCCTAGCAGAATGTGTCACAGGCCAGAGGTGAGAGCATATCCGCTGTACCACAGGTCGTGAACTGGTTAATCTCGTCTCTGTTCTTTGTTTTTGTTGGTGTGTGTGCGTATGTGTGGTCACGGCTGAGGTCAGCAGATATAGAACTGAACCAAAGAGGTCTGGGCAGAGCCAAAGGGATGCGACGAGGGTTTTGATGGGGTCAGTGGATTATCCCCAAAAATGAAACAGTGACACACAGCCCAAAGTGAACAATGGGGCAGCTGTCAGTGTTGTAGTCCCGTCCAAGAGGAAGGCTCCTTATGATGTGTCGCTCTTGTCTTTTGTATATCAGACCCCCATCCCTCCCGTAAACACCGGCTGAGATGACGCAGCTATTGTTTGGACCATGTTACAACTTTCAGGCAGTGATGTTTCATTCATATGTGTGCAAATTGAACATTTACTGTTCCCTCTAGGTTCTTAAATATCAGTTCACAGCAATGTGAAGAGGCTTATTCATTTTCTTTTACATTTGTGAATGGAAATACAAACATCATTTGTTTGATGATGCAATGAGAGGAAATGTGTATTATGAGTTCACAGTGGTATATGTGATATTATGTTAAGAGCAGTTCTTGCAACTTTTTGTCATTCTAAACAGGTCCTGCTGTTCCCAAGCCAGCCTCCATCACAGTCGGGCCGTTTCTCCGTGTCGCTGAGTGGAGAGCTGACCATTACAGACGTGCACAGTGAGGATTCTGGGTACTACATATGCCAGGCCATCAGTGTGGCGGGCAGCATCTTAACAAAAGCCCTCCTGGAAGTGGAAAGCAGTAAGTTAATCACACATTTAGAGTCACCAGATCCTTAAAACAGCATCTGTGCTCTTGTATTTGTATTTTAAAATCAATCTGACTACATTACATTAAAGGTACAGAACTGTATGTAATTGAATAACTTCTGTTAGGCCTTATCACAAAGAGTCGGCTTTGGTTTTTATTCCTGTTTGAACAAAATGCCGCTTTGCACTGCCTGGCCTTATTGCTCGAAATCAAAATAAATTAAAAGGTCTTCAAAGCCTTCCCAAATTACCATTGCTGCTTTCGTAAAAGGTAGAACAGCGGGAAGCAACGCAGACGTAATCAGAAAGGACAGGACGCAATCGCGCTATGCAAATAACCGCAAGAAAATATGCAGACTCTGTCATGCTCCCCGGTTACAAGATAAACTGTTTATGCGCAGTCCAAGTGTGCAACGAACTTGACGAACCATCGCCAAGAGTCCAATATTAGCACCATTCCACCCTCATTCTGTGAAAACACCAGACGGCTCATGAAATATAATCCTATTTCCCACAGTCCCGTGTGGCCTTTAAGGTTGACGACCCTGATGGATACTGGAGTGAGCCAGCATCGACTGACTGATGTTTGCTGCAACATTCTGATGTAATGCATAATAAAATTATTTACTGAAGGGCACACATGCTTATGTATAGATGTGCTTCACAAGGTCACTGCATCAGTACCTTAGGTTCTTATATGAATCTTGTGCCTTTGAGACTCACATCCAGGAAAACAACATGCTCTGAGTTATACAGCCCTCATCTTTCTTTCTGACCCAACGACCTTTCTCTTTCCCTCTTCGGCAGAGAGAAAATGTCAGAGATGCTGGCTGATTTTCCTGGTCCTTGTTATTTTAAATGAGAACGCTGCGGTAACAGAATTGTCAATTATTCATTCATAGACCTTTTTCCAAGGTCTGGTCAATAGACAACAGGCTTTCAGCTCCATTGCAACAAGAAATAAATAATTCATGCAAACACGGGCATGTTAGGCAATCACTTAAATGTACAGACAATTGAAATACACAAAGGAGGAGTAAAATCATGTTGCACTAGTTATTCAGCAATGCAATGTAAAATGTACCGTCATGCATTACATGCCGTACATACCATGACTGATGATGTCATTTATACCAGTTTTCGACCTATTGTTGCGAAAGCTGACTGTGCACAATGACTCCCCTTTAAAATATTGCAATGTTGTAAAGATGTTTGTAAAATAAAAAAAGCACATTGCAGCAACGTAATAACAAGCAATTTAAAGCTTCAATACCATGAGACTAAATGAAATACCAAGAGGCGTGCTCTAGTGATCTCATTAAAATCAAATAAATCACTGATTCTGACTGTTAAGCGTTGCATCCAGATAGCGGACTGTAATTTTGACGATCGCATGAAACAAATGGCTAGTCAAACTGATTTGCACATTCAGTGAAATCTGTTTTTTGCACAGAAGAGCCTAGCCATGCATTTCAAATGAATTTTTTGGCATAGTTAAATGAAAAAAATACAGAATTGTTTAGCAGCGTTTGTGTGGTTTTGTGAACAGGTTACTTTGAATATGATACGTGAAGTGATGAAGATATATTTCATCATATTTTATGATATAATGTTATCCCTGTCTTAATGATCCTCCTGAATCTTATTTAGCATAATTCACAATGTGTATTTCTAAGTGATCTCTTGAGTATCGAGTGGATAAAATGGTGGTAACATGCTAATTTGGCTCTCGTGGCCCACGCCTCTCCTATTCTTCCCCAGCCCCATCTGACCGCGTCCCCCCCATCATCCGCCAAGGCCCAGCCAATCAGACCCTCGCCCCGGGCTCCACTGCCCAATTGCAGTGTCACGTGATGGGCAACCCCCTTCCCAGCATCCAATGGGAGCGAGACGGACAGAGGATCCTGGGCAACGACGACCGCATTAGCCTAATGGAAAATGGCACTTTGCAAATCACAGCCCTGCAGGTACTTGAGTCGAGATTGTGTTTTAGTGTGTTTAAGCAAATTCTGATTCTCTAAAATGCTAATACTCGCGGGGTATCAACATATGGTTATTTCAAATCGCACCGTCTTTCGACACATGTCCCGTCATGGGATGCTCTATGTGATGACAGACACCATATGTCGTTGTACGGTGTTCCATGCAAAGATGTTTTCTGTATACAGATAAACGTCGTACGCAAGGTGTTGTAAAACACGCTTGTGTGA
Source organism: Triplophysa yarkandensis (assembly GCA_033220385.1). Lineage (NCBI taxonomy): Eukaryota > Metazoa > Chordata > Actinopteri > Cypriniformes > Nemacheilidae > Triplophysa > Triplophysa yarkandensis. The sequence goes on from CM065673.1 coordinate 6,999,728, forward strand.
CACAAGTGATGCCTGTTCAAAATTCATCACCACATTGGCACATCGAATTTACAGTCGACAGACAGGATTGATTAGATGAGCGATTTTAATATTTGCTCACTGGACTGTTTCTGGGTGACCCGTCCGCTCATGTGAAAGTTGTGCACGGCAATAAAAGCGGTTATTATGATCACAATAGAAATGCAAGTGGTCGTTTGCATTAAGGCGCGCTGTTCTAATGAAATCCATCGCTCAGGGCCTCGGGGGGTGTGTGATTGTGGGTTTCACCTGAGGTCGCTGAACCGCAGCACCAATGTGTTAATAGTTTTCGCCTGGGAATGATTAACAGTCACTCATTCCTTAATTAAATGCTCATTCTGCGATATAAAGAAGCACAAGATCTTTATGTGCTACTCTCAGCAACCTTGTAGCGTGAAGAATGCAATGGGAATTGTTTGCAACAGTTTGAACATGTCCTTGATGCTCCTCTTTAGCTTTCCTGAAAACCCCCATTAATGAACACATTGCAGACAATGGAATTTTGTTTTACAGATTTTGTTCATAAGCAAGTATGGTTCGAAGGTCCATGTGACCTAATGTCCTTAATGGCATGTTCTAGTGATATATATGTGAACCAAGTTTTTTTAAACTTATAATCTCGCCTTACTTACTGCCCGACTCATTGCAGTTTTTAGTTTTAATGTCTTTTTATTCATATTTTAAGTACGCTTTAAATTTTGTATGTTTTGTTAGTTTCCATTTTTATTTTATTTTTGGAATTTTGTTTTGTGACATGTATTATTTATGTATGTATTTATGTTGCTAAAACTTCATATTACTATTTTAAATTTAAATATTAAAATATTTATATTAAGATATTTAAAATATATATTAATAAGTAATTGATTAAAATGATTTAATATTTTAAAAAAAATCTTAAAAATATAAACATATTTAATATAGAAATTGTTCCTGTTTATTTTATTTTATTGTTATCTATTTGTTTTCTTATTAAGTACAATTATTTTTGAATCTATAGTTATATATAGCATTTAGGGACGTATTTAATTTGCTTTGAATTAAAAATAGATCGTTAAATATATTCAGTAAACTATGATAACCCTCAATAGACATTGGATTTCACTCATAAACAATCAAGCCATATGAAAACTCTTCCAGTGCTTCCGTTGGCCCCCTTTAGTCCACGATTAGCCCGGCTTGATGGCAGGGCACAAGGGGCACGGACACTGGGGTGTGCACAGATGGTAGTGTGTGAGTGTGAGAAAAAGAGAGAGAGAAGAAAAGCACTGAAGATGTGCCATTATACTGGGAGAATTGCCAGAAACTGTCACCTTGCCAAGTGAGAGAGAATACGACGGGGAGAAGTGTGGAAATAAATAAGTGATTTAGTTAGTCAAACTAATGGATATTTCATGGACACAGGCTGGAAAACATGGAGAGATGGAGAAGATGAGAGGGATGAATTTTGAAAATTGTGAAAACATTTAGCTCCCTTTTTCCTTTTGACTCATACATTTTTAAGTGCGTGTTTAGCGCCGAGACCAGAGCTGCCATCCGTGATTAATCAGCCGATGCCCGAATGTTTACCTCTCCAAGCGCTCGGTTCTCAACCAATGAGCTCTGGACACACTGCAGATCTAACCAATGAGGTTATCGGCTCATAAGCGGTCACAGAGAAAAAGTGTTACCACACCTTCTGTTTGCTCTTCTTCTTTTCCCAGAGGAGATTTATAAAAGTTCAAAATATTTCTCTACAACACACATCTGTACTGCCTGAAGATAAAAAGCCAATCTGCATGAGTTCATACACTGGAAAGACTTGTATGCTTTTTGTTATCTGAATTACACAGAAGATACAAAGTTGTATAAATCCTAAAATTCACCCATCTGCAGAGATTAAACACGAAAAGAAACGTCACATGCAAGCAGGCAGTTATGTAAGGTCACAGTGTGTGTGCATGTGTGTATTGCGATGAGTCAAATCCTCAGACGTGTCATCTTTGCCCCTGAGCCGTCAGCACTATTAGATCGCTGTCGGGGAGAGAAAGAGAAAACCTCTACCACACTTCTCACTGTCGTAAGCAATATCTGTCCGACTTCTCCCCTCGGTCCTGAAGTTAAAATGTAATGCTTTAGCCCGCCTTAACGTGCACTATTTTCTGTCTGCGCATCCATTATGCTCATGCAAACTCAACTCAGTAGTGAAGAATGAGTAGATTGACAAAGGGTTAGTCAGAGAGAACATATAGTAAATGGTAGTTCACCCACATTTCAAACCATTTTACTTATATCTGCAGAACACAAAAGAAGAAGAAGAAAGAACGTTTTTGAAGAAAGTTTGTACCAAACAGCAGAGACATCTGCTTACTTCTATTGTATGTACACAAAAACAATGCAAGTTTTGTGTCAACATTCTTTTAAATATCTTCTCGGTGTTCTGCAGATGAGAAGAAGAGTATAAAATACATCTAAGGTATTCAAATAGTTTTTATCCATGGCTGTCCAAGTTTATCTTGATTTATTTTGTTTCATACAATCATGCAATTAAATTTGGCCAAAATTTGGAAAGTGCACAGTTATTCTCCCTTCCCTAATGAGCAGTTTTAATACCGGGAGTGTGCTTGTGATGCCAACATTTCGGTTTGTTTTTAAACAAAGCCATGCTTCCGTCTTCCTGTCTCTAACTTAAGTAGCACTAGGAAATAAATGACACTTGATTCAGTTTCATTGTAAAAAAAAAAGCAATTGCTACTTCCTTGTTAAGATTTTCATGCTGTGCCAAGCAGGATGCGGCAATGCATTGTGCTTGAGTTTATCCATACAAATGCTGACCCTGAGACTGCTGTTGCTAGGAAACGGACTCTGGAGCCTATACCTGTGTTGCCTCTAGTTCGAGTGGAGAGACAAGCTGGAGTGGTGTTGTCACGGTGAAAGGTAACAACAACATCACACACACGCTTCATCATCGTCTTGTGTGTCCTTATCTTTGACAAACTACAGCATATCATCTTTAAACTGTACAATCAGCTGAGCAAGTTGTTTTATTGCAAGTTGCTCAGCAAATTAAGTATGTTTGTCTGCCGGACGTGAACCGGGTATCAGATTTATCCTTCAAATATTAATCTCAATATTGTCTTATAAATCAAGTCCTATGGATGTTCTGCGAATTAAAAAAATTGCTCACAACAAACACAGCTAGCACTGCACAGACCTTACCCGAAGATAACTTGGAGATTGATGCCACTGTTCTGTATCTGCTTCACAGAAAATGGAGGCCTTTCTGTGCCCCCGGTTTCAGAGCCCTACCAGCTCCCCGGTCCACCCCAAAAGCCTGTTGTAACTGACGTGACCCGTAACAGCGTGACTCTGACCTGGCAACCCAACGCCCACGAGGGAGGAGCCGCCGTCACTTCTTACATCATCGAAGCATTTAGGTAAGTCCATATGTGATGGACAATATTTTTACAGTGTATCTCAACCTCTTCCCCAGATGACAGTCTCTCGACCGGAGGCTGTTCCAACGATCCATTCTATCTTTTTTATTAATTTAGTGTCACTGTCATAGCGCCCCTGGTCAACCATGACACACAGGGTAATACCACCTCGTGGCTGCCCTGTCCCTGACCCCTCCTTCGCTCTGATGCTCCTTACAGTCTACATCCTGCGCTTATATCTCACATCCTCCTGCTACACGAATCACTCCCCTCAGGCTTCAACAGACTACATGAGATCTAAATTAATAGCAGGTGTCCTGGGGTCCTAGAATTCAATTTGAGACATGGAGTTAAATTGTTGTTTATTAAATAGTACATATACTGCTTACTTGTAATGTTTTTTTCACACATTTTTTCAAGACTTTTCAATCTCTAATGTGGCTGCGGTCCAAGAGGTATTTACATTCAAGTGAGAGACAGCTGCTGATTAATAAAGCAATATTGATAAGTTAAATAAATTCTTGGCTGTATGTAAATGTGTTCCTTGTTTGGGGTGACATAGCTTTGACAATTCCTGAATAGTCCATTTTTACATGAATGGGATTGGTGTTTTAGTGGATGCCAAATCTATAACCATCCAAGATGAGCGGACTCCCAGCAAACCAATTATTTCCCATAGGATGACATGCATATTTTCCCCTTGCAAATTTTGATTCACTCATATTCGGTGCTGCGTTCCATGATTCAAAATAAATTACTCAAAGTTGGAGAGAGAAAAAACATCTGAGTAGTGTGTCATCAGAAAAAGAACTTTGACATTTCTGAACATTTATTTTGTCAGTATTTGTAATAATTTATGGAGTTTTTTATTTTTATCACAGCAGAACTGTGAAGAGACTTGTTAACAATAGTGTAGCTCTGCAGGTAGGTGTTGTGAAGCATCTTGAAAATATTAACACAGGTCTTCTGGGTTTAGTCTGTGTGAGGTTGTTTTCTCTTTCTATCATCTAATAGTAGAGAAAATAGATGAGGACACCAGATCTATGTGTAGATATGCTTTTTCTCACCCGCTTTGTTCGTACAAATCTAAACTCGTAATTTTCTAATGATACACTACTCGAAGCGATATAAATTACTGAAAAAATATAAAAAAAAATATTGGAGTGAAAATGCTGACGTGCCTTTTGCACAGTACTGCACATTCATTACAAAATAGAACAAAGCAGTATAACTACTGTTTCGTGCCAAGCTAGTATGTTAAAAATAGTCTATAAATCCTTTAGTTATTGAGCCCTTAAAAGACAAATTTCACTGCAGTTAGGGTTGTGAACTTTACAATATGCCTACATAGTACATCTCTTCATACCAAAATAGCCAGCAAAATCCTGTTTTCCATTATATGTTCCTGTTAAATCTTGAATTTCAAGAACTCCTGCTCAAGTGGTTTGGGGTTTCGCCAGTGTGCCAGAGTTGATTCATTCTAGGTGGCCGTGGTTGAAAGTAAGCAGGAGAAATCTGTGCATGCTGAGAATCTGAGTATGACATGGTAATCTATTCAAATTTAGTCCACATAGACACCCCTCTAAGCTATTATAAGCTGGTTGAAATGGGGCTACCTCTAATTACACAACCAAGGTCCTAAAGTCCTCAGAGGCAAGGCATACAGCTATTCAACAATGGAGATTTGAAGCGCCGCACACACATTTTCATTCTTTCTGTATTTCATATACCCAGACCGGGTCTCTCTGCTCCTCCCTGCCCCCTTGGGTACGAGCGAGCATGGTCCCACATTCCAAAAATTGATTCTTTATAGAGAGATGTGGGGATGAAGGTTGTTTGCTATAAAATTCCTATCCCTGAGGTGCAGAGGTAATGATCAGGATTGTGTATGATACAGACACCACGGAATAGGTTGCTGCTCCACTGTTTGGAAGTGTATGAGAGCATCTGTGTACAAAACGTGTTACAGTCTCACACGGTCATGTTTTTGCTGGAACAAAGGGATTCATCAATTGCAGAGCGTTCTGTATTCTTATCAATCCCAACTGATAGCAAAGTGACCTTGGATTTATCGCTGCCATCGGAAGGGCCGCCGAAGGAATATTTACGAGGTTCCCAGCCTTTATTGCTCGGTCTAATTGCGCAGGTCGGCTTTTATTGGCCGTGCGTCTGCAGCGGGAGTCGCCACCAGGGAAAAATAAACCTTGAACACGGCGCACGTGACGACCATCCAAACAAGGATGATGGTTAACCACGGACAAGTGAAGAGAAATATCCCAAGGCCTCTGGCAGGGGTAGATGTCCCCACTTAACATTCATTGTTTATTAAGGAGATTGTGTTGTTATGAATCTTGCACACCAATGGACCACGACAGCAAAGTCCAATTTTTTCCCTGTATGGTTAGATCAGGATAAATGCATCATTTTTGGCTCATCGTAAGTTTCCCTTCTTTCTTCTACTTTAAAACAAGACATCCCAGTGTAAAATCAAGTCACGTTTTTGCTTCACATGCTGTGAAATAGCAATTCAGGTTTCAATGTTTTATTTATTTACTGCATCCTAGTGGTACGGCGTGCACTGACTGCATTATGACAATCTCGGCCTACAACAGCATAGTGTAAATAACCCATGGCTGTAGACATACGCTATTCTAAGCATCCAGAGGGAAAGAAAGCAGCGATGGTTCGTCTCACAAAAGAGCCGGGTCATTAAACAGAAACGTGTAATGACAAGAGCCCATAACCATCCCTGACATTGACTTTGCTGTTAAACCCTCATGCTCCCTGTTTGCCATAAAAATGCTATGAAATAAATGTAGCACATAATGTTACTGTATTGACGTATTCACAAAGGGTTGAATGAATTGATGATGTAAACGTGGGACAATTCCATGATCGATTTGGTAATCAGTGGTCATCATTTTTCAGCCAATCAGCAGGCAGTACCTGGCAGACGGTTGCAGATTTTGTGAAACTTGAGAAGCACACGGTAACAGGGCTCTCTCCGAACACCATTTACCTGTTCATTGTGCGGGCGGTCAATGCATATGGCCTGAGCGACCCCAGTCCCATCTCGGAGCCTGTGCGCACGCAAGGTCAGAACACTGGAGACCAGATACATTTTATTAACTGTCTTTAAAAACAATTGAATATAAATTGTATTTTAAAAATCAGTTGAATACTATATTATTGTTATTATATAATTGTATGTAGTTTAAGTTTTTTGCCATAATAAAAATGTTTATTGTATTATTTGGCATAATCTATCCATAGTATTTATTATTATCATTTATATAAAATTAATTATTAAAACCCTGTGTGTTTTTAGATGTGAGTCCTACAGGTCAAGGTGTGGACCACAGACAGGTTCAAAGAGAGTTGGGAGAAATGGCTGTGCAGCTTCACGAGCCGACGATCCTGACCGCATCCAGTGTTAAAATCAGCTGGAACGTGAGTACCAGCAACACATTCCATTTCTATATGAACCTCCCTACACCAATCACTTTTGACCCGTCCGCTGACCTTATCTCACGTCTCCATCTCCCAGGTCGACCGCCAGTCTCAGTACATACAGGGTTATCGCTTGCTTTATCGTCCTGTCGGCGGTTCCTGGTCTCAACAGGATGTGAAAGCGGCAACAGAGCGGAACACCATCATCTCCAACCTGCTCAAAGGCACGGAGTACGAGATAAAAATACGACCCTACTTTAATGAGTTCCAGGGGATGGACAGCCGTTCGCTGATGTTCCGCACGCCAGAGGAGGGTGAGATATCCAGCGGTTTTGGGGGTTGCCGTTTGATGCACTTCAATTTCATTTCACTGTAATCAATTAGATTGGAGTTCATTCAGGCAGGTTTAACTCGATTCTGATTTGACTCACATAAACAAGATGAATCTTTTTTTACCCTGGCAAAATAGAATTATGGGGGAAGGTAATGTTGATATACTATTAAGGACACTTACTTTTTCAGATTGTAATTGGATTTTGATTCTCTCGCAGTGCCCAGCGCCCCTCCTCGTTCTGTAACCGTGGCAACAGTCAAGCTCAGCAACAGTTCAAGCATCAGTGTATCGTGGCAGCCACCTCCCACCGAAATGCAAAATGGAGTCATTCAGGAATATAAGGTGAGAACTCAGTTAGATATAACAGAATTGTGTAGTGAAATGATTATACCACATCTTAAAGCTACAGCTACAACTTTTTTCGTCCGATCTCCATCTGAGATTACTTTTGTACTATATATTTGTTGTGTGAAGGTTATAACGTGATGCATATCGGTATGCTTCTAAAAACACTTTTTGCTTTAGGTTTGGTGTATGGGAAATGACTCCCAAACACGTTATCACATCAATCAGACCGTGGATGGGAACGTGGTGACCACTTTGTTAAAAGGGCTTCTGCCCGGCGTGTTATACCAGGTGGAGGTGGCTGCTGTGACCAGCGCTGGGGTGGGCACTCGCAGTCAGCCCGTGTCAGTGCTCATCAGTAAGTGGTCGCTAAACATCAACCACTGACCAATGAAAGCTCGTTTAGTCAGCCTGCTGAGAAAAGTAGCACAAAACTTGTTCATTCTCTTTGATTATTTTCTTTAAACAGCTGCTATGAGACTAAAGTTTCTTATTTTTTCAAACACTTTGGATGGTATTAAGACATTCAGTTTGAAAGAAACCCATTGATCTCTCTCTCTCTCTCTCTCTCTCTCTCTCTCTCTCTCTCTCTCTCTCTCTCTCTCTCTCTCTCTCTCTCTCTCTTTCTCTTTCTCTCTTTCCAGAATTGCCCGCAGAGCAGCCCACAGTCACAGGTGGAGGCAGCGAATCCGACGAGAATGTCAGTCTGGCTGAGCAGATCACAGATGTAGTGAAGCAGCCGGCTTTCATCGCTGGCATAGGCGGTGCATGCTGGGTAATCCTTATGGGATTCAGTGTGTGGATTTATTGCAGACGCAAGAAGAGAAAAGAGCTCAGCCACTACACGGCCTCCTTCGCGTACACACCTGCAGGTATGCAGATGTGCACAGGTGTTACATATATCACACAGCACACGGGAGGAATTCTCTCAGGATCAATCCCACCCAGCGACGGGGCTGTTTATTCACGCAACCTGTCTGCTTTGTCTTTGCTGCAATTCTCTGAAGGAATTATACAAAGTGGTGGCGTCTCAGACGTGGTGCACAATCTGGGCTTTGCGTGATTTGCATGACACAGGTTTAAATTCCCATCTGGCGAGTTCCAGGTTTTGGAAGACGCAGTGGGCAATATAAGACTGTTTTCTCTGCATGTACATTTATTGCTTGTAGTTTTTGTTATTTAAATATTTTTCTCTCTTTTGTAGTTGGTTTTTCACATGGTGAAAGTTCTGGACTAAATGGAAGGTAATGAATTGTTTAACATCTAAGCAAAAATTCAAAATCACAGGGAATATAAATATTTATTATAAATATAATAGGAAATGATAAGTATCATTGTAAATGTAAATATCATAGAAAATGGTATATAAGTAAATCTAATAAATGGTCTGGTGGTAAGAAAGTTAGACTTGTAAGCACAAGGTTGCGGGTTTGATAGTGCCAGCAGACAAGGACTGAAGTGTCCTTGAGCAAGACATCTTAGACCCATTTGATCTTCAGTGATAGTTGGCCATTTCATAAAACTCACTTTGAATAAGTCACTTTGAAGAAGAGCGTCTGCCAAATTACGAAATGTAACTGGCAAAGTAATAAATATAAAAGTAATATTGTCTGTTTTTGTAGGCCTGGTATGTTAGGGGCTAACATGGGAAATTACCCTTGGCTGGCCGATTCTTGGCCAACTACCAACCTCGTACACAACGGGAAAGATTCTGTGAACTGCTGCACTACTAAACACGACACAGCGGAGAGATATTACAATGGTAAGACTGTAAGATACCTGCTACAAAATGTTTTTTGCATCAACACCAACTGGCCACAATATTCATTCAGATTAATTCCATCTCCTTTGTTTCCTAAGAAGCGGGAATCTCCAACTACCTGAACCAAACTGAGAAATACAGCACTGACTCCAATGAAGGGCCCATCTACAGCACCATCGATCCCACAAGCGAAGATTTGCGTAGCTTCACCGCTCAATACTCTCAACACACCACTCCCTACGCCAGCACTCCCATCATGCCTTTCACCAACCAGACCCCCTGCAGTCCAGAGCAAGATGCCAGCCACTGGGTGACTCAACCTGGAACCTCCAGCTCCCAGTATGCACAGCCAGACCGCTCAAAGACTGATAATGGTATGATCTTTGTGGCTACTTTATAAAGAACCCCATCCTTTTTTACAAAATCTAAACCAACGCTCTGTTCCTACAGCAAAACAATCAAAGCAGAAGTTGATGGGGAAGGCGGTGAAAACTCCTTCTCTCAACTGGATGGAAGCATTGCCCCCTCCGCCCCTCTCCGGGGATCTGGATGAGTGTGAGGAGGAGGATGAGAATGAACTAATCCCGGATATGGGGTAAAGTTTTAAAATTTCCAATTCATTGCAGTGCTGAGGAACTTTCAATTCTTAATATAGAAGCTTTGGAAGAGAAGATTATTTTTATTTAATAAGAACCACTTGGTTTATTAGCAAAGGCATTTGAGTTATTTTCTCTTGAATATATAGTAGCTGGACCAGTTTCACCATAATTAAGCCTGCAGAAACTACATTTACTGCAATTGTTTTCTGGGTTTATTGATGATAAAAATCTGTTATTCAAATGTAATCTTGGCCGGCCTTTTTATAGTTTTTATTTAAAAGCCAAAGCAATGTTCTCTACGTTGAAGCTGTATATTTAATCGGTATTTATTACCCTAAAACTGTTTTTGGACGTGTGCAGTGAACACCTAAGACCCATAGGGACGATTTTGGCATCTCTTTACCACTGCTAAACCCATACAGCTGAATGATCCTCTTTGTCACAAAACACAAATACAAAGCCAGAGCTTTTTATTGCTGTTGATAAGGTTTTTCTGGGAGCTAATGAAATTTGCTATATGCTACCCTTGAGTCTGGCCTGTTTCTGTGTTTTCACATAAAAATGGCTGACTGTTCTGGTCCTTTTTGTATTGCATTAGTTTCTTGTTAGCAGAGAGCATGGTTAACATTAGCCTCAGAGTGCCCCAGCCGCGGGCGGTGAGACACTCACAACTCCAACCAATGCCCGCAAGTGGCACTAACAAGAGAAAAGCACATTTGCTTTAGCGGTTAACCAGCCTGGACTCCCATTACAATGAGATCTGTGAATCTGATAACCTTGACAGGCTCTTTCATACGGCCGTCCCACAGTAACCACATTTGCCACAGGTAGAACCGTCTCAAGTTTCTTTCTCCGAGCAGAATTACACCATTATTCCAGCACTTGCACGCACATCGACGCTCGAAGCCAAACTTGATTTTGCTCCCAAAATTTGCGCTTAACTCGTGGATAATGAGATTGACCTTCCTGCCAGCCCTAAGGTGCTTCAGAAAAGGATACGAGCTGTGCTATTGCATTTAGACTTGCTTAAATAACTCGCCTCTCTGCTCAGCGTGGCGCGACCAATGTATTCACAGCCGTGCGTTTGCCCGTTCCATGTGTGTCATTCACTTCAGTCATGTGCCCTCAAAGTGCCCGAGGCGCAATAAAGAGTCAATGTCATTCAAAATGTCACTGCGCTTAACTTATTCTGCATCGCTCGTGCATGGATTAGCCCTGCTAGACCCAAAGCATCACACGTATTGTTATCTTGAGGCCAAGCTGTCTGGTTTGACAGAAATCGATATGCGACCGGTTGCACCAAGCCGGTGATTTTTTCTGTAATGAGTGCGTGCGGATTGATTTAGCAGAGTTACTTAACCTTTTGCTAAATATGAGGGAATTTGGTTAGAGTACAGAAATGAAGTCATTTGTTCCTTTGCTCTGACTGACTCTCAAGTCAAAAGGGTTGAAAAATGCTGGAAAGGTTTACGCAGGACTGTTGGTCTACATATAAAAGGGTAGAACTTTCTCCTTCTAGAGAGAACTTAAAAAGAGATAATTTACCCAAAAACAAAAAAGATGACTCCATTTGTTGACCTTTATGTCAACCCATTTGGCTTTCTTTTTTCTGCAGAACATAAAAGAAAATATTTGGAAAAATGTTAACCAAACTACATTGACCCCATAGACTTCCAATGTACAGACACAAAGCCAATGAAGCATTTATCAAATAACTCAATTTTTATCTTTCCATAATGACATTATGTTGAAACTCTTCTCAACACACAGTTCAGATGAAGAAGAATGGTGTCCTCCGCTCCCAGAGAGGACTTACCTGATGGATGGTATGGTTGAGGACAGTCCCGCTCCCCCTTCGAGAGGAGACGCCTCGTCCCCTACCACTTCATACAGCCACCAGTCCACAGCCACCCTAACGCCATCTCCCAGAGACGACAGCCATTGTCACGATATACCACGCTTACACCAGCTCGAGCAGCCACAGATAGCACGGTGAGATGCCAACATTTTCATCTTTGTGTCTTATTTAGCAGCCAGACTCAAACCTGCATTTCCTGCGTGAGCGCCGCAAAAAATGTTAGGATAATCCCTAGACATTCATTATAGAAAACAGCATGGAGCTTTTATGACACTTTGAGTTCAAACAAGTTCTGCACGACTGAACTAAAAAAGTCAACAGGGTTTGCTTGTTCCAAAGTTTGTTTAAAAGTTAATATGAATCTGAATAAATGACGGTATTCATTTACATATTCTATAGCTTCTAAAGCTTCTATAGAGTTAATTTTAAGACTGTCAATATCGGCCATACTTTATCTATCAGGGAATATGACTCAAACATTAAGCGAATTCCTTGTTTTTCATTCTCTAAGAAGAGTTTTCATGCTTGTACTGTTTGTTCCGGAACGAGAAAATGAGTTTCATGTATAATTTATTCCTCTTCAGGTCCATATTTATTATAAAACCTCAACGCAGAGTAGATATTTGATCATCAAATATCATCAATCAATAGTGATCATCTATGTTCGGGGGACGGGTTTTAAAATAATAGGTGGTTAAATCTTGAATGAATTTAAAGGGATAGTTAATCGAAAAATGAAAATTCTGTCATCATTTATTCACCTCTGTCATTTCAAACCTGTAAGACTTTCTTGCGCAGAACACAAAAGAAGATATTTTGAAGAATGTTGTTGCCTGACCCACAGTGGCACCCATTCACATCTGGACACTTAATCAATGCAAGTCAATGGGGTGTCAGTTGGCAAAATTCTGCAAAAAGTTATTTTATTTTCTGTCAAAGAGATTTAAAAACATGTTTAAAATGACAGTGTAAGTAAACCATGACAAAAGTTTCATGCCTTGGATTTGGTACTTTTTCACAGAAATTTTGTCCTTCGGGCATGTTCTGCCAAACTTTGTTCTAACTGACCCAACACATTTCTTATCGACAGCCGGTTGCCGTGCGGACCTGTGCCTGTGCCACGAGCACCGAGCCCACCCCTTAACCAATCCAATCCAAACCTGTCAGCCAATCAGGAGTGCAATGACAATACTGTGCCACATCGCTCACACAAGCGCGACCTGAGTCAGGGAGCGGCCCAAAGCATAGAGAACATCAGCAACACTACACCAGGTGTGTGTGTGTGTGTGTGTGTGTGTGTGTGTGTGTGTGTGTGTGCGTGTGCGTGTGCGTGTGCGTGTGCGTGTGCATGTGCATGTGTGCGTAAGTGTGTGAAATTAAAGAATTAATCTAAATAATTTAAATCTTCTAGCTTAATATAGCCACTATTTCAGTTGTATCTCTGTGGTCTTGCATGCCCTCGTAGGTCGAGCGAGGCCCTACGCAGACAACGCGCACACGCCTCCCGGGCAAAAATCCAAAGTGAAGAAGAAATCCTCCAAGACTGGTCAATACCGGAGAGATATACTGCAAGGCGGTGAGTTATCGAACAGACCTCTCTCAGAATGAAGTTAGTTAATCATCTACTCTGCTGTCGAGTGCTTCGGTTCTTCTGGCTAACGCAGTGGTCATGTCTCTGCAGATCTGCCCCCTCCCCCCGAGCCTCCTCCTGAGGATCAACCTGACTTTGCCTATGTAGGAGGATTCGAATGTGCCCAGACGTCTTTGGAAAGAGGAGGAAGCTCTCATTCATCTATGGAGAGGAGAGAACAGGGAACACCTAATCGGAAAAACTCTTCACATAGACGGAAAGATGGTTAGAGAACATAATACTCTGTTTGAAGGATCTCTGTTGAAAGAAAGAATTTTCCGTTGTTTTTAGTCATCTTCCAATTGGTTACTTTAATTGTTTAAAAAAACTGTGTGACTTACTTTCTTGTACAGAACACAAGAAAAATATGTAAAAAAAATGGTCACAGAACACTGACGAGATTCACTTGCATCGTTTTTGCCATTAAGTTTGTTTTACAATAAAGTGAATGGGTATCGAAGGATTTAAAATATATTCTTTTCAATTCTGTAGATTAAAGAGAGTCATACAGGTTTGAAATGGAAATAAATCTTTTCTCATTTACTCCCCCTCTTGAAATTTTAAACCTGTATGACTTACTTTCTTATTAAAGAGTTATATAGTTTTGAAATGACGAGATGGAGAATAAATAATAAATGTTTTGTCCTTTGGGCCAACTATCACTTTAGCTGTACAATTTGTCCATAAACTTTCTGAGATCCCAGTGTTTTCTCTTGAAAAACGTATGAAACATCATTCTATTGTATCAGTACGCAAACAGCTGACACCTATCTTTATGGATTTGTTTGTTTCTTTCTCAGTAGATGATGACTTAATTCCTTACAACAAGCCCAACTTCCTGTCTCGGGGTCAGATATCCAGCAATTGCTCCACAACAGGAAGTTCATCATCACGAGGGTCGACAGGATCACAGGGACAAGGAACAGGCAGAAAGAGGAATGATGTAAGACTTTGTACAAACATAACTGTTGTCCAAATATGGCTTTATATCCTGTTCAATTCTTTCTGAAGACACCAACTGGCACGTGAAAATTTTCCAAATCATCCATGACTCATTTAACGCTCATGAAATGTTAAATAGCTCAAGCTTTTACACTTAGCTCAAGAATAAATCCCCTCCTGCCAAATCCTAAACCTTATCTCAAATCTCATCCCAAATCTTCAGCGTTAGCCCAGCTTATTCATCCATGACCTTCCAAACGTGTGCGTTAGTTTGTGTTTCCAACACTTATCAGTTCGTGAGACAGAGTTGACTAAGTGTGGATGAGTCTAGACGGCTTCCATCTGTCTATGCGGCACATAATATAAGTGTTCTTTAAAGTGTTGGGGGAGCTCAGTACTTTAAGTCAACAATAAGCTATTTCCTTGAAATGAGTTCTGAAAATAGATTGCAGAAGAGATGCTACAAGAGTTTTGTCTGAAAAGTGTTTTGCTTTCAATTTCAAATCACTCAAAAAGTTGTCTAGCTCTCAAAGACAAGTCAGAGAAGGTGGTCATATAGGGCGAATTCAACTGAACATCAAACAGTGTCCAAGACAGAATTTTTATAAATACCTCTAAAATAAAAATTTCTTGATATTACCACGATTATTGATCCTGTGTTAAGTTTAAAGGTAAAATAATATTTAAAAAAATTATTAGCTGTTTACTTTTGCATTAACAGACACAAAATAAAACAAGAATTTAACTTATAGAATTATTTGTTATATGATATAATTTTTCATTTAAATAGAAATTTGTTTACAGTGATAACTGTTGAGTGAAAATCTAAATTCATGACCACTAATAAAATAAAAAATAAAAGTTTTTTTATTGTATTTTGAGAGAATGTGCATTACATTTTCTAGCTAAATATCAAACATGGCTGGCTAAAATCGGAAAATCTTACTTTGAGAAAACCAGCATTAAAGTTTTACCTGACCTATAATTTTCATACACAATATATATTTTTATGAAAGAATGGGTTTTATGACCACAGTATTTTACCCACACACTTGAAAACTTCAATCATGGGAACCGTGTAATGACCAACAAGTCACTCCAATCGTACTGAAGAGCCTTCAGATGTGAGACCTTCTCTCAGGTTACCCCATTCTCCCAACATAAAAGACAAAGCACATAAAAGGGAGCTATACATTCCCCCGGGAGTGAGTTTCAGATTTCCCTGTCCTGTCACGGTGGTTAGCGTTATCTTTCCATATGGAAAGTAAGCGTGAATAGCTTCCATAAGTTCTGGAGAAGACCCTCTGGCCCACAGACAGGCTTTATTCTGCCTTCTCAGATCTTGTCACGTCACATGATGGACATACCTGCTGCATTAAAGATTCTATAGATGTGTCTATTGTCCTGAAAGATGAAGGCCAGATAAACTTCTGATGACCAGATGTTGACCATCAAACGTGACAAGCTATCAGTCAAACTGAACTTAAGTCGGAATATCAAATTCTGAGAAAATGTGCATTCAAATTTAATTTTACCTTTACATTTTCACCTTGATTTTAATCTTTAAAATGGTCTTACCAAAATTTTATAAAATACAATAATGTTTTATTCTCACAGATTGTTCCTTAAATTATGTAGAATGATTTATGAAATACGTAGTTCATAATTTGTTTTTACATTTATTTTTCATTTTTAATGCACCTTTTAATTAGTAGTTTTGAATCTTTTGTAACTCAATAATTTTTCCTACTTCTAGGAGATGAGATAAGGGAAAGCTGTGAGATGAACGTGCGACCCAAACGTCCGTCCGTCCTGCGTAAATCCTCGAAAGATCATAAGAAACGAAGCGAACAGGACGAGTGTACAGCCGTCTCACTTGAACCAATCTCAGACTTTTGAATTCGTTCTTAATTATTGTTATTATTGTTATTTATGGGGCATTTTTTCATCCCACTCTCACTGTAAATAATCATCCGTTTAAGCTTTTTACATGGGGTCCGGATGCGCGGAAAGATGACTATATTGTATTTATACATGGAAGAAGAAATGAAATCATGTTAAAAAACTTCAATATTATAGATAAGTTAATGTCTGAATGTGCCAACCACTTTTGTAGAAATGTATACAGGAACGTTTCAAAGCATTATAATATTGCACTCACGTTGTGTTGGTAAACAACAAAAAAATACAAAGCACAAAACAAGTTGTTTGACCAGCCAGCTAGACGGCCAACCCCGCAAGGAACGCTTTCAGCCGTCCATCTGTGGATCCCCGTGGCTATGCTCACCAGAGAATGTGGTTCCTTTCCCTTTCTGTTTGAAGTCAGGAAAATTTTTCATTTGACGACTGTTGTGAAAGATTGTACTTGTCTTTTTTTTAAGGAGTGTTTTGAAGACGGTAAGAAAATGTATTGCGTTCTAAAACAAAATGATGTTCCTTTGACTAACTTTTCGGTAGTCCTTGTTGTTTTGTACAAATAAAATACATTTGCTGAGCTACAGGTGTGTTGTAGTTATTTGTTTGTGCAGAAATGTGAAGCTGCAGTTAAATCGTTTGCGATGTGGTGCATGTCTGTTCTGAGACAGATGGTTTACAGCTATCTTTTGTCTCTAAGGTTACGGAAAAACATTCAGCCACTTCCGTCTGAAAGGGGCACGAAATTACCTCTTCCAGGGCAACATTTGAAGCTGTAGGGATCAGGGGGATGGAATAAAGAAAACCAAGCGTAGAAAGCGGGACAGTGAGGTGGATAAAAAGCAGGAAGGGGGTAAAATGAATTAAGAATGAAGAAATGTTTGAGTCAATTCCACCTGAGATGCAGCGGTCCCAAGGTGAGAAAATCAAACAAATAGGTAATAAACAGGTATTAAAAACGGTCTTTATCTCTCTGTTTTATCCATATTGTGAGACATGTTGACATTATGATGCTGAATCTTGCTGGTCTTCCTGAGTACTGAATTTGAACTATTGTACCCATCAAATGACTGAACTGGCCAAGTTAGCCGAGTTTTTCATAGATCAGCATCTATTGTTGGTTCTGGAACAATATTCTGGTCAACCGAGCATAGTTTTTACCTCTAAGCTTTAATTATACTATAAATTTAATGATAGGGTAATAAGAATGTGCGGATATGAGGCCTATTAGGCTCAAAACCTAACCTGAAAAACCTCCAAATCTGACTGGTTGACAACAAGAATGTTGATCCAAGAACAAATTTTTTTCTTGGCGACATCACAGTTGCTGTCATCACATTCGTGTGTATGAGATCCAAAAATCCAGTTTGCCTCCAGTACAGTTGGATTTAAAGAAATAGTTCAATAATAGTTATTCCTGGGTGGAAAAAGTCACCATTATAGCTCTTTAAAGTTAATGCAAATAATAAAATGTTAAGATGCGAATGTTAAGAAGTAATTTTTTTAAGTAATTAGTCGGTCGATGAGTTCAGATTTAAATTTAAATACGGCATGTGTTTAAAATGCAGAGTATATTTTTTAGGATCATGAGTTTTAATGAAACAGACACAACCACGAATTATTGTAAAATGTCTATATTTGATCTTGACTTAAACATTGCAAATGTGTTGGAAATCTTTCTAATTAAAGTGAAAGTTAAACCCAAATATTCTGTTATTATTTACCTTCCTGTTAAAATAACAAAGAATTAACAGAAGAAGATTTTTTGAAAAATGTTAGCAATCAAATACATTGTTCCCTATTTACTTTTATTATATAGACACCAAACCAATGCAAGTAAATGGGGACCAATGGTTTTCTTTTACCAACATTTGTCTTAATATTTTCTTTTGTATTTTGTAGAAGACAGAAAATAAGTCAGGTTTTAAAAATGTCGGGAGGGCTAGCAAATGACAGCAGAAAACTTTGGGGACGAACTATCACTATTTTTTTTGACACAGTGGTTTCTTTGTAAGGTTTTATTTACTTTATTTAACAATTTAATATTTATTATATTCAATTTTGATGAAAGGCCAGACCAGCACTCATTAACTACAAACTTTTAAATGGACATTCATAAAAACAAAACATAATTACCAATACAAACAATAAATACTTAATATGTTTTAGAACACAACCCTCAATATTATGTTGTTGTTTTTGTAACTAAAGTCAATATTATAACAAGATCGTATAATCACTTAAAACTTTCCAACAAATATCATGCAGTGAACAATTGCCAAATTGCACTGTATCATTTCCCAAATGCATCCCCGCGGGTCATGGGAAGTGGCACCAATTCCTTCCAAAGTGCCTTCATTTAATCTCACACATCTGAGGTCTAAAGATCAGCACGTTCACCTTTGAAAGGCTCCTCTGAATTCAGCCCATGAAGTCAAGACACAAGAGTACTCTTCTTTAGTAAAGACCTCTGCCCATAAATCACGAGTTCATTCATTAGCTGGGTGTCAGAAAAGACCCGCCCAGGAGGGCCAGAGGGGACAAGAGCGCAGTCAAAATACCATTCTCCCATTTCCATGTTAATTACAGAACGCTGAGATGGATGCCTTCAACCTCTTGTTCTTTTAATGTATGCAAAGTGCATGCAATTGCCACATTAAAACCCAGAGGACGATGTTCAAACAAGCTAGTAAAACACAGGCTTTGACATTTGCCTGTGAAATCAACGTCAAGATACTTTACGGGTTAAAATGCTCGAACGCACTTTCGAGAGGGAAAAATGATATTGGTGTTTAGAGATGCGCAGCTGTTGGGTTGTTATAGTGAGGACTCACTTATATGGGAAGTGAGCAATGTTTACAGCTCCGAGATAAAGTGAACATCAGGCCGTAGGAGAATCTAGAATACGCAGTCAACGATGTAATGTTCACAATTCTTGACCAATTGCACAATTCCTAGTGCTATTTTCTCTCTTCTCTTAGATTTGAGTTCCCTGCCTGTGGAGCGCAGGCCTTAGGCACCAGAAGGACCCTTGAGTTTAATCTTTCTCAGGGCAGATCTGGGTCACTGGGGTCCAACAGACGGCCGGATCCCATGGGGTCAGGGGAAAACGCTCCGCCATTTCTCATCCCCGGTAGCACCCGCCTCCAAACCTCCGACTGGGCATGAGACCCTCTGGAAGGCCCATGTGACTGGATGCAGTTTAATTTAATTTAGTGTGTTGACAGATACGGATGAGAGAGATGATGACTCAGGTGCGGGACATTAATGTCTATTTAGCAGATCATTTAGAGTCTCAAAGCATTACTTTGGAAATTTGTCCCATGTGATAAGTAATCCTGCAAGGCCATAGTTTTGACTCAGAAAATGTACTGAAATTTGAGAAACAACTAAAAATAGAGTTTGATTTGTATAACATTAGCATTTATATTGCGATGGAAACGACATGTATTTCAGATCTCTTTAATGTCAACATCAGAAATAATGTTGAAGCTTTAACGTAATTGGTAGATGCGGAGGTTATTTCCACATATATGTTGAAGGTGGAAAATTTCGCCATCCGAGTTGTGTCGAACGCTGCTTTATTTTCAGCTTAATGGTAGCTTTAGTTATTAATATGGAAATGTTTAGTTACAATTCAGTTGAAATTAAATTTTTTAGTTTTTGTTTTTACTATTTTTATTTTGCTGTATGTCCTTTTTGTACATTTTTATTTAGTCATTTATCTGAAACTTTTTTTCAATGCGAATGAAGTTTACAAAATTAGCATTTAGTACAAGAGGTCACAAAGCAAACGTAAGAGAAATAATGCCAGTCTTAGTAAGAAAAACACAACATACGAGCAAAGTGCCAAGGAATATGTTTATATTTTTTAATAAAAAGAGTGAGGATGTCAGGAAGGCACTTTATTGGTGGTTTGGGTTAAAGCGTAAGTGGTAACGGCAGATCATCCCACTATTTATGGAACGGATCCAGAGATATTTATTTTATATTTGCTTGATCATTTTTATGTTGCTTTATTTTAAGTTAAATCTATTTTTAGCTAAGTTTTAAACACGAGTGGAATTTATTTTCGGTTCAGTTTTTCACTCAGTTTTAGCTTTAATGTATTTGTCAAGTTTGAGATGTTTTTAAGTTTTTTAGTTGTATCTACATTGAATTTATATTCAGTTTAGTGTTCCATTCAGTTTAAGCTTTAATTTTATTTTATTATTGTTAATTGATTGATAATTTTTAGTATTATATAAGTTGTATATGTTTTTTTTATAAAAAGCTTTATACGATTATACGACATGTTTATAAACTAATTTTGTTTTTTTATTTTAATTTATTTTCAGTTCAGTTGTAGCTCTTGTAGCTTCTTTATTTATAGCTTCTTCAAATAAGTATTTGTTTACTTGTTTATTGGTGTGCTTTTGTATTAGTTTTTATATCTTATTAGATAGCTGTTTATTTTTAGTTCAGTTTTAGTTTAGTTTTTATTTATTTAAAGATTTTTTCTTTTGTGTAAAATATTAAAATATTGCAGCAGTATTTTCATTTTATTCAGAAATATTCAGGCACATGTATTTCTTGATTGTTTGTCCTTTAAAAGAAATCTTTTAATACACTTCAGCGACTTTGAAATTGTATAAACGTTGGCTCAGACTTGCATTACCATCATTCTTAAAATTATAAATTTGACTTAAATTATTAAAAATATAAAAAAAATACCCAACAACAAACAATTACTTGCTAAAAAAGTGTTTATAGTCAAATGTATCGCATCTTACAGATTAATTCTTGCAGACAAAAGTGTGTTCTGATTTGAGGAATGGAAGAGAACAAAAGAGAAGGGCTAAAAAGTTGGCGATATATAGTGGGCTCTTGTATGGTTAACTGGGTCAGAGGCTTACCAGCAGGCTATAAAAAGATGCCTTTTTGGCCATGTACACATTCAAAGCTGTAGATCCTAATAGTGTGCTTGTGTGCACATGGATAGATGTGTGTAATGGGGGGTTGTGTGTTTTTTGTGCCAAGCATATGGCCATGGGCGATAATCCCTCTGCAGGCATGGCATGGTCACTTGTGTTTCCAGTGTGTGCGTGTTTGTGTGCGTGTGGTGTCCGGCGGTGTGATTTGGTTCTTCTGGCTTGCGGTGAGGATTAGAGCTCTGGAGGGCTGTACACATTCTCTTAACAGAACTCTTATGCTCCAAGACGTTCAGTCCCAAAAACAACAAACACAACCATGTCATAGTGGTCTGAGAGATGTGTTCACACAGGACAGCGTTACTCAGCTAAATCTTTTTTTATTGAGATCATAAAAAAAAAGTTAGTTTGGTTGAGAGAGATTTTTAGTAGCGTGAGGATATTCAAGTGACATGCACATTAGAAAAGATAAAGATAAAAAAGTTCTTAATTATTTATTTCTTAAAAAAGGGTTAGGGTTTAAAAGGAAAAATAAAAACTATTAAAACCTATGACAAAAATATGCCTTAAAAGTAAGGAATAATACAAAATAAGTAGGCATAAAAAGGATGCCCTAAAATACAAACCCTTGTATAATATTTCCTGTTTATTTTAGACTCTTCATATAAAAGCGTATATGATATGGTTTATTAAATAAAATTGGTTATTTACATTTCTTTGTGTGCCAATATGAATCTCCTGTACAATAGTCTTTATGGAAACTGAAATCCACATCTCACAAACATGAAAGAAATGATAACCCTGTGCAACGCAGGGAAATATGGTCCTTGAGTCTGAGACTACGTACAACAGAACTGATCATCGTTGAGAAGAATTCTTGTGGCTCCTTTCCTGTTGTCCTCTCCAATGCTCAATGCTTGAGTGTCGGCCGGATTCTGTGGTTCTCCTGGCATCTCTGGAGGCTTTGAGCTGGGCCTCCAGCTCCTCCACCCATGAGGTGCTCCAGTCCCACACGGGCAGAGGCTCCACCTCTCCGAAACACTCTCGAGGGGGGAACAGAACGCTAAGAGGTGACGCGGGCGGTGAGAAATCTGCTGAAATGCACGAACACACACACAAATGGCAGAGGGAATGAACAGATTTGTATGCACATGCACACATGCACATCAATGCACCTTAAGCACAAAACCCACAAAGAAAATCAAACCGATTAATGCGTGTAAAGCCACGAGTCAATTCTACTGTAATGAGACTGAAAGATGCTCAGAAAATAACAAACATACCGAAATGTCTGCTAGAGTAATGGGATACAATGCGTTTAACACGATGGCTTTAGTGAGGAAGAGAGGGAGAGAGAGAGAAAGACAATCAGGAAATGGAGTAAGAGAGAAAGTCCCGTGGGATTGTCTTTGAGAGCAGTGATTGATTTGGTGAAACTTCAGAGAGGATTGTGGGGTGGCTGAGACAATTTGCAGACAGCCCCTCAAATCCCATTTCTTCTCATTGTGGTGGAGTGGCGGTGCCATTCTTCACCATCTCATTGGGGACCTCAGTGCATCCACCCATGAAAATGTCCTGCATCGATCACGAAATTAAACAGTCGATTATAAACGCTGTAACGAGTTTTTGTACGAGCTGTTTATTTTTCATTTTCAATGCAAATCTTGGCTTCACTTTTTCATGTTTACCAAATCTAGCAGCCAATGTCCAATTCACCGCATAACAATATAGCAAAACATGTGGTATTTGATGTAGTCCAGACTTTCCTTTATCCACTTTAAATGATTCTACTTAAATAGCATGGTGAAAAAATATATTAATTATTATATATGAATAGTATAATTTTTGTTACATTTTCCAGAATGTAAACATAAACGAACAGTTCTGGAGCATCTTTGAGCACCATTGATTTTTTTTCTACTCTGGTACTCAGAAATCTAAGTTTCTAACATTCTTCTGAATTTGTTATGACAAAATCTTCCTTTTGTTGTGAGCTATCCATTTAAAGTGTTTAAAAGGGATAGTTAATCCGACTTTATTATTATTTTGTTTTATTGCACACAAAATGAATTAGTTTGAAGAATTGGGTTCTAGGACACTTTTGACTACAATTGTTATTTTCTTACTGTAGTCATGGAGGTCCAAAAATGTTTTGGTTAAAAGCATTCGTCCAAATATCTTTTTCTGTAATTGATCGAAGAATTTTCATTTTGGGTGAACTATCACCGTAAAACTTTTATTACGGATATATGATTTGCTTTTTGGAGATTGAAAACTGTCGCTGAAGAAAAAGCTGATAAAAGGGAGTCACAAACATCTTTAATTATAAAACATTTTCTTTTTCAAGTCTTCGGCACCGGGTTTTACCATCAGACAAAAAGGTTCATGAATATGAACTAAATTAACTTTCTGATCAGATCTCTCCCCCAAGTGGCTATATCTGATAACTGCGTCTTTACTTGCTTTCAATGCTTCTCAGTCATACCTGATAATGTGCCACTCATCGAATCCGCTGTCATTGCCAGAACACGTGCGAAATTGGCATCATTAATAAACGAGCAGTCGGAGGAGCTGATGATGCTGGTTCGAGCGCTCGTCATGTTGCTCTCCGACACCGATCCCCATCCGTTCCACAGGGAGCCCTCCCAGTCGCTGCAACAGGAGGAGGGTGTGCTCCTCAGCATGGCTTTCCTGAGCCCCATGTTCTGAGACTCCTCATCCACATCTTCCATCTCCCGGTCAGCGGGACCACAGATGTAGCCAAGAGTCGGTGTGGGAGTGAAGAGCCGGGACATCGATGGTGAGCTATGATAAGAAGGACTGGTGGGAGACATCAAAATTAGCTGGTTTCATTAAAGAAATATGAATCTGATGAACAATCGTACCTTTTTCCTTGCATCTTAGGGCTGATCTCCATGTACTGCGTGTGGCCCTGAGTGCTGAGCGTGCTGTCTTCGTAGTCGTCGGCGGACAGGCAGAAGGAAGCTGTGGAGAGGTGGCTGTACGAGGGGCTCGGCTGGGCCGGGAATCCGGAGGACGGGCTGTGGTGAGATGGACAACCCGTGTTGACTGCTGAAGGACCCTGGAGCCCAGAAACAGCGCACATTGACTGTTGCGAACCAACGTCTACTGTAAGCTTAGTGGACCTGGTTGACCTGAGAGGTAAGACGCAAAAGTAAAGATTAATGGATAGTTCGATCCAAAATGAAAATGAATTACACACTATCCAATTGTTCAACCTGTTTAATTTCTTTGTGGGTTAAACACAAAAAATATGATATTTCACATGTCCGTGGTAACAACCATGATATTTACATCTAAAATATCCTCAAAAAGCTCGATTTTATCTCATTTTTGTTTACACACGATTTAAATTTATTCCAAAAATTTAATTTAATATTTAATCATTTGTGTGGGTCCCCTTAGTTTGACTCACCACCCCGTCATACTTGTTTTGTCTATAAATAATGTACCGTTGCATAAAACAACATCACAAGGCATAAGTGACATCATCTAATCCAAAAAAAGCGTGCAGGTACTCTCTCGTGTTTACATATTTAGTTTAAACTCCAAAACATTATTTCTTGATCTTTAATGTTAGGCAGGGTCCGTCAAGCTTAACCAATCACCCTGTTATGCAAAATAAATAAAGAAAATGTTTTTACATTAATAATGCAATTGATTGAAAGTATGGTAGCTCAAGAACTTGACCACATGGGACATCTGCAGCCATTTTGGGATACAATTTCCCATCCGTAACTTGTTATTGTGACATGGTTTTAACTGTGATGCTGTTTTAAATTTCGTTTTGAGGTGGGAAAATGTGTTAATTTGGAGGATTTACTCCAAATAAAGTTGTTTTAGTTGATTTTTGAGTTTGTTTCTTTATGAAAATGTAGATTACAAAGTAGAAATGGCTCCCGTTTCGTGAGATGACTCTTATACGGATTTGTAACAACTCAAAGATAATTAAATCAGAATATTATTTGTCTGTGAAGTATCCGATTTAATTTGTTATAATGTCCCAAACAAAGCAATATACATTATGTGTCAAGAGTTACAAACCAAAGCAACCTGACCATTACAGTTTAACTTGTTTATACCTTTTACAGCAGATTTCTGTAAAAAGTAGTATCTGTAGTGACCTGTCCCCTACTACCGGACACTTAAAGCATTTGAGCCTGTCTGGCAGGGATACCCTATAGTAACAGCTTTAAAAACACAGACACTCTAATAGATAGTGTGGGCCATTTCCTCTCTATCTGCCTGTCCATTAGAGTTGAGCGACAGGCTAAACTGGATTGCAGTCTTTTCGCTTGAGAGTAACAGTAGTGGACTTCTCTTCTCACACTGTAATGATACAGTATTGTTCCAGACACCATCATTCCAGGCCTTTGAGGGCACAACCTTTACCCGTCAATGAGAAACAGACGGCGGATAACCTTAAGTGTGTGAAAGTAGTGGTGAAAACACCACAGTTCAGGAGATTATATTAGAGAGACAATCTAACTCCACTAACATTATAGAAGGTGTACTGAAGTCTAAATTTTTATCTGATTTACACTCTTTAAAAAATGTTTCACATGGTTTTTCAAAGAGATGATAGAGGAATAATGTTTGGTTTGCAATAGATTGATTTTTCACAACTTGGTTTCTTTTTATAATCTAATGCACTTTTGTGCACAACAAATTTTTTTTAACCAAATACCAGAGTTGAAAATATAAAAATAGTAGTCAAAATTACCCCAACATTTTTGTTGTCCTTTATTCTTTAAAACATAAAATTTTGTGTAGAACAGAACAAAATTATTAAGTCATTTTACCAACTATGGTAGTCAATGGAGTCCAAGAACTGTTTGGTAACAAGCATTATTCCAAATATCTTTCTCTGATGTCTTCCAAAATGTTCTTTGGATCGTAAATATCCATTTAAATAAATATGGGTTTTCTATTTTTAAGATATATATATATATATATATATATATATTGTTGCTTTTTTACGGTACAGAATAGCAAAGAGAGGACATGAAGACATTTGGAGAGAGACGGGAAGTGGGATCGGCAAAGGACGCTTGAGATAGGTATCAAACTCAGATCCAGCCAAAAGTGCACTTGGCACTACATGTTGGTGCATTTACCAAAGTGTGAACCATCTTTTAAAAGAGAATAACTGTAAACAGTGTATCTATAGGGTAGATTTAAGTCTCTTTGTGTCAGTTCCACAGGCTTAAACTGACATTTCAAAAAATAAAATAAAATTCAAATAAATTGTTTATAATTTTTTTTGTATTTCTATAATCACCCTTTCCAGGTTATTTTCTAGATACGTGGACAGGGTCGTGGTAGTACCATGTGTTTGTACCTATAGTATAAAAGCACATGGCAGTTGTTTTGTTTTTGGTGTGCCATGTGCTTGTCTCTTGCCTCATTTAGTGCCTTGTTAGTATTTTATTCCCCTCACCTGTTGCCCTCATTATTTGCCCTCTATTTAAAGCGCTTGTGGTTGCTCTGTCGTGATGCTTCATTTTAAGTATCTCTGTAACCTTAAGAGGTTCTCTCGTAGTCAAGTTCTGTTAAGTTTATTTTGTGCATCCCCATTTTTGTGTTGGTCCAGTTTTATGCTATTTTTGCCCATCATGGGTTTTTTATTAATAAAACCCTTGTTCTTTAGAAGCTGTCTGCACCTGGCTTCTGGCCTTTTTCTGAATGGAAAAAGTTGAAGTTTGTTAAAGGATTACAAACATATGGTTATGTTACCCAGATGAGTTGAATATTAAGTATTCCATTTAAGACTAACAAAATTATGTTTTAAATGTCTTACATTATCAAATCTACAATTGATTAATTCATTCTTTATGCATCATTTTAAAGAATAAAAGTGTAGTCGATTCATTCATTTAAAGTAGTATAACGGTAGATTCTCACTCGTCCTCTGAGCTGATGCTGAAAGTGTCCTCTGTGGGAAGAGGTGGAGGAGTGGGTAACATGTCCACCAGCTGCAGTGAAGCAGAATAATGCAGGATCCGTGGAGAGCTCAGAGGTTTCACAGGCTCAGAAACACCACCTAAGTGTACAGAGAACACCTTAAAACTAGAGATTCACAGCCAGGGATAAGCTGAAACGAGGACTTGGTGTTAGTTAAATGAATAGTCCTCTCAAAAATGTACAATCTGTCTTTTAATACTCACTCTTTAATTGTTTCAACACTTTATATATATTTCTGTATTTGGTTAAACACAGAGAACGGAAGAACTGCTTGCAACTATTAAGTTCTCAACTCAACTTAGAAGAAAATATAAAAATTGTAGTCAAAATTACCAGAGTCAATGTGGTCCAAGAACTGTTTGGTTAAACGCATTCTTGCAAATATCTCAAAGATAAGTAGAATCGTATTTTTGGCTTCCCCTAAACTTTTTGTTGTCCTACATTCATCAAAATATCTCATTTTGTGTTCAACTGGAAAAAAACACTATATTTTTCTACTACGGTAGTCAATGGGTCCAAAAACTGTTTGGCCAAATATCCTCTGTGTTCATTTGACAGAATTTTCATTTTGGTAGGACTACCCTTTTAATGACAAATAGACCTCTTTTACGAATCTTGAGATAAAACATGTATTTTAAGATGTGCAAGTTTCTTTCAGACAGCTGAAACATTAAAACATTTTAGAGAGGGATTAGACCAATCCTGGTTTGTAAAACACATTCGAGAGGAATTCTTATGAATGGAGTATAATCACTTACATCAGTCAATTGAGGATAACATTTTAACATAAAAAGTGCTTTCAGCATGTTGACAGCTTTATGATGAAACTACCTGCTGGGTTCTTTCTGAACCTCTGTTGATGGATGCTTGGAGCGGTGCACACAGTCAAAGCTTGCTGCACAGGCATTAAAGGGGCACTTTTAACCGCATGCAGCTCTGAAAGTGAACATAAACATGTTTTATCCCACAGCCAGACAAAACAAGCCATTAATGACTAAATGTAACCTTACCACGTTTATAATTTTTCTCCCAAGATTCTTTCATCACCCCCATATTGGGCTGGGCAGGGAGGGCACGTTTCCACGGCAACGCCTGTACTTCCCGCACCACGGCGGTTTTAACAATGGGTTCGGTGATGCGGACAGTCTCAGAATTATGTAGCCGAGAGTCGCCGTGGGGCATTCTAGGATGGCGGCTGGGACTATTAAACGTCTTCAGTCCGTTTCCACTTAGATCCACATAAAAGGTGCCGTACACTCCACAATTGTCTGGCACGATGGGGACGGCTGACCGCAGGGGGTTAGTGTCCTTATTAGCTGTTATGGGAAGAGCTGTCGGCAGAGATGTAAAAATCAGTCTGATTTACTGTACATGTGCCAAAATGTCAGTGCTAGTTAAGCTGATGCAGAACTTTGACTTCGGGGTTGACAGGCGCCTTCTGAAGGCCCTCTTCAGGACATATCAGTCATGCAGAGAAACAACGGGGGTAAAATATGATAGATTAAGGATGCATACTGATAAGATGAAGATAAGGGATGTAACACAGTTCATGACAGTCCACTGAACTCTGCAGGGAAGGTTATTACTATGAATTTGGAGTGCATGTTGAGACTCACTAGTTCTACGGAAGCCAGAGTTGTCCTGGCTTGGGGTCCAATATCCCGGCTTAGGCTCACCACCGGAGTCTGGCCTCCAACCTCCAGAGATCCACGGGGAGTCTGGGGTTGCCATTCTGGAAAAGGAGAAACAGGGAAAAGCAAACCAAACGGCACACAGTTGAGGAACCCTTATTAGTGGACATGTTAGGGCTATTTGTAGGGGCCAGTGAGACCCCTGTTGGTGGGTACCATAACCGCACCATAATAAAGGAATAAATTAAACAACATACCTGTGTTTAATGATGAGATCTTCACTTTCAAGTCTATACAAGCCTAGTGATAAGAAGTGATTGTTAAAGTTGTGTGGCATAGCAAAGAAGAATGTAGTGATATTGTTTACAAATATTTCACCTCAAAACTAAAATTATTTTTAAAAAATGTTAACGCTTACTCGCAATATTTGTTCCAAACCGTATCCCTTGCTTTTATTTTTATGATATGATTTTTATGAAGATATTTTGAAGAATTTCGGTAACCAAATCATACTGGCCCCCATATACATTCTTTAAAATATCTTTTGTGTTTCACAATAAAGCGTAAATTTGGATGAAATTAAAGGCAGGGTTTACAATTTCTGGTTGTCAATGTTGACATTCTTAAGGAGTCTCGCCCCTTTTTTGATAGCTCTGCCCCTCACATACGTCATTTGTGGTTCTCGGCTCATGTTCCACTCCAAATCAAGAAAAGACACGCCCCTTACTGCTGATTGGTTGCGTGATTAATTTTGGACTCTGACCCAGATTTCTAAAGCATTCTTGAAAACTCATAGACCCTGCCACTAAGGAAAATAAGTGATGAGTTACTTGAACTATTCCTATTATCCCTCATCTATTTGGATATAAAGTTCTTCAGAGATTACCTGATCCCTTGCCTCCCAGATTGGCAGATCTAACATGTCTTCTGTACAGAAACACTGCTGTGATCATCAAAACACACCACAGGAGGGTACCGGCGCTGCCGATAAACACCGGCTCTTTGATCAGAGCAAGAACATGAGACATACTGAGAATGCCTGTTTCATATGGTGTCGTGTCCTGCCTCGAATCTAAAAAAATAGAGAAAACATCACTAAAAGACTAAATTCTTTACCATTACCATTTCTATTTCTTTTGATAATAAATAAAATGATTGCGTTAACTTTACATACAAAATTCAACTATTTAAAATTATGGAATCCCTCGCTGTTAATATAAACTAATTATATAAAAGATATAAGATTAAAAAAATAACGGCAACTTGGTTTACAAGAGTGTTAATAAAGATTGATTGTCCATCCTGCAGTGTAATATAATATGATGAAATTATATGAACACACTGGAAATCTTTTGCTCATTATTCACTTATTTGTGTGTCTATTGGAAAGGTCTGTTGTTACCTATGAGCAGTTTATATGGATCACTCTGATGTCCCACTCCTGCTCCATTAACAGCAGCCACAGTAACCCAGTACAGTGTGTCAGGTTCCAGTGAACTGATTTCAATACTGTGTGTGCCACTGTCCACTGTCCAGTTCATTGACTTCAGCTCCTCAGACTCCACACACCAAACCTGTAAGACACAACCGGAATAAAGTAAAGCATTAATAAAGAGAAACCTTTATAATTTTCATTCTTCTGCAGATGCAAAAGAAGATATTTTGAAGAATGTTGGTATCGGAACAACAGTGGCCCCTATTGACTATTGTATGTATGTAAACTATTGATGCTATATCTCAAAATATCTTCTTTTGTGTTCCACAGAAAACCAAGTTGTTTGCAGGTTTTGGGTCAACTTTTGCCTTCGATAAGAACGCGGTTTAGACTAGCAATATACAGTTCAGTCAGTGATTTTTTCATTAAACAATTTACACAACAAAACTAGTAAATTTAATAAAGTTTTGAACGTAAAAATTTTGTGGGTATGTATGTAAGAAATGCTTATATCTAATCAACTCAAATATTTCTATTAGAAAGCATAATATTGGTGTATATTAAATATTAAATAAATACTTTTATTCATTACATAAACTTATAAAATATATATATATATATATATATATATATATATATATATATATATATATATATATATATATATATATATATATATATATATATATATATATATATATATATATATATATATATTTCAGAGAAAATAACTGTTGGATTTTAAATAAATTATTTTAATATTTGCACATGAATTATTTCTCACAGTTATAATATACTGAATTTTATATATTATTTAAAAACAAAAAGCTGAATCTTCCAACATGTAAGAAATACCTGATATCCATGAATGATCCCATTGTGAGCATCATGAGGTGGAGGCTGCCAGCTCAGATGGACCGTGTCATTCCGGTCAGTAGGCATTGTTATGGAGACATCCTGAGGTGGAGCGCTGGGAACTGACACCAAAAGAGTTTATTACTCTATCTTGAGTTGAAGTATACATTTATAAGATACCCCATCTCTGGTTGGTTTAAAGTCTATATAAGTCTTAATCTAAAGAAAATGCCCCATTCTTCTGCATTTACTTTTGTCTTCATACCCTCCCAGACAAGGCCAGGCTTGGCTTTGGATAAATACAAAAAAAGTAAAAGAGTATATTCAGTGACTGCAGGTGAAATCTGGAGTCTCTCACCTGTTTCTGGCACTCGCAAGTGTCTGGTGTTGCTCTCCCTGCCGTACAGACTACTGCCGTAGGGTCTGACTTTAAACTCGTACTTGTAGCCTCTTTTCAGCGGTCCCACGTGGGTGTGAAGAGCGGGCTGGGGAACACTTTGAGCCGTCCAGTCTGAACTCGCCGGCAGGAGAGATCGATACAGAACCTCAAAGCCTTCAAGATAGTGAGGCTGTGAAACAGAGGTCTGCAGCTGTAAACAGAAAAAACACAAGAGGACATATCCATCAGGACCTTTGAGATAAGTGAAGTTCAGGCAGAATAGTGTTTTACAGAATTCTGTATACAACAGCTGTTTTTAAAAAACTAGTGGGCTTGCTGAAAGGCTTTCATTAGTTTATTGAAGACTTAACAAAGTAATGCCAACCCCAAAAATGTTCATTCAAGTTTATGACAGACAACAACAAAAAAAGAACATTAAATAAAATACGTTGTTCTAAAGCATAATTTCAAGTTCACTTAATGCACAGCTATATAAGTTTGAGATGCGAAACAAACAAAAACGCAGGACTTTTATTCTTGCCAAAGGAAGAGTCGAGAAAGTCAAGAAATAGCAGTAATCATAACTTACAAGGATAGGATAAGTATCTTATTATTCATTTTCTTGCTACATAAAAAATACTTACATATATATTTCTTTATTCTTAAATACGATAATAATAATAATAATAATTTATTTTTTCAACTAAATTTAACTTGTTTCCACAAATTTGTAAATATCATTGCACAAAAATAACATTACACAGAAATATTGAGTAAAATGTAAGAAAATTTTAATGTATTTAATAATAAGCTTTCTTTTTCAATATTCTTTAACCATGCATGATAAACATTCCAAACTGATCGCAATTGCATTCTGGGATTGCCTTTAAGTGTAGAAACATGTGTAGAAACAATCTGCTGATAAAGAATAATAAAAACTGATCAGCTTACTTAGTTTCGAAGTGATCATTTATATTGTATGAAAAGTCCGAAATAAACTCGCATTACCCTCCACATGACTTGAGATATATTTGAAGCTGTACTGAGAACCGTAACATTCTCCAGACTGACACGTAAGGCAGAAAGCTCCTTGTGTAGATCTCTGAGTCTGGTGCTGCCCACATCTGTAAAATACATTGGGTAAACATCACCGATCTTAAATGAGTGAGTGGAATACAAATGCCATTTATAAAATATTAATCATGGTAATGCTGTGATTGAATATGTTGTTATTGAACATGCTTTCCTACCCTCCACGAGCAGTTGTGCGCTTGCCACCGACACCCCGAGCTTATTTTCCGCAGTGCAGGTGTATCTGCCCATGTCCTGTGCTGTCACATAGTGGATTTGCAGACTGTGGTCTGGGTTGATTAAATATCTGGCAAACAGGATTGCAATTAATAGTTAGTGATGGAAATGAGAAATATATGGTTTTGCATTGTATTTAATGGTTTTGTTAATGGTATGTAAAGTAATTATGAGCTCTTAATGGAACAAGATATAATTAAAACCTTTTGGTGGCCGTATTTTATGAAACTTGCTCATTGAATATTGAATTGAAATGTATGGCTTTACTTTATTGCAATAAACAGTACTTAATAGTGAATAATTCTATTGCTCATGTGTGCAGAACGTTACATCCGGAAAACAAAATTCCAATGCACTTTACCATCCACTACAATACTGTAAATTATGTTTATAGTTCTGTCTAAAGTGTACATACACTTGTACATAATGTATAGGATGTTCATAGCACACCTGCCTGTATATCTGCCTGTATATTAACCTGTAAATCTGTCCATAATACTTATCTATATTCATATATTCTGTATAATTATTGTATATATACATATATAACCTGTATTTACTGCTTATTGCACTTCTGGTTAGATGCTAACTGCATTTCGTTGCCTTGTATCCTACATGTGCAATGACAATAAAGTTGAATCTAATCTAATCTAATCTAATGAAATACTGTGGTCTTCAGAATGCAACATTCAGATGAGTTGCCATCAAGACTAATGTGCTCTGTATCCATCTGACCTTCCATTGGGTAAAGGTCCTTGATCTCGAGTCCATTCAACAGAAGGCATGGGGTCTCCGTCTGCTTTGCAGAAAAACTGTGCAGACTCCCCGAGCTGCGCAGAGACGTCCTCTGGTTTACGCAGTAACATCGGCTTGGCTGTAGAAGAAAGTCAAATTGTTTTGGATTTATTAGTTCCTTATATCGTTAAGAGCAACATTGCAGGAGAGTCCGACAATTTAAAGCAAGCAGATGAATATGGTATAACCTGACATGGTCAAGTCCAAATGGAGTCTTATTTTTTACATAAGGTCTGCATTCAATTTTTATAGGGACATCCTGGTATGGTTTGATATAGTCATTGTCCTTCCAAACGTTAGAAGTCCAAATTTACTTATTCACAAAATGGAAAAAGCTGTAGCTTTTAATGAATAAATATTAATTGGTTAGATATTTGCAAAACCAGTGATACACTTATATATGATTTATGATTCTCATTTTTTGCTAAAAATCAAAAGGTCTCACCTAATACGGACAGCCGGGCCGCCCTGCTCTCTCTCACCCCAACTGTGTTTGTGGCTATACAGCTATAAACTCCAGAATCGTTCTTCTGGGCTGGAGCAATGATCAGTTTGCCTTTGAGTTCCTATACATCAAAGTAGAATCATAACTGTCATACATGCAGATCCTTTCAGGGGCTTGGTGTGGTCTTTATGGCTCAATTTCTGTGTTGCACTGCCCTCTATAGATAGATTTATGGTATATGTCTTACATTATATTGCTATTTGTAGATTTGTAGAAAAGTGTAAAAACTGTTACATTATCAAACATTATTGTATGTGTCAGCATTTGGTGAGTTTACACATGTGTAATTTTTCTGTCGAGTGTCATAATACAGAACTTAAACACACTTGTTTATGTGATACTTTATCTTAAAATGTGTATTTACATTTACATTTAGGTATTTAGCAGACCCTTTTTTCCAAAGCGACTTAGAAAGAATCGAGGAGACAAAATGTGTCGTTAGGCATGGATATATATTGTATTGTAAAATATATTAGGTTTTTTAAATAAAAATAGTCTCAAGCATAAAAAATATAAATGTAACAAAAAAACACAAATGTCTTATTATAGATCATAATAGTGTTTGAGTTGATTCATTTTGAAATGAAAATGTTTTACAATCACCGTGTAATGTTCATTGCTGCTATTGATAAGAATCCCATCTTTCCTCCAGGTGATGTTCGGTTCAGGATGGCCTACAGGTGGACTGCAGTTCATCACAGCTACCTCCCCAACCGCAACATCTATATCACTAGGCTGGATGCGGAACTCCTCACTAAGAGCTTAAAATCACATACATGACCAGAAACATTAGTGACTGAATGATATCACTTCATATAGCTGTATGTTTTTTTTCTTAAATTGTACTATTGGTCAAAAGTTTTGTGACCCTCCTAAATTATGCATTTATTTATATTTTTTACATTTAAAAAGAGAAAATTGTATCAAAATGGAGTTAAACAAAGGGAACTAGGGAAATTGTGAAAACTAAAACACATCTTCAGTGTAGTCACATTTTGACAAGAATTAGCAGAAATGTTTTCTTGTCATTTTCTTAAGCAGCTTCTAAAGGTTGAGCCCTGAGATGCTTTTTACATTTTATAAAGGAGATCCCGTATATTCTGCACTCTTTTTGACTGTACTTTCTTTAGTCAAAGTTATCCATTTCAAAAAAAGTTTTTTTCCATGAAAAATACATGTATGTTCACTAATTTATATCTTCGTATTTTTGTCTATTGGGCAAATTTCGAACATACCGTCAGATCAAATGTTGTTCAAATCAATTAGAAACTTTGAACTGACCAGTGGTGTAAATTTAGTATGTTTTTTATCATTATTTTTTTAATTGAAATGCATATTGGTGGGTCACTAAAATCAGGCGCAATGTAGAACTAGTTAAAACTGCAGATATCTAAACAAATCTCTCTTCATTTTTTTGCCAATGTTCCTGTCAACATAATTTCCTCAATGCTTTCAAAACTTAAACCCACTGCCAACTTGGCAAACTCTTCTTTGTGTCCCACATTATCTAGGAGTAAATCAAAGCAAACAAAACCCGAATTCATTGTGTGCAACAATCACTGGACATGTCTCAATCAGGTCCAGCTCCGCTCCAGTGGAATGTTGGGTAAACAAACGGTCCAGGATTGTGTTTGTTCCACAAACATAGCATGATGTCAGAGCTCAAATAGACTACTGTTTGTTTCACAGAAGAAGCCAAACTTTGACATCTGATCTCCATCTCATTGACCATCTTAATGAGCTTCCTCATTGTCTTGTTTCCTTTGTGAACTCTCGATAAGCAAACTTAAATGATGACTCAAACCTGCTATATGAAGAGAAGCATTCCTGCTGGTCGCCACTCCGGCGCTGTTCCGGGCGACGCAGGCGTACACGGCTTCATGACTCTGACTCTTTCGGCCTGAGACGGAGACGCTGAAGAAGAACAGACTTCCTTCTGGTAAAACTATGGGCCTTGATTCTACATCCATCCTGTCTGTGTCAAGTGGCAGGCCGTTTCTAAGCCACTGGACGGTGGGCTCAGGGTTGCCCTCTGCCCGGCAAGACAGCGTGGCCGGGCTGCCCGCTCTGACCACCACATCGGAGGGATGGTGGACGATACGGGGGAGACTGTTATCGAGAAGTCTGGAACCTAGATGGACGTAAGACAACTTAGTGAATGCAAACAACACAAATGCAATACACAAGATGACCTGTCAGCGAGAAAGGGAACACATTTCCTCTGCAAAACGGAAATAGAGTCATGTGGGGGTCTGTTTTTCCCGCTGCGAGAGGAACAAAGGACCAGCACTTACAAACAAAATCATGCAGCAACAGGACATCCGTCACCTGTGCATCAAGTGTAGTAATGGCCGCCTTCTATTATTGGTCAACTAACAATGTCTCACAATGTTTCTTTGTATTCTCACGCCCAAACCTGTCAATCACATGTGCAATAGAGGGTGTCTGAGAAACAAACAAGCAACAAGTCCCCTGTTCATATAGATGCACTTTATTTTGGGAAAAACAAAATTTTGCTTGTAAAACAAAAATGAAATGGGTCAGGTTAGACTGGACAATGGAGTATTTGAGTGCTACATTCTTGGCAAAGATGTGTTCAACTATTAAAAGTTTCTATTGTCTGTGATGGGGCAGTTTCCTGTTAAAGAGGAAACCAAGAGTCTCACAGTCCCGCTGTGTCACTCCAGTAAGAATTTGGGGGAAATTCTGCAGAGCAACACCACACTTTTAACAGTGTGATGTGACATTCTACACACAATGAACTTATTATAAAATAAAATACTATGCATGTGATCCAAAAATAAACCTCCTGCCATGGTTCAGCCACACATGTCATTACAAACTTACATGACGATCAAAGGAGGAAGATATTTTGAAGAAAGTTAACCAAACAGCATCGGCACCTATTCTGTCATATGGACACAAAACAAATGCAACGGAATGGTTAACAATATTCTTCAAAATATCTTCTTTTGTGTTAAACAGTCAGAAATAAAACAAACAGGTCTGAAATGACAAGAAGTTGAAAATATTGTGATCAGAAAAATGAATGGATCCAATATATATT
The DNA here is from genome assembly GCA_033220385.1 of Triplophysa yarkandensis. Taxonomy (NCBI): domain Eukaryota; kingdom Metazoa; phylum Chordata; class Actinopteri; order Cypriniformes; family Nemacheilidae; genus Triplophysa; species Triplophysa yarkandensis. Next base: position 7,036,866 of record CM065673.1, read on the forward strand.
GATTAAGTTTAGTCTGTCAATATAAGATACAGGTAATCCTGTAATAACCATTTTTTTTTGGAATTAATATATAAGTTGAAATATTTATCAATAAAAGCTTTCTTTTTAAAATAAAGAATTCAGATAATTTTAAATGATTTAATGTTATACAATAATAGACCAAATAATCAAAACAAAAAAACTAATTTTATGAATTTAATTTAATTAAATTAAAACAGAGAAAACTTAATTTGAAATTTAAATTAATAATAATAAACCAGTAACACAAACATATTTTAAATAACTTACCTTGAGCATTATAAATAATTCCCAAAATCACACAAATCCCGAAGAAGAGACTCATGGTAAGACGGGAAAGGTTTATTCCGTCAAAATCATCGTTTTCCAGTGAAAAACTACAGTAAATAAATCTCTTTACAGCAGTTATTCAGACATGATGTGTCGTTCTTTATTCTCTCTCTCTCTCTCTCTCTCTCTCTCTCTCTCTCTCTCTCTCTCTCTCTCTCTCTCTCTCTCTCTCTCTCTCTCTCTCTCTCTCTCTCTCTCTCTCTCTTGTTCAGTTATCTTGAAGAATGCGCCATCCGGATCTGAGACCCTCCCCTCTGACTCTGACCCACAGCTCAAGGTGATGACATCAATATAATGCCCTTACTTCTCCAGACTGGTAAAAAAGAGTTGTGAACTTTACTTAAGGGATGCTTAACTCTATATTTAGTTTAATAGCACACCAACATCTTTGAGATTTGTCTTCAGAATCTTTGCACTAAATCACTAAATTTAGTTCAATCAAAAGTATATAAAGAACTTTATATCTTGAACTCTACAAGTTGCTCTTTACACAAACATGTGTAGCACTTGACATTCCATAAAATCCAATAGTTTTCTCTATTTTTTACAACAAAGTTGTTTTATTGAATCTTAAACATTTTTCTTAAGTAGGACAAAAGTCAATTTAAAGTTAAAGGCAAAGTCAACCTTTTTTCTTTACTTCTTATTTTAAACTTGCATTACACAAAATAAGATATTTCACAGTATGTCCATGGAAAGGTCCATGCATGAACACATTTCTCATAATATATGTTTGTCCTTTGTGTACCATAGAAAACAATCAAACAGGTTTGGCATGATCAATGTGATCTTCTTGTGGTTTTTGAACCACGTGTTTCTTGTTTCTACTAAATGACAAACATAAAGGACCAAATATCTGATATGGGAAACTTCACAAGTTGTGTGACTTTTTTCTTGGATATTAAGATTCAATTTAAAATTACAGACAAAGTTCACCCAACTGTTTATTTAATCAGTTTTTATGTTATTTCAAAACCTCTATGACCTTTTTCTATAAAACACAAATATTCGGAAGAATGTTGATAACTGCATTGAAATGCATGGACACATTTCTCTAAATATCTTTTTTCTTGTGTCTTCAACAGAGGAAAGTGATGCAAGTTTGAAATGTGGATAAATGGAATGCGGATAAATAAAGCTGGAATCTTCATGTCTGTGTAAACTCAAAACAACAACTTAAAAAACGTTAAAAACAAAGAACATCAAGAGTAAATCAGAAAGTACGTTAAACTAAAACATCACTGAGATCTAAAACACTTACTAATTCCAATTACAATTAAGCCTGTGTAAATACGGTCCCTGAGGGGGCGACAGAGAAGGGGGAATATAAAAGGAGAGGCGGCAGTTCATTTTCTTGAAAGCCACGTATAAATAAAGTGTTGTTTAGAGAACTGTCCATTGTGTGGCCTTAAAGAGCGGCCGTACTGATGGACACATATATTGATCCAGAGAGTACTGCCTGGATGGCCTGTGGATTACCCTGCATTCAGCCATTAACAAAAGCTCCTGAAGAACTCTGGGACTGCATACCACAACACAGAATTAAAGCAGGACCGCAAAAGATGTCAGCTCTGCTTTACTTTCTAGAAGGCCTGCGGTAACTCTGGTCTTCTGTTTTAATTCGTTTACAATATCTGGCCTTGAATAAAAAATTATTTACACTATGTACCAAAGTATGTAAAGAGTCTTTCGTTGAATTCCCCACCAAAATCATGAGAAAACATTCTAAATTACTTAGTATACTAAAATACTGAGAACTTTGGAATAAATTATATTTAGTAATATTGAAAAAGTTTGACAGAAACAGAAACAGAAAAGCTTAAGGCCTCTCAGTTTTGAAACAATGCAAGAAAACATTCTCCATCGAACTCTACAAGTTGATAATAACACAAACATTTTAAAGAACAGCGACATTGCAAATGGAAATAGATTTTCCAACATTTTAGTTTCTAAAAGTTTCAACATTTTACTAAATATAATTAAAACCCGACTCTATTTGTGGAACCTTTATTACAGTACGTACAAAAAAGAAAAGGGATGAAATATGTCTTTCAACAGAGAAGGAGGTGTTTATAAAAGACTGCTAAAACACACAAAAAAGATTTCTGTCTAAAATACTTTTATTTAAAGACACGATTAAAGAACACAACTTTTGTCTTCAGCACTTTTGGTTTGTTTGAGAGAAAGTTTTCATAAAAAAGTCCAAGCGTTAGAAAAGGAAAAGGAAATGTCTTTCATAGCACTTTAATTTCCTTCCAGTTTCTTTTTACAACACTCTCCCAGTTTCTCCACAACTATTCAAGAATTCAGCCTCACATATTCTTTGCAAAATAAACTTACCAACTAAAGTTTTCTGCAAGAGTCAAGCACGCTACCATAAAAAACGAAATATTGTCATATTAAATTGATGTTTTTATGTAAATGTATTTGTACTCTGACAAAAAATTTAATGTTAAATGTTTTTCTGATAAAATTTACTACTGATCTCTTTAAAAGCTTCCCTCGCAATACAATACTTCATACTACATAACTTATCACGTTTGATCATTGCGTGTAAATTCAACTAAACTGTGACCAAGTGAAAAATCCCAAAGTGAAAAACTTTATCAAGTTATCAATGTCTTTCTGATTTCATGCTCTGGACCTCATGCCGATGCTCTTCAAGAGACGGTGAACTCCCTCTCTGCTAAAAAATTACTACTAAATATAATAATATATGAAATATAATATAATAAATATAATTACACCTAAATATATTATAAGATACACACTTTTTACCCACATGTCCTATTTTTATATTGCCCAGGCTGTGATGTTGTGTTTACGATATTTATTATAAACTCATTGGTTTTACCTTTCCTGCGATGGGCCTTGACCCTTTGTGATGCTCGGTGATGTGCCAAGCGATGTCGAACGTGCCCTCTTCCCTCTGACCTTCCTGACGGCTGTTCCTCTAGCATCCTCTGTGCCAGCTGCTCATCAGGTGAACACTCGCATTGGCACTGACATTGACGCGACGCCTCGGTCCAGGTACATAGCCATGCCACCCAGAGAAGCCAAGCAACCACCCGCATCTTCATACTAAATCTCCTCTCCTTCGCTTTCGCACCTCCACTACCATCCCAACCACGACTAATACTGAACCACCCTTCTCCCAGAACGCCTCTGTGCTAAATTTTTTGGAGATTGTTATAGCGAATGTTTTTTCTTTATATTCCACAAATGCTTTGTATTTACATTCCCTCCCTCTTTTTTTCTCTCCCTCTCTTTCCCTCTCCCTCCTCTTACTCGCCTCTCTTGTCTCTTTTGGGAAAGAAGTTGGCGGAAACAATGATTGAAAAACAAGTTTCAGGCCCCATGCTGGGAGAGCAGGAGAGGAGGAGAGGGAATGGGTACTGTCTCCTCCAACAACATCTGTGTCATTCGTTCTGCACGTCGCTGAACAAGGCCAGGACCAAAGGGGAGGGGCGGAAAGAGATCTCCCATACCGAAAGGATCAGTTCCATTAATCAAGTGTCTGGGAGTCGACTGATCAAATCCATTGGAATGACAAACTTTTTCCCCCTTTAAACATCAAACGGGGTAAAAGGCATTGCGTGGTTGCGATTGGCCCGCAGTACAAAAAGGAAAGTAGACACCCTTCATTCCCGCATTAAGAAAAGCATTAGAGAGGGAGGGTTTTCAAACAAAACTGACCCTCTCCAATGGCTTCGGCTGCTTGTTGGCCATGAAAGGAACTGCTTTTGTTCAGGGGGCGATTCCCACTTTCCCAAAACAATTTTATAAGCGCAGAAGAGGTGAGCGGACCGAATCACTAATGCAACTGGAACATTCTCATTTATCAAAGTAAAGATGTTTCATCGCATTTGGACTTTCACACTTGAACATTTCAATTATCTCCCAACAAGGTATAATTTGATTATGGAGCACGGGCCCATTCTTCTCCGTTGTTGGTTTTTCTATAAAAAAAGTTTTTCAGCAAAAAGGAAATAGACATTTGTTCTTGCTTGCATGCACAGTATGCCCCACCGCAGTTGAATCAATCGGGACAGGGAAAGCAATTTATCTCATGCCGTCTGGTCTTGTGTTCCACTCACCAGTCCTGCTGGTTCAGCACAGAGCAACTGAGGGAACATGCTGTTAAACAGACCTGACCTGATCAAGGCTTATTCAACAAACCCCCCAGCTCATTTAAAACTGTATGCCACAAGTGGCCAAGTGAGCTGGTAGTTTTTGAGCGAAAACATCACGATGCTGCTTTGTGCGTCAATAGCTCAATATATAAGGTCGGTTGATGATAGAGGTATGTATTTAATTTCTTCAACAAGATTTCGCTGACCACCCATAATGCGAACACAATGGCATGACCTTGGATTCGAAAGATTAGTAACTTCTCTGTTCAGTGCTCTCATCACACTGTACCCCCTGCTAGGAAACGGGTCATGACGAGGTGAGCACCCGAAAAGCCACGCTTCAACTCTCAAAGGGGTGTTGGGGCAGAACTGCAAATGGCCATTCCGGCTCATGCTGACCCTTAAACTGTGAGGATGCAGACATAATCTTCTTATGGAGCGAAGTGAGGAGAATGGTTAGGTTGTAAGAAGAATGAGTTTATAAGATACATAAACACATAGAGTTAGTTAGAAAAAAAGCCAAGGATTTTGGGTGTGTTTGGTTTTCTTCACTTTTGTGATTGAATGTGACAACTCAAAAAAGAGTTTACACAAGAATGATAAATGATAACTTCACCCCAAAACGATTATTGCTCTCCATCCAGTTGTTGCAAACCTTTATACATTTCTTTGTTGTGCTGAACACATGTAAAGAAATTATTCATGCAAGTCATTATGGGTCACCTTCGTCTCCCATAGTAAGGCAATACTACTGCAGACTACACTACTGGTCAAAAGTTTTGGGACACTTAAATTAAGAAATATATTTTTGCAAACCTACATGTTTTTTCACAACAACACCTATTTTAGAAATGGATGAATATTGAAGAAAGGACAGCCAATAAGTGCTCAGAAAAGACAGGAAATCCTTGAAAATTCTCTAAAAAGCATCTCAGGGTGAGACCTTAAGAACGTACTTGAGAAAATGACATGAAAAGATTCCTGCTTTAAATGAAAGTCAATAGTGACCCAAGACAACCTTTCACAGACAGACCTATGATTCAACATTCCTGCACTCAGGAGCCCAAAACCAAGTGATGTAAATTAACCGCAAAATGAAAACTTCTCATGGATGGAGTTGGGGATGTGGGGGGTGACGGGTGGGTAACACCGCACAGAGCTGCAGAAAAGAGGGCCGGGGGGCTGTGAGGGCAAAAGTTCTGGTTGAGTGGATCACAAAGCAAGATCTTAAGTTCACCCCACTCCTCTCCTCCCTCCCCACCCTCCCTCTCTCTCCATCCCCCCGAAACCTCAGCAGCACCCACACCCCGATCCTCGCTTACACCTCTCGGGCTCTACGTTCCCCTTTTTCTTTCTCTGTTTTTCGCTGTCTTTGTATGTCCAGCTGGCTGTTCTACAAAGCCTCCAGCTCAGACTCCCAATGAGCCCTGCGCCCTCCGATGCTTTGTTCTGCGGTTTTTCCCACTCCCTGGAGAGAGAGTCACAAGCAGGACAGACAACAAGAAGAAATGAGGAAATGTGATGGAGAGCGAGAAAAAGTATTGGAATATAAGTCAAGCAGGAGGGTTTGTGGAGAACTCAGCAATTGCAGAATGGGACGGAAAGGGCCACGCTTTATATCATTTTTCCAGCAACTATGTTGCTGGAACTACTAAGATGGGATTCATTCCCATTTTCTTCACCAAATATTATACAGGATACAAAATAAAAAAATAAAAGCAGTTCCAACATGCACTTTGATCCTGTAAACCATTTCAATAGCTCTTTATCATAATGCCAATATACGTGTTACAATTTACTGATTGTATTTTACCCAAACACACCCACACACACACACACACACACACACACATGATGTTTGATGTGTTTGTGATCCCTTCATATTATTACACACAAGCCTTTTTAAGTACCAGTCCAGATATCCATCCAAGCATCCGGTAGCCTGTTTCTCAAGCTCTGCTAGATCTTCGCTGATCGGCAAGCAGAAAGGCCTCAGTGTTGCGATGTGGGCCGGAACTAATAGGATTGGATTTGATTCATTAGATTCTCTTTCATCACACTGGTTGGAATTTCACCGCACGTCCCGTCGGACACCCCAGTTTTAAATAAGGATTCCGCGAGGACCTGAGGGGTGAGAGCCAGCGCAACCGATACAAGGCCTTGCCTCACTTCCTACTCGCATTCCCACAATCTTCCTGTACAAGAATCTCCGGATATATGAGTATAGGGAGAAATTCCAGAATATGTAGTCTTCCAAGATTTTTTTGTATTACTTTCAAGGATTCAAAGTTTTTATTGACACTATAAAATTGTGAAAATACTATGATGAGCACACATGTAAATAAGCATTTGAAGTTTTGCCTCCCCAAGAGATTCACCTTCAAGTTATTCCAAACCTGTATACATTTATGGCTTGGTTGAAGACAAAGAAAGATATTTAGAAGAATGTTAGCAACCAAGATGTCTAGTAAAATATTGTCTATATATTTGATGTGTTAAAAGAAAGAGTTATCATGAAGAATTTAGGAAAGTAAACCTTTGACCATCATTTTAATTCATTTTACTAGTCAACTTAGAATCAGAAATATGTTACTTACATTCTTCCAAATATCTTTCTTTATGAAAACACAGACATTTATACAGGTTTGGAACAGCTATAAAGTAATTAATTTTCATTTATTAATAAGTAATTAATTTTCATGTTTATAACGGTCCCTTTTAGGATATATTTGTATGTTTTTGCAATCCTTGGAACACTTCTTGATTTGTACAAACATTTTGTTAAAATGTAATTAATTAAACATTTTCTTTATGGAATCATTGGCCCAAAATTTTTTCTACAACCTTGTGAAGCATCTTTTCAAAATATCTATTTGGAATATGGGACTGCTATAAAAATTGTAATTGCTTGTTTTATGAACAAGTATTTCTATGTTGCATGTGATTTGCTTGTGTTACTTCTCAATTCAGATTCTAAATAAAGATCATTATTTTATTTATTGGCGTCCTATGAAATTATGAGAATACTATGATGAGCAAACATGTGAAAATCATAAGAAACCAATGTTGTGAAGTTTCGCCTCCCCAAGAGATTTATGAAACTAAAAGTAAACATCTAAGGCAACAAAGGTCCCACACAGAGTATTCATCTTGTATAGAACAAAATAATCAACTTGCACGACTTGAAGCTTTGTCGGACCTCCCAACTTTGCTCCCTTCATCTTTGTGTTATTGTGCGAAGAGTGAGACAGTCTTAAAGAATGCTTCCATAAGGCTGAAATTAGCATGTCTATATGGGACCACGAAAATGAAATTTGTCTGGTTTGAGTTGTGAATGAACAAGATTTGAGTTTGTCAAATAGCCAGTTAATAGCCTAGAGTATTAGCTAGTGATTTTTCAAAGCGGAAGCATAAAACAGCCACTGATCATGTCTTAGAAATAACCACGAAGGAATAGTTTTCTTTTAAGAATTTGGAGTTAAAGTGGTGCCCCAGAGTTTTTATAGTATAGGATTATAGTATAGGATTTATGTAATGTACGCTTGTAGGTTGAGCAATCTATGAGCTAGTTTTATATACACTGAAAAATATTTAATGTGGCTTAGTAAATATTACAAAAAAGTTATATTAACCTTAGAAAATATTTTAAAAACATTAAATAGATTTTTTTAGTGGACAGTATTTAAATAATTGATTAAAAGTCCATCAGTTACTTTCTCTACAATTTTCTACGTCTATGTAATGAAAAATAGATATTTATTTAACATATGTAAATTAGTAATATAACCCAAAATTTTTGGTGAGTTCTAGCCTCATCCGAGCAAAATAAAGGTTGCATTTTAAAAGATATATCAACAAACAGGACATTTTACATAAAAAATATTTATATTTATTATCAAAAACACTTCATTACAACATTATAGTAAACAAAACAAAACAAAACAAAACAATAAAAGAACACATTTGACCCAGTCTTTATCAATACATATGAGAACTAAAATTCCCAATCATCCTCCTTTAACTGCTGGCATTGCATCCGCTCCACTCTGCCCCCTCTTTGCCAGTCTCTTATATTCTCAAAGAGATGTGGACATGTCTGATTAGGAAAGAAGGACAAAAGCTTTGGAACCCACTGCTGGTTTCTCTCATCTCAAACAGGGCCACTGATCGACAGGGCTGGCAGGATGGCTGCCCTGCTTGGGGGCATCTGTAGATGTTTGGCACATGTAGGCCTGTGGTCTAGTGTGTTCTCAAGGGCTTGGCATACACGGGCTCCAGGAAATGTAAGGGCAGCAACATAAAAAGGCCTGCCAAGAACACAACGCTCACCAAGGACAGCAGCACGTACCGGCCGATGAAGAATGTATCCACGATCTGAAAAACATCACAGGTTAATGTTGTGAATTATTTAACACATTACCCAATTATTGAAAAGTAATTAAAGCCATGAATGCTTTGATGTTGCCATTAATAATTTTAATTTGCATGATGTTGGCTCAGTGTGTTCTGGTTTTACCACTAGAGGTCAGCAAGAGTCTTTTGAGAGAGTTGGACTGCAATCTCAAAAGACCGTTTTGCAAGAAGACATTATATTATTGGTACAAACTAATCACAAAATGAACTGTCTTAATATTTGTCACAGGCAGAGAAACACCAAACAAATTGAGTCATTCTTTTTTATCAATTAATTAATAAGTATTATATCTAAGAAATATTCATACAATAAATAATATGACTAAATAAAGAATTTCATTATTTAAATGGTTGTTTTGATAATGCATTATAATACAGATGTCAAAAAACCTTAAAAGGGATAGCTTACCCAAATTTTACATATAATTACTGCATGAATCGCTCTCTAGTTGTTCCAAACCTGTTTACCAATGGTAGTCAAAAGTGCCCCGGAACTTATTGTCCGACCTTTTTCAAAGTATCTTGTTTGTGTTTGGTTACAAGCATTTGTCTAAATATCCTTCTCAAAGAAATGTATGCAGCAACAACTGAGTAAATGACAGTTTATTATTATTTTTTAATAATTGGTAGTTTTTTATTATAGGGGAACTATTCCTTTAACCGTTACTTTCCGGTCATAATATGCACAGCTCTGTTTGTTGCTTCTCTGTGTTTAAATAAAAGTTGTACATAGGGTAAGTGTGCTGAATACTAACCACCCTCCATGTTTCTACAAGTGTCCAGGACCTAAATCATGGGAGAGACCACAACCTACATTAAAATATTAAACAATGTCTTTGTGTGTGTAGGATGGGCCTGGTCTCCCGCGAATGCCGTGTTCTCTCGTTTAACGCATCTCACTTTCTAATTCGCCAATTAGCCGGCTAGCGAAGCACGGAGTAGGGGCCATGTTTTATTAATGTGGCATCCAATGTGCCGCAGCGAGCTCCTGTTTTTGGCCGGTTTAATTGGCACTGTGATATTATTCCTTTGTACAACAGCGAGGGGTTACCCATTTCTCATACAACACACTGACACCTATCAAGAAAAAAACAGTTATCTGGTCACACTCACTGCAAACAAATAAGCAATGGGTGTAATGAGGACTGGGCTATGCACAGACCACGCTTTAGCAGAAGTTATGACCGTGTGTATTGTATAGTATTCAGAGTACCCAGCTAGGACATGTTCGTCTATTAGACATCAGCTAAAGATCTGTGTTGTAAAATCAACTGCTTAAGAGCTGTTGTTCAGCCATTCTAAATCATAAACATCTTGTAGAGGTCTATAGAACATCTGATTGTGGACTTTTCAATGCATTGTCACAGAATGGGTTGTATTTATTCGTATATATTTGTCAAAGCTTTACAGCACAGGGGATGTCTGCACTAAGCGTTTTATGCAACTAAAGACTGAAAGGTAAATGTTTTGGCTTTTGTTTGTGCAGACGACAGGGTGACTTGGCAGCTCGGCTGCTGTTATTGGCAAAAGGAGACACTGGGAAAAAGCTGTTGTGTTTGCACTCGTCTGCTGCTGCGGAGAGATAAACCAGCACATGTCTTTATGGCAAATATAACTCACACAATTACAGTCTAACTTACAATATTCAAGCAATAACATCAAAATTCAATAGATATTTAAACACTTAACACAAAAAACCCAGATTTTTTGCGATAAAGTGATTTATAATTAATTAATATTATTATTTAGCAAAACACAACAATTCTGTCATCATTAAAGCAACATATTGCCCTGAAATAAAAGTAATTTAATCATTTGCAGTTTTGGATCACCATTGACTTCCTTCCATTGTACTTCCATACTATTATTCAAAAGTTTTGGGGCCCTCTCTCACTTATGCATTTATATTTTTCGTGGTCTGGTCGTTAGAGAGTTGGACTTGTAAGCAGAAGGTTGCGGTTTGAACCCAGTGCCAGCAGACAATGACTGAAGTGTCCTTGAGCAAGACACCTAAGCGCCGTTTTTTCTGCAGTAATAATTGGCCCATGTATAATACTTGTAAGTCACTTTGAATAAAAGCGTCTGAAAAATGAATAAATGAACATGTAATATCCTACTTAGAAATCATAGAGAGGTCTAGAATTTTCAGCAAAGGTGCTTTCCCACTGGGAGAGGAGTCATGGGAGAAAGTCCTGTGGTCAGATGAGACCAAGGAAGAACTCTTGGTCTTAACTCGATTCGCCGTATTTGGAGGAAGAAGAATTATGAGTATCATGCCAATACCATACCAACAGTGGAGCATGGTGTTGGAAACATCATGCTCTGGTGGTTTTTTCTGCATAGGGGACCGGAGGACTGCACTGTATTAAGGAGAGGATGAACGGGGGAATGTATTGTGAGATATTGGGCAAAAACATCCATCCCTTATTCAGTGCATTAAAGCTGGGTCGTGGCTGGGTCTTTCAACATGACAATGACCCAAAGCACACAGCGAAGAAACCAAGGAGTGACTCCTTTAGATGCACATCAAGGTTCTGGAGTGGCCTAGCATGACTCCAGACCTAAATCCAGTTGAAAATATTTGGAGGGAGCTGAAACTTCAAGTTGCTCAGGGACAGCCCTGAAACCTGACAGATCTTCAGAAGATCTGTATGGAGAAGTGGTCCACAATCCCTCCTGCAGTATGTGCAAACCTGATGAAGAACTGCATGATCCGTTACAAATAAATTGCTTTAAAATCATAAAATGTGTTATTCGGATATTTCTATATTAGATTCTGTGTCTCACAGTGGATATGTACCTATGCTGAAAATTCTAGACCCCTCCATGAATTCTAAGTGGGAGAACTTGCACAATCACAGGTTGATCAAATACTTATTGACCTCAGTGTACGAGAACTATAAAAATAATATTTGTTAATAATATAAGTTATATTTGATTATATTCAGTGTAGTCTTGACAATAATTTGTATAAATGTTGTCATCTCCTCAAGTAGCATCTTAAGATCTCGCCCTCAGACCCTATTTAAAGGAGTCTCTTTCTATCCTGCGCCCTTATTGGCTGGTCTTTCTTCAATATCCAAAAACATATTTTTAAATAATCTCATCATGAAAGATGATGTTTATATAGTTTGCTTAACTATATTTTTGTCTAATGAACTCATTTGAAGACACAGATCGAAGCATTTCACTAAATGTCCCCAAACTTTTGACCCAATCACCCCAATCCATTTTTTTTCAAAATATCTACATTAGTGTTCAGCACAACAAGAACCTGAATCATGTGTGTAACAACTGGAGGGCAAGCAAATGTTCACAACACTTTTGATTTGATGAACTCCTATGACGTAACCCACAGGAAGTGAGACAGGAACTCACCTGCACATCTCTCTCAGTGGGAGGAAGTTGATTTACACGTGGAAAAAACACCAGCACCAGTGTGATGGTGGTCGCCAGGAGATAGATGGGGATGATCCCTAACCTGGTGAGATAAAACTGGGTTTATTTCTGCTGATACAAACACACTGATGTGAGTGCTGCCACAATCTTACCTTGTCAGACCGGAAGCACGCGACAGAATTATACTGAGCGCCACAGCCACAATCCAGATTAAAGCAATAATAAACACGCCTGGACCAACACCTAACACCATCTCAGACATGATTACGTCACTTGTGCCTTACCAAAATACATCTGTGGGGTTTAAAGTCTGTTTTAACTGTCGTTCTCAAAACTACGTGTGCGATACAACAGATATTACCATAGAAACAAAGTAGCGTCCTGTGGTTGCATCCGCACTTCCTGTATAGCTGGCCAATCACAGGGTCCGGCGCAATGCACGCTGGGAGTTGTGGTTTATGCTTGTTTGGAATAATGCATTACTGTAAATTACGCATATTAATTGGTAGCAGTTTAGACACATTGCCACTATGGGTTAATATCACTTCATATTAAAACGAAAATACTGTCATTATTGCCTTTCAACAATTTGTGTTCAACAATAAAGTACATTCAGGTTTGTAAAGATGAGGATGCGCGGGCAGCCCACGCAATGCATGCTGGGATTTGTAGTGTCGTTCTGTAAAAGGGAACAGTGACGTAACACGTTAAAAGCGATATTGTTGACGTTTCAAATTAAAATTGTATGCATCGATAATCTACAAAACAATTAAAGTAGCATAAAATTGTATGCATCAACAATCTACAAAAATATAAAATAACATAAAATTGTAAGCATGGACAATCTACAAATAATAAAAATAGCATACAAGTTTAAACATTGACAATCTACAAATATATTTACATACAATTTTAAGCATTGAAAATCTACCAAAACATAAAAAAAACATACAATTGTAAGCATCGACAATCTACAAAAAAAATAAAACCCATAAAATTGTAAGCATAGATAATCTACAAAAAAACGAACATAAAATTGTAAGTATCGACAATCTAAAAAAAACTTACATAAAATTGTAGGCAATGACAATCTACAAAAACAAAAACATAAAATTTTAAGCATCGACAATCTAAAAAAATGTATAAAATTGTACAATGTAAGCATCAACAATCTACAAAAAATTTATAAAATCTTATAATTTTAAGTATCGACAATCTACAAAAAATTTATAAAATCGTAAAATTTTAAGTATCGACAATCTACAAAAAATTTATAAAATCATAAAATTGTAGGCATGGACAATCTACAATAAATTTATAAAAACGTAAAATTGCAAGCATCGACAATCTACAAAAAATTTATAAAAACTTAAAATTGTAATCATCGACAATCTAGAATAAATTTATAAAAACTTAAATTTGCAAGCATCGACAATCTACAATAAATTGATAAAATCGTAAAATTTTAAGCATTGAAAATCTACAATAAATTTATAAAAACGTAAAATTGTTAGCATCGACAACCTAGAAAAAATTAAAAAAAAACGTTAAATTGTAAGCATCGATAATCTACAATAAATTGATAAAATCTTAAAATTGCACGCATCGAAAATCTACGATAAATTTATAAAATCGTAAAATTGTAATCATCGACAATATACAATAAATTTATAAAAACGTAATATTGTAAGTATTGACAATCTACAAAAAATCTATAAAATCTTAAAATTGTAAGCATTGACCATCTACAATTAAAATTATAAAAACGTAAAATTGTAAGCATCGACAATCTACAGTAAATTTATAAAAACGTAAAATTGTAATCATCGACAATATACAATAAATTTATAAAAACTTAAAATTGTAATCATCGACAATCTAGAATAAATTTATAAAAACTTAAATTTGCAAGCATCGACAATCTACAATAAATTGATAAAATCGTAAAATTTTAAGCATTGAAAATCTACAATAAATTTATAAAAACGTAAAATTGTTAGCATCGACAACCTAGAAAAAAATTATAAAAACGTTAAATTGTAAGCATCGATAATCTACAATAAATTGATAAAATCGTGAAATTGCATGCATCAAAAATATACGATAAATTTATAAAAACGTGAAATTGTAATCATCGACAATATACAATAAATTTATAAAAACTTTAAATTGTAAGCATCGACAATCTAGAAAAAAATTATAAAAACGTTAAATTGTAAGCATCGATAATCTACAATAAATTGATAAAATCGTGAAATTGCATGCATCAAAAATATACGATAAATTTATAAAAACGTGAAATTGTTAGCATCGACAATCTAGAAAAAATTTATAAAAACTTTAAATTGTAAGCATCGACAATCTAGAAAAAATTTATAAAAACTTTAAATTGTAAGCATCGACAATCTACAATAAACATTTTTAAAAGATGTTTCCAAACAAATCAATATTTGCATCTTCTTGTTAGTTTATTTCACGTTTCTTAAGCAACCATTGTAGGTATTACCAATTGTTATTATTTGTATTTCTCTTTTTCCACGTGGATTACTTTCCCTTCTTTCCAATCACAGTCACCAATCAAGGGGTTTCCCGAATGCAGGTCCCGTTTTAAGCCAATAGGGGGCCAGCGGGCTCCGCTGAGACGCGCACGCAACACCCGGGGTGTTCGGTACGGTGCCCCTGTAATGCCAGCGGAGGAAGAACCGCGGAGGTGTATGAGAGAGAGAGAGAGAGAGAGAGAGAGAGAGAGAGAGAGAGAGAGAGAGAGAGAGAGAGAGAGAGAGAGAGAGAGAGAGAGAGAGAGAGAGAGAGAGAGAGAGAGAGGAGGGGGGTGGTGGTGGTGGGAGGGGTCTGATATGGCAGACGTCACAGCTTGTGTAGGGGAGTATAGACTGTGTTGTCAGCCTGGTGTCAGTCTGATGAAGATTGGCATTCAGGTAAGCTGTCATTCATTTTCAATGTCAGAGAGCGGAGCGGGCGAACACTCCAGCAGGGTTTTTTCTGAGTCTCATTACAAAAGGCAGGACATTATTCATACAGACAGGGCCGAGAGAGAGAGAGAGAGAGCGAGAATGATAGACAGAGAGAGAGAGAGAGAGAGAGAGAGAGAGAGAGAGAGAGAGAGAGAGTGTGTGCAGGAGAGAGAGAGAGAGAGGGAGGAGGAGGAGAGGCTGTGATAGAAGGATGAAACAGAGAAACAGGAGATGATGACTTACGGAGCATCTCAAGGATGAATGTTTTTGGGTTGGATGAAGCCTTTGGACTTGTTTTATGTGCTGGTAATATTTGTAGGTTTTTGACTCATTAGGTATGAAAATAAGGACTGACCTTGAAATATTGAGTTTGTGTTTTGTTATTTTTGTTCTGGGGTTGTAACATGTTTTGCTTATTTTACTGATGTTTTTTTTCTAAGTTTATGAATGGTTTTGCAGTTATTGTAAACAAGATCTGGTCTGGTTGACATTGAATTGAATAGTAAGCGGCACACTTCTTCTAACTTTACAGTCTGTAGTTGAACATAAGTAGGCACAATTCTTAATGTATTTGGTAAGTTTAAATCAATTAGAAAAAAACAATTATATTTACAAGGTTATTTTGTTTGATTGGCAGATACACAATCTGTGTTGAATTGTTAAAATGTTACAATCTTTGCAACAATTTGGGTTTTGCAGACTATAAATAAAAACATGTTTTTAATTACAGATTTCTTAAATCCTTTTTCAGTCACTCGATAAAATTTAATGAAAACAATCGTTTAATGTGTCGGGGATTTTTGCTGTTATCTGATTTGTTTTAATATAGTTTGTATGTCAGACAGCATGGGCTTTGCCTTGTGCATCCTTATCTCTGGTTTGTAGAAAGTGAAGTGTTCTGTTTACAGAAAGATAACATTACTTCTCTAGTACTGTAAATAGTTAAGACCTTCCTCACAGGTTTAGACTTCATTCTGTGTAAAATTGTAGCAATTTTCCCTACTGTATGTGGTATTAAACATTGGTTGCACTGGACGTTTACATTTTTTATAAGATTGGCTGCCGAGTTGAAGTTTGAGCGTTAATGCCTGTGTAATGTTAAAATAAGTGGCAACTCTTTTAAAATGTTTTGAATAAGTTAAATAAGTTTGACGTATAACTGTATTATTTAGACTTATACGTAAAACAATTTGCAACAAATCTCACTGATTTTCAGGATCTTCAAGATCTGCATCGCATAAAAGACATATAAATAGTTGTAACATTTTGGAAAATAAGTGTAAGGTATCCCTAAGAAAAGAAATGTGTGAAAATGAAAATAGCATAAAGTATAGTACTCCAAAATATACATGACTCCCATCCAAACAATATGTCTTAATTAATAAAAATCTAAATACATTTTTTAAATTGTGCAGATTTGATTTAGTTAGAGTAAGTCATTGTCATTTATCAGATGTATTGCACAATTCAGCTAGTAGAGAATACATCTGCATCTATACACATACAAGAAAATACATAAGAACAACATTGTATGTCTATTTCTTTCTCCCTGACGTTAAAGCTCATTTAATCAGCTGTTTTATTTCTGCAGCACAGGCTATCATGAAGCTATAATGTTTTGTCTGGAAGATAAAAGTTGTTGGATGGGGCTAATTTAAATGCCAAGTTCCCTGCTGAGATCTTAATTGATGATTTGTGTCGCGGGACAAGCTGCCCAGGGGCAAAACTGCAAACACAAAATACTCCGGCTTTATTTGCATATTCCCCTTTTCCACATTACAAGTAAATTACAATCTGAGGTTCTATGCAGCAGGACCCGGAGCTCTTTGGGTCTAATCACTAATAAAATGACTCAGTCACCCAAACTGCGTGGAGCAAACTGAGCAAAAAAGATTGTAAACCAATTGTGACGCTTCCAGACATCTGTGAAGCTATTTGGAAAATTGTCCTCCCTCAAATGTGTCAATTCAAGCACGTTCTAACACGTCCAATGTTTTAATGTTTTTTTACAGATCTCAATTTGGACTTTAAATGTGAACATGTCTATGACAGTAAATGAGATGCAGTTTCCATGTTTGCGCTGAAATAATACAGCGAATTACAATTATTCATCAGACTGTATTCTGCAGGGGTCTTGTATGTTCTACTGTCAAGGTGAAGCTACACGAATCTACGTCATGGTCCGATCCTCCATGCTACTTAGATGCATAGAAGCAGAGCTCTGTTGGTTCGAGCTTCCGCCGGTAAGCCTTTGCTGATCCTGATGGCTCTCCGAGGAGCACAGGCCTGTTTTTGCTGTCGACCGGCCGCACATTCAAACGACCTCGCTGTGCCTCTTTCCTACCGTGCAACTGCTCTACCACTTGGCACGTCGGTCAAAATGTCCTTCTGGGACCTGAAGGTAGAGGCACATTTGCTTGATTTACACTTTGAGTCAAGCGCTGGAGGCATGTAACGATCACCCATAGCTCAAATCACAGACTGTGCTGTCTTCATGGTGGCCTTGGAGAGACTTAGGGAGTTGTGGCTGGAGAAACGTGGGAATTGCGGATGCTGACATTAATCTGATTTCCAAGACATTGTAGACAAACTTGAATCAGTTTGGAATAATGAGGAATAATCAGTTGTAAACATATGTGATGAATTTGTCTAGCATCCCTGTCTTCACCTGTCATGTACTTAAATAGATGTAGCATAATGATGAATGACTTCTCTCTTCGACTAGACTTATCTTCTGTCCATATGTGCCACAGGCATTATAGTTACACGGCTAAAGTAACAATAAAAGTGTGTTTGATATTATACATTAAAATATCATATTTACAGGGTAGTCCACCCCAAAATAGATGTCATAAATAACCTACTATTAGGTTTTTCAAACCTGGAGACTTTACATTTTTTGTTCAACAGAAAGATATTTAGAAGAATTTTAGCAATGGACATTTCTGGGGCCTAGTTTTTTTTACCATGGTAGACAGGGGTGCCCTAGAAACCTCAGTTCCAAAAATTCTTCTAAATATCTTTGTGTTCAACAGAAAAAACTTGAGAGCGAGTATTTTTGGGTAATTTGGCGGACACTTTCATCAAAGATTTATAATGCCTTATACAATATCTTTTTAAGCCTTTTGGGGATTTGAGCCAACAATCTTTAAATTTCTAGTTAAGACCCCTCAAATTTGCAATTGCTAACAATCTTCTTAATATTATTTTTTAAGTTTAACAGAAAAATCTTGAGGATGATTAATTCCTGCTGAATTTTCATTTTGGATGAACCATCTCTTTTAAAAAATACATTTAAAAGTGGTGACACTCTTATTCGAAGAATATAAATAAAACCTTATCTTTCTGGGAATTGAGCCAATAACCCCTATATTGTTCGCACCATACCCTACCAGTTAAACTTTACAAACTAGATAGGATCATATTAATAAAGTCCATGGAGGAGAGTGTTTTTTTACGATGAAATAGCACCAGATAATAAATCTGTCTACATCTGCACATTAACAATAAATTATGCAAAACACACACTCCATTATGAGCATAGAAATAATGACTTTTCCAGGATCAAAAGCAGATTCAAATTAGCAGCAAGTTTTTATTAATTCTGAATTTAAAATCCCTAAACAAGACTGTAAACCTCAGAGTGCTTTGTTCTTATCTCCCGTGAAATGCTGATAATCCAAACAAACGTACATAGCCTCACTGAGGGAAATACAAACGCTTCCAAGGAATCCTGAATTTATTATTTCTCTGAACACACAAAGGTTGACCATATTTGATTCGAATTCATTCTGAGATCAAAGTAGAAAACCCACCAAGACCAATACTTTCTTCCCTCTTCTAAATATATAAATATATGCATGAATATAATAACTAGTCAAATTAAAATAATGTGCTGGAGGCAGGAGAGTGCTTGACTAAGGTTGAGAGAGAATGATGTTTAATATTTCCTCTATTAGACCGAATATGTGAATTGTAGTTCTCACGTGTTTAACACATTTCACAGGCTGGTGTCATTTGGCGTGACTGCAGAGAAATGGATGTTTTCCATACCGCGTGCTTTTCGCTCCTCCTGTCTTTTGGTGTGCGGAGTTTTTATTAGAGCTGAAATAGTGCATTCCCATCTATTACTGTAAAAGCCATCTTCTACAAATGTGCCATCTCGCTCCGTCCCGTTTCAATGACATCATTCATAAAAGACGTGTTTTTCTCCCATTCACGCTTCCTGCTCTGTCCTCTTGAGCATTCAACCACAGACCACCATTGATTCCAGCCACCTGATTTCATTTGGACCTCTGACACCGGGCTATATCGGAGTTTCCTCTCCCGCTGATCTATTTGTGCATCTTTTGTTGGGCTTTGAACAGAACCTCCTGCATTTTCATCATCCTCTTTCAACCTAAGATCCTTTGTAGGGCATTGATCGTCAACTGGATGTGTGCGAAATGTCTGTAATGGCGTCAGTACATAAGTGAATCAGTTAACAGCATTGACTGGGTTATTCTGCCTTTATTAATGTATGGCCAAGGCTTCCTTATATAGACCCTGAGTGACTTCTGAGGAGGCCTGTTAAAAGGATTGTAAATGCATATCAATTCAGATAAGTGGATCTGTAATTTACTTGAAAAATGATATGTCTTGTGTAGTTTTACTGTAGTGGTACTTTACAAATATGGCGAGGCAGGTTTTGTTTTCGTTAAAATAAACCACTTTAGGACAGATCGGCCTCTGGGACATCCTAAAGCACCCGGCTTTCTGATGGCTTTTGTGTAATGGTCTGATTTAAGGAAGGCAGAAGATTTTTGTTAAAAACGTCTTGCATTATTTGCATTATTATAGGTTATCTTTTATTGTTAACCTATATAAAGGTCTATTATTTATGTGCTATAATATTCCCTTACCCTTTCTATTAGATTTACATGAATTCGGTTGTTGGATGATGTGATGTATCACATTAAGTTCTGAAAACAATAATTCCATCATTAATAGAAAGGCATATTTCCTTTTTTGCAATATATGTATTTCCCTATAGTGATCAGTAATCATTTTCTTACCGTGTATGTTTTCCTTTAAACAACATCAAAAATAGTTTGAAGAATGTTGGCCACCAAAGACCACTACTCCCCATTCACATCTACGCATTATGTGGATACAGAACCATTGCAAGTCAATTAGGAATAAAAAAATATAACCAATATTTTTTAAAATATCCTCTTTTGTTTTTCATAGAAAGCAATACCAGGGAAATGTCAAGAGGGTGAGTAAATTATGTTCGAATTATAATTTCGGGTTGAACTATGCCTTTCAAAGAGGTTAAAAGTGCTAAAAGACCCTCTGGAGTTCAATGTTATAAAAGCTGCACTTTATTTATAATTTATATATCCACTTGTTTTTTATTTGCTCAATAGCGAGAGTATACATCAGTATATCTAAATTCTTCAGATCTTAGGGCTGTTTAGTACTGCTTGTGGGTGATATTTGATACATCAGTATAAGCCGCACGATTTCGGTCTGTGGGGTGCTTCGCCTTTTTCAAACACATGAGAGATTTTGCGTAGCTTTCTCACACACACACCAGCTGCTTTATTAGGATCGTACAGTATGTGCAGACAGATTTGGGAAAACCTCGTGTCACTGCAGATTTAAGAAGTGATTGTAGTCGCTATCAAAAGGCCTAAACTTATTTTTGGTTTTCTAATATACGTTCAGAGCGCGCTGAAACACAGCGCATTTCCTCTTGCTCTGGTTTGTTTTTAGGGTCCCCAGAAGGCATGGAGTTGTCTCCTTTCAAGTCGAGAGTAAACATATGAAAGACTGCAGATTGAGACGGTTCTGTCTCTAATGTTTGGAAATATCTCAGAACATTAAACAACCTTTTTATTCCCATAGCAGTTCATTTTCAATAAATTTGCACATTACTGCAGTGTTTTCCAACCCACAACTCCTTAAATATGACTCCAGTAGCTCTTCATAGTATTACACAAACTAATAACTAATTACACAAAATTCCAAATTATGTTATCATTAATTCACTGCCTTATCACTTTGTCATGTCTACACCCTAAAAAATATAGTTTGAAGAATGTTGGTTACCGAAACCTGTTGGTCTTCTTTTACTAAAGGAAACCAATTCAATGGGCATCCATGGGTTTCTGTTAACAACAATCTTCAAAATGTCTTTTTTTTGCACTGTTAAAATGAAGTTTAAGGGATTAAAAACTATGAATTCTGTCACATACTCTACACTGGTTAAACCGGTACCGTTTGGATCAGCACATGAGCAGGTGTTGGGCACGGAAGACCGGTTTGCAATTTTCAAGTGCTCAAAACCTCTTTAAATCTAGCGCACCACACTTGTAGACCATCTTAAATAAAATCATCCAATTTTTTAAAATACCCTTTGCGACTTTCTAAGTGTTCCCTGGTTTGATGAGCCTTGGACTCGCACTCATCTCCGGCCTCTAGCTCTGAGACTTCTTGTGACTGTTCAATTTAAAACATACAGGGAGATAAATATAACACATGAAATCGTGCCCCGCTTTGTGTGAAACTCTAGAAACGGATGGTCTTCGGAGAAATCATCACTTGGGCTATGCCGGAGCCGCAGTCACGCCATACGGGGGATGACATTAATGCGAGCCTGCGAATGCTGAGTGCGATAACAGTCAGGAGACCGATCAGCGATGCATCAGCCATTTATCGACCACAACTGCGTGGAAAACAATCTCTCGCTCCCTGACTGTTAGAACTTTATAGCGTTGCCCTTCAGAAAGGACTGATGACAGCGCTGTGCTAAAAGTGAAATGTAAACAGCTGCTGCTCCGAAGTTGGGGGTAAATGTGGATGCATGCATGTGGCGTCATGCCATAGCCGGGGTAGGATGACACGAGTTTTGGGGAAAGCGGGGACAGGGGACGGTAAAGCGGGCCGCCCGGTCATGCAGTGAGGTGGCTAATGTGGTCTTGGTGGGTTTGGAAGTGTGAAACGTTGGACAGAAAGTGCCAGCAAAAACAAGTGACACCTGCTTTTTATATCTCGGTAGTGAAGAGGTATATATAAACCACCGAAGACATTTAATACAGCTCAACACATATAGCCTCCAACACCCAGCTGACTTTAGTAATAAACCCAACTGGCCCATATGTGAAAGCAAAGGGTTAACCTCTTCCTTCCTTGTACAAAAAGAGTGAGGAAAAACAGGGTGAAAGGTGATGCTGAACTCATACAATGCAGGGGAATTCCTCACTGTCTTTCTGATCCTGTCAATGTAATGTGATGTGTGCAAGACTTAATGACGGGTAAATAGTGTCATGTACATTTGAATGAGTAAAAATACTCTGAACCATGTTTAGAGGTTGTGCATGATTATTAAAATTATTATTTCAAAGTAAGATACCCACCGAGAAGCCTTGAAATATTCAGCTTTGATGGTATTTCCACTAAAACAGGAAGTTGGGCGGAGCAGTTTTAAAGACTATGACCCCTTTTAAAAAAGCTATTAATAATAAGTCTTTTTGTAATTATTATTTAATAAAAAATACAAACCAATTTATTTAAACACATTTATTTACCACATTTATTTAAAGAGATTTTTAATTAGAGACTTGTTGAAAACAAGAAAACTTGCTTTATTACAATTTTACATTTTATAAATAATATATTCTAAAAGCACCAAAAAATTAAAAAAAAAAGTAATTCATATGTTGATTTTCCTCAAATGCGATGAGAGGCCTGATATTGCATCTTCTGCACAAAATATCAACATCATTCCAAAAATTCTGTTTGTTGCCCTTTGTGTTGCCACAAAAGGTGTCAGTAGTCATCAGCATAGAATGTTTAGTTTAGTAGCTACTATCATGTCACTATAAAACAGTATGAACATATTGTATGTGCAGTTTTATGAGACAAAGTCTTAAAAACAATCTTCAGCTATAGGGAATCTGAAGAAAGCTCTATGTCTGTCTCTCCCATGTCCCCGCGTTCATTCCTGAAGTCCCAGGACAGGAAGCGGAGCGAGCTCCAGGACTCACCGAGTGTCTGGGTTTAGGCAGATGGGAGATGCCATTTGGCACAGACCCAAAGACTTTCAGTGAGCTAAATGAAAGAACATATGATATTTAGGATGGGGACAAGATCAGTTATAGTCACATTATTACTAGGAATTTAGAAATTCTATTATTGGAAATATTAATATATCCATATCAGGATATACATATTATACACCCTACTGTGCAATAAATGTGGGCAACACTTTCCCGCAGACATTTCACATATAGCACCATATAACTTTTATATTTATAAAACATCTGTATGTATTATATTCCATGCGGAGCTTTTCTGTCACATTGCATTTCCAGCATTGTGAGTTTAACTTACATATTTATTTGTTTTTTTACTGTTCGTTTCCTGTGTTACTTGTCTTGTCACCTTACACCGTGTACTGGAAGCTTCAGTAACCAAAACAGATTCCTCATGTGTGTTAGCACAATAAAGCTTGTTCTGATTCTGATATATGGTCCCTTTATATCAGTGTTAGTGACACAAAGTTATGGGTGATGTATACATAAAATTGTACTGCTTTTTCTAGTGGAACTATTTACACAAAAAAATGTGTACATTTAGAAGTATAAATAATAAATTATTTGAAATAAACTGTTTAAATTTTGTGTATATTTAAGTAAATAATAAACACGTTAACTTGAATATTTCTAATAGATATCACCAAAAATATTTGGTGTATATTCCAAATAATTTTTTTTATTAATTTAATTGTTTGATTTATAGTAAATTATTTAAAATTTTCCTCTGAAAAATATGTAGTTAAGTTATAAAAAATCTGTATTTTTGTGATATTTATTGAGCCACATAAAATAATCTTTTGCACCTTGAATGCAAAATAACTAAATGTGTTCAAATGGATCCTGCAAATGCATTACTGAGAATGAAGGACATTTTTTTTTTTTTGGTTGAAGCATTTCTCATTTTGCAATAAATTTAAACCTAATGCTGTTTAATTTTTTTAAAAATGTTTCTTTAATACAATCGTTCAGAAAACAGAGTGTAGAATTCTTCTTCAAGTCTTTCTGAAAACTCGAAAGAAAATACAAATTTCATGGAAAGTGTGTCGTTTTAAAAGAATTAGGAGGATATGTTTGGGATAAGAGCCCGGATCTACCTGTCTTACTGATGTGCCAGAGGGTATTTTTTAACCGTTAACTCCGTTTCCTGTTTGGATTTCCATAGTTTGCTAATGTGAAGAAGAGATTTGGAAGAGATTAAAGGGCTGAGGGACAGCATTCTTTGGCATAAAGAGCAAACTGTATACTTTATCAAACTCCTTGTTGTCGTGTGTTTATGTGTAGACATTTATGTAACAAAATAAACGATTGCTTTATTCCGTACATGTGTTTATTTTGTTCTCGGTATGTGTATATAAGCCTAATGTGTGTGTGTGTTACTGTGTGTTACTCTTGTTGTGTCTAGTGTGGCCTCCTATGTCAGCTGCACACTGGTTTAATGTGAAGTTAGATCCTCTGGTGACGCCAAATGGGGTCCAGTTACACTAGTGGGAATACCTGCTATTGTGCCCTAAATCCCCTCTAATTCCAAGGAATTCTGTCATCACTCTTCTCAGCCTCTTTTCTTCTGCCACACTTAACGTCTATAAGTTATTAGAAGCAATCTTAAACAGGCAGGCCATGTTTTTTGACTTGAAGAGTCCGTCATGAATTCCTCAGGACATTTTTGACAGCCAGTGCACCATTTTTGGAATTTCAATCAAGATGTTTTTGACAGCGATCCCTATCAATCATTTCTCCGGGAAAAGCCTGTTTCCTATATTGCATAAAAATGCAATTACCTCCTAATGTTACGCACTTTATTAGAGGAGAGACATGCAGAATATGAATTGTTGTCATGGTAACAGGAAGTTCTGATACCCACAAACAAAATTATTTAAAAGCTGGGCATTGTGGATAAACGCTTGATCAGCTTGAACCTTGTGTTTTTTAACCCCAAATTTAATTTGTTCATCAATTACTGATGTCCAACCTGTAGAACACAAAACATATTTAGCTAAACAACATCGGGCCACCGTTTGACTTCCATTGCGTGGATACAAAACCATTCAGACATTTCACAAAATGTCTTCGTCATCTGCAATAAAAAAGCCATATTTATATCGGTCAGTTATCTGTTGTGATCTCCTGAAAAACCATGACAACAAGATATTTTGAAGAATGCTGGTAAATGGCATCTGTTCTCTTAAATTTTGTTTCCATACAATAGAAGTGAAAGGATTCCATTCCTGCCATCAACTTTCTTCAAAATATCCTCTTTTGTACTTTGCGGAAGAAAGAAGGTCATATGGGTTTGAAATGACAGGACAAATGGTAAATGATGGCATAATTTCAACTTTCTTATATAACTAGGTTATTTAAATACTTATTCAACGTTTGTACAGGATATCATTTTTAAATGATAAAGAATTTTTCAATTATTACATTTGTACAAAATGTAGTTTATCATGAAATGGCTTGTTAAATATAAAATGTATCCAATCTGTGTTTGATAAATGTTTTAATAATGGACCAGTGATGAAAATATAGCTATGCAAATGTACAAACAGATCCAATAAGTGACACGTGTCCATATCAGAATACTTGTTCGGTAAATTCAAGATCTGTCTATAATAATTCTTTTGGTGCATCTTCATAGATATTGCCATAGATTTGATCGATAAGTGTGTTCTCTTGGATTTAAAACCATGAGTTTTGCAGTAGAGTTTTTGAAATCAGCGGTAAGAACCCCAGGGGTTACCACTCCTCACCCATCTCCTCTCTGGTTGAGGAATCATTATTCACAGCGGCTGAAGGGAGTGCACGAGGTCGACACTGGGAGGTTGGGACTAGGTGTTTCACAGAGGTGCTCTGTGTATTCTGGAATGGGCTTTACCCTCAAGTTCAACTTTCTCTGGCTGTTTGGATGAAGTTATGGCTGAGGCCGACTCACAAATCTTCGCTTCATCTCGGAGTGCTGCGCAATTATGAGAGTCCTATTAATCAGTGTGTTTTTTTCTTATATGACCTATTATGTTGTATGCGTGGACAGGCCATGTGTACAGGCTGTGTACGTATTTGTGGTGGTCTTGTGAAACAGAAAGGCTAATGCCTCCTCTGAGGAAGAGCATGATTAGCCCTCCAGCCCCCGGGAGGGAGCTGCAGCGCTCTCCTTGCTCTAATTCACTTTGACGTCAACAGGAAAGCAGGCCGCGTCTCGTGGGGGTGGGATGGCAGGGGGTTTATTGTAGACCATATAGCCGGTGAGGGCTTTTGGGTTAAGAGGGGCTGCTGGAGGGATTACAGAACCCTAAAATGTTTTCTTTGTAATATGGTGGAAACCCGAGAAAGCTTTCGCACAAACCTCCCAGCCGCTTTTAGGGGACAGTGGAGCGTGGGGGGCTGGCAGACTTTGTTTGCCCACCTACCCAAGCCGCCACACACACACACACACACACACACACACACACACACACACACACACACACACACACACACACACACACACACACACACACACATGAAGCCCGAGCAGCAGGGTCCACACATGCGTATATCTTCACACGCACTATCAAATTACTTTTTAAATTGTGGGGTCAGCAGGCCCACGGGTATCACGCAGCGTAAATAAAAGATTGCACTGAGCTTTCCTTGTTCTCGAAAGCATGCGCTGCTAAAACCAAAATCAACATTTCTGGCCATTTACAAGTCTGTTGTGATGAAGTAATGATGTCGGGTTATTAGCCCAGCAGTCATTACATTGGACTTTAAAGCCACTTAAAAGGTTTCTCTTGTGTTGTAGACTGTCTGGAGGGCTGTGCACCAGGAGACCGACACCAACATCAGATGCTCTAATGCTGAGAACAAGCAAACTGTAAGTTCCTCATTCAACACTTTAGATGTAAACACATGGGCTGAGTTGAAAATGTAGCCATCAAGAAAATACCAAAACCAAACCAAACTCTAATGCTGAGTACCAATTCGCCTACTTATATTGTGCATCAAGAGTTTGTATTGTCTTAGAGAAGTAAGTACATTTTTGTATATACATATATACATATACATAGTAAAGAAATATGTTCACACTTAGACACAATCAAAGCTGTTCTTTGAATTAAAATATTTACAAATGTATAATTTTATATGAAATGTTTACTGTATATTTACATTTACTATGTCAGCGAAGCATTTGCCGTTTGATTTTATTAATGCAGTGAAGGGCCACTAAACCGTTTTGTGCATTTGCAATTTCTATCGAAAGAAGTAGATCATCCGGGAACCTTTAGCATACTCTTTTCCACATACTACAATTTGTGACATACTTAATTATTTATTATCCTATGAAGATACGTATAGCGTTTTGATAATTGTTAACAATGTTAATAATCGTTTAAATAAAACAGACAATTATAATTGTTAAATTGATTATGTTTATATGGTTAAATAGGGAGCACAATTTTTACTCTTTATTTTTAGTCATTAAAATGTCTGTTTAGTTTTAATATGCGTAAGGGAAACAATGCCCAATTGTATAATTTTTAACCAAGTTTACCAATGATGTCATAAACCTGTAACCAATCGCATAGACTCATTTGACCTTGTTGACCAGGAGTTTGAGCTGCTCATAGATTCGGCCTAAATCGATCTCTGCACTGCAGTGTCAACTCTCTGTTTCACTTTCAGTTTAAGCAGCACATATAACCGACGAGTCTAATTGTGCTTACTTCTATATTTCTGTATACTTTATAAAGCCAAGGTGTTGAGTTCAAATCATTTTAATGCAGGAAAAATTATTCTCTCACAAAAATTTTTTTTTTTTTAATGGTCAAAGATGAGTTTTCATAGATAAAATTCTCCACCAAAGTAAAATCTAGCACTTTATATAGCAACTTATGAGGTTACATCTGTGGATGCTGTGGATGCAACCTACAGTTTCTAAACAGCATCTCAGCTCTTTCACTTTTGTAAGAAGTATACAGCAACACTTGTGATTGAACTTCTATTTTCATTCTCCGTTTGACTGCAATTTTAGCCTAGTTTCATCATTTCTAGGCCTGCGTTTACCGCTGTCTTTCACAATATTGCATTTGCAATGAGTTTTGTAACGTTAATAGCATCACACTTTCGAGAAGAGCTGACAAATATGCGGCGTCGCCCATCGAGCCGCTTAAAACAGTCGAACCTGTCATTTTTCCACAGCGATATCCGTGTCCTGGAGTCCTTCCTTGCTGGTTTAGTCAAAATTTGACTTTTGCAGATGATTTCCGAGATGCCGTTTTTTGACGCTCGCTGTTCGCCCCAGCTGTGTTGTTTAAGAATTTGTTTGTCTCTTTAATGGCACTTTCGTACATATATCCGTATAGACTGCAAATTTGTTTGAAAACACAATTTTTTATGCTTCGTGGGCTCAGGGTGGTATTAAGTCGTGGATGAGCGAGAGAGGGCGAGTATGGGGGATGACATCTGTGTGTGTGTGCAGGGTGATGGCAATATGCAGACGGGTTAACTCTTTGATTTTCAGAGGGAGGAAAAGCCAGGCAAGTCTCTTTAATTGAGTGTGAAAACAGCTGGGTATCCAGGGCCATTTTCCCCCACAGCAGCATGGAAGTGACTCTCTCAATATCCTCCCGACTCTAATCGCTCATAACCCCAACTTCTCGCTTTTCCCTCCCTCTCTCTCTCGTTTTCCTCTCTCTCGCTCCCGGAGCCCTGCCGTGGATTGTTTTACGCTTAATTTTGTTAAATCTAATGAGATTTCCCTAATTAAATCTCCTCCTGACTGGAAACCTCTCTCTCCTGTCGAGAGAAGTGATTGTTTGTAGATCTTTTAAGTCAAATAAACATTTTTCGGAGCGCGAGAGGAACCGAAGGAGTCTATCTTCCTTTTTTTTAGTGCCAGCGCTGTACTCGACGTGTACTCGATGTCCTTCACTTAATGTCTCTTACACAATTCCTCACCTTTGCTCCTCATCAAATAATCAATAGTGATTCTTCAGATCTCATCTTAAATTACATTGTTATCGTACGTAATGGCGGATCTTAAAGATCACGTGTTTAATTTGGGCAACGTGCAAAAATCGGAGTCTCTTTCGTAGTAGCAGTATTGCCATTTATATAAGGCTGTATGAATATGCATGTGTGCGTGTCTGCGTTGCGTGTTGTGTAGGAAAGTGTCGTTGGGTGTGTCTATGTCTTTGAACCTTCTGAATAAAAGGCCTTGAGAGTATTGTTGACTGCGGTCATTGAGCTGGTATTGTGGATGCCCCCTGGGAGACTATTGTGGGACTCGACCTTCTGTTTCCCGTGCCGACATTGGAAAGCCAGTGCCAAGATGACTTGCGCACACAATGCACGCCATCCTAACCAGACCTTGTTTTTTTGCACCTTCATGTTGGGCGGTCTGCCCAGTTCTTGTGGAAGGTGCCCTCTGATTTTGCCCTCTTGATCAGGTTTCTCCCACCGGTTGCCTAATTTTATTTTTCGTAGGTAGGGTGAGGAGTCAGGGGAGATGTCATGGCATCTGGCACCAGCGAGTGGCAAACAACAAGTTCACCATGTGGCTATTCACTAATCAGAGACTGACCTGCAGCGCTGTTTGCGCGAAATGGAAAAGTTTTTAATTGAAGATTTTATTGTGTCACATTGTGGACATGAACTGCACATTTGTTTTTAAATTGTAATCCGTACAGTACAAAGATAAGAACTTGCGGTTTTATCCAAAATTAGACAAAGATTTAGAAAATGTGTCTACAGATCAGGAAAATTAAATATTTAATCTAAGATTAGTTCTGAAACTAAAAACTTGTATTGTTAATATTAAATTCAACAGGAACACCATTTGAAATGCATTTTAAGGGATAGATCACCACAAAACAAAAGAAGATATTTTGAAGAATCTTAGTAACCAAACAATTATGGCACCCAGTGACATTGGACATCTCAATGGAGGTGCATGGGTACCGTTTAATATTCTTCAAAATATCTTCTTTTTGTTCTACAGAAGAAAGAAAGCCATACGGGGGGTCGATAAATGATAACAGCATCCCTTTGTCATTAATGTGACATATTTTCCAGTGTAAAGCTGATGTTCTCATACGGGATTGATTTGTAAAAAATTTGATTTAACATTAAAAAAAATACATATTTTCCTTTTAACGTTGTGGGTTTACATGGGTATTAACAATATCGTGTGTCATTGAGCGGTTGATTAGTATGATTCCTTTTGCTCTTTCCATAACAACCCCAACCTCATCATTACCACCATCATCATCATTGCCATCATCATCATTGCCATCATCATCATCATCTTCTCCAGCACCCCTGGCCTTCACCCCCAGTCTCTTCCTCATCAGCCTCGATTAGCATTATGTTGATTTAGCCTAGCAGCCCCCACCAACTCAACAGAGGCTTATTAGGTTGAATATTTTTTTTATTTATTCCCGTTTTCTTGGGGTCCCTGTCGGCATTTCCAATTACTCTCGCCGTTCGGCTGTAATTGCCTCCGTGCTAATGGCTGCCAGACAATTGTGCTAAATGAGGTGAAGGCGCGAGGCAGCGAGCTCGACTTCATTAAGAGCTAATGGGATTTTATTGGGGGGACTGAAGACCCAGCTCATCAAAAAGGAGAGATGGAAAGAAAACAAAACAGATGGAGGAGAAGAGGCTGAGAGAGTTTTATAGACGTTTTCAGCCGTCGCTGCTTGTCTCAAGTTGTGTCGGAACGCAAATGTGCAGCCAGACATTTATTAAACAAATCGGATTTTTTGGTCATTGAGGCTTTCTACGGACTTTCATTCAAAACAATTCATTTTTTATAATGTTTCATTTATTTTTGTACTGTAAATCAAACTTAAAACATTACAAATGTGTACAGTTTTAGTAGGAAATTTTATGTTAGTGATATCTTTCTGTGGATTTATTAAAGGGACAGTAAACCCAAAAATTTGAATTATTACATCATTCACACACACTCTATTTAATCCTGAATAACGTCTTTCCTCTGCAGACCTCAAATGAAAATACTTTGAACATTGCAACCCATTCACTTCACCAGTATAGACACAAAACCAATGCAAGCCAATGAGTGCATGCTTCAAAATATCTTCTTTTGTGTTCTTAGGAAGAAAGAAAGCCAGAAAGGTTTGAGTGAAAAAACATTCTTTCTATAGCTTAACCTGTGCTATGTTTTGACTAAACTATATATTATTAGCGGCCTGGAAAGATTTAAAAGTGACATGTGAATATGTACACAGTCATCTAAGCAAACATCCGGTTGATGACAGGCTTTTAAATATAAGAGGCTGGATTACAGTATAGAGATTTTATAATAATGCTTCATGTACTTATCCTTTATGATAGCACTTCTATATAGGTGCACAATTGATTTATGGTGAAAAAAAAGATTTCTGTTCTAGTTTTTTTAAATTTCTGTCTGAATGAAAATCAATGCATTGATGTTAAGCAGCGAATTGTGTTTCTTCAGTTAAAGTATATTGTTTATTTAAATATAACCCACGAAAACACAAATGTGGTTTAGTTTTAAAATGTCTCTTCTTCATTCCATCTGGTGTATGTTTGTGCATGTTTGACAGAGAGAGAGAGAAAGAAAGAAACGGATAAACAGAGCTTGTAAGATTTTTGAGAGCTTTCACACTTGTGAGAAACAACCTGACGTGGATGGAATGATTCCTTAGTGGGTGACTTAACTGTCTTTTGCCATGCTGTTCTGCTTAAAAACAAATGCAGTGTTCTGTTGATGCTCTCAGGGTGTACAACATGTTTACAAGGAGCAGATGCTGTTTTCAAACTCCTCAAGATGCGCAGACCTTTTCCTTTGATTTTTTTCATGCAATGGTTAACATAAGTTGGTCTACCACTTTTTCTTTGGAAATAACATCCCAGTGAGATAAAATATTATGTATCATATATTGAATAATTTTCATATTTTAATTCATAACATTTACATATATAAACCATCCAGTCTTTATTTTATGCTTTCGTTTATTATAAGTTCCTCCGCCACCTTTCCTTTAGAAATAACACACCACTGAGATAAATATTAGACATAGTATATTAAATCCCTTTATTTTTGAATTCATAGTGTTTATATTTTGAATTCCTAATGTTTATAGTTCATATAAACCATACAAATGTTTCTTGTATAGATTCTTGTACTAAAAGGAATTGAAAGCTAATGTGTCATTATGGAATCATTAAACTTCCCATGTTCTCAAAACACTATACTATAAAGTTCTATGGAACACCAAAGAAGATATTTTGAAGAAGGTATGCAAAGTGGAAATCAGTACCGCTGTTGTACCAACATTCTTCAAATACCTTCTACAGAGTTCTGCATAAGACAGAAAGTCATACATGTTTGAAATGACACGAGTGTGACGGCGGTAACGGTGACACAGTTTTCATTTTATTCTTATTCTTGTTCTCATGTCTCCTTCATTTTTTCGAGCGAGTAATACTTTAATAGTTGACTGTTCAGCTCGCCCCTCTGATATAAAATCGAAACATCTACCTGTCACCACATCATAGATGTGTGCGCTCTGCCACAGAGCTTCAGCTAAACTGATTCAGAGACAGTGTTACTGTGTAATCGGGTTATCTCAGAGGTGGAAAAGAGAGGAAAATCTATACCCTGATTAGATAAAAAGCATAGCTTCCAGCCATAACATCTAACCACAATATGATATTGGATAGGCTTTGGAAACGCAAAAAATAGGTCTCTGTTTCTTTATTTATTTACTGTAATTTTAGATTTTCTTGGAGAACATCTGTTTTGATTCCAGTGTCGGAAAATGACAGTTAAATGGATCATGGTATGGATTGAGTGGGATGTTTGTGATTGATGTGGAGGGGAGATTTGAGTCACCGTTCTGCTTTTTCGAGATCGTTGGCAGGACGTTTTTTGAGGGAGAAAGTGAGAGTGAATGAGGAAGTAGAGCAAAGGAATGAGTGAGGCAGAGAGCGAATGAAGGAGAAAGACTGTAAGACGTTTAACAAGGCATTTCAAGGGATAGGATATCCAAAAAGCACATTGCTCACCTGTATGATTCTTGTCTTCATTATTTTTTTATTAGCTTTCTATTTTTTATTTTTTTTATACACAATGAAAGTGAATGGTGACAGTAATCTCAGCAGGTTATTGTTTCAAAATCCTACTTCAGCAGGAAAAGTTAGTAAGTCAAAAGAGTCCATGTGGTTTAATACAGTAAAAAGATTTCATGTGGCTTGATATGTAACCCAAAAATTAACGGTTACATTAACTTAATTCAATATTTAAAAAAGAGTACATCGATTTTTTTTCAGTGGAATACTTAAATAAGTAAAATAAGTAAATAAGATTTTTTTTCTAAAATCTACAAATACTTTTTAAGTTTATTTAATAAAAAATTATTTATTTAACATATGATTTATATTTATGTACAATAAACATCCATATTTTGGGTGAAATATTTAAGTGAATCCAATTTCCTTAACTTTTAACTAACATATTAGGGCGAGAGAGAGAGAGAGAGAGAGAGAGAGAGAGAGAGAGAGAGAGAGAGAGAGAGAGAGAGAGAGAGAGAGAGGGTGAGTAACCCTGTCTTGGTGCTAACAGCTGTGTTGCAGCTGCCAGTAGCTCCTGCTGAGGGTGAGCTGCTCAATTCTCCAGGGTCAGATCTGTGGTATGGCGGTATCCGTGGCAACAGGCTTTGGGCCTGTGCGGCAAGAACAATCCTGCCTCTGAGAGCCGAACGCTGTGCTCTGAGCTCAACACAGCGGAATGTTCTACACTAAGACTGGGAAAAGGAGCAGGGAAAAGGGGTGAGACTGAGAAATGAGAGAGGATGAGGGGGTGGATAAATAGAGATGGGAAGAAATAATGTAGACAAACGTTTTATTTTTGAAGTGTAAATGGATGACACATGAGACAACCGGAAGTTGAAATGAGAGAATCAACAAGACTTGGAAAAAAAGTTGTAGTTAAAAAATCTTTGGACACTATGGCTTTACCCAGTTATTCAACTTTTGTGAAGCTTTAATAACGACAAAAAAATTCACAACACAAGTATTATAACAAGTATGATGTGCTTGTTGTATTATGAGTATAAGCAAATATTTATTTATTTTTTGATAGTCTATTTTGTCATCATTTATTATATGACTATCTGACTTTCTTTCTTCTGCAGAACACAAAAGAAGATATTTTGAGGAATGTCAGAAGGGTTGAAATGACAAAATCAACATCAACATGTGTTGCCAAATTTCCTCTTGGTAGTTACCAGCATTCTTCAAAATATCCTCACTTGTGTTCTGCAGAAGAAAGTTATACAGGTTTGGAACGATAAATGAAACATGAACATTTGTTTCCGAATTTTCTTTAAATAAGGATTTACATTACTGTTTGTTTTCCATACATAGGAAATGAAAACTTTATTTGGAATTCTCACGAATCAGATACGCTATTGTTTTAAAACTTTATATCCATTTTAACAGCTGTGGTCACTATGCACGCTCATTTTCTGGCTGTATAGAGATACTCTACAAATATCTCCTTTGTGTTCCTGACAGCTTATGAATTTGAATATGAAAATGAGAAATAACAAAAAAAATAACATTTTGGAGTGAACTGTTTCTTTAATTAAAGACTGCAACATTTGAAGTTAGACTGTGGTTGTCAAGTTAAAGGGCTCGTTCTTCACTGTCCCCTAAAGCAAGCCGGCTGGAGTCGGTCTTATCTCCTGGCTCCAGCTCCGGCCTGCAGCAGTGAAGCCCGCAGAGTCTCTCTGAGCTCTGAGCCTAAAAACATCATTTCAAATCCAAACTTCATTTAAAAAATCATCCCAAATCAGGTATTCAAACAGACACGAATCCTCCAACACTCATTTCGGCTCAAGTCACTTATTTTATAAAAAATATATTAGTGTGTGGTCTCTTTATGTTTTATTATATTAGAGGAAGAGTAAATTTTTATGTATTCAGTGGGTACCAAACAGCCCAGACCAGTGGTGAAAATGCAAATTAACTGCTTTTTTATTGCTTATTTTATTATCAGAAAAATTGAAAAGTTAGAAAAATCAACATTAATTTTTCTTTATTTGAGCTTGCCTTAACTTCACAAGTTAAACAATTAGGATGATTATTCTTAATGTAAATCTCTAATCTGTCAGTTTATGATCATTTTGCTAAAGAAATACAGTTAAATTCATTTAACATTATAATGCCCAAATTATCAAATCTCTATTTACAGGATAACATTAAAAAGCTCAAATAGTGCGGTCTCACATTTTTGCCCTACCGCCTATCTATTGTTTATCTACACACAGTCCGAAAACAAACTATTGAAATCACAGCATCTCTCTTTTTTTTATCATCTTGCCGCAATGAAACAAGTATTGTCCTCTGTAAAGGCAGTTTATTTTTGAAGTCACACATTATAGCTGAATTTATAAATCTGCCACCCACAGTCCTTCTGGACGGCCCTGAGCGACCAGCTGCCTCCTGTTTGGCATTGTCTGCATATTACATACTCCCAAGATTTACATGAGCCGCTGACGAAGTGTTGATAAACTAAAGAAATATGCACTATATTGCACGCTGACTAGGTCAACCATGCCAGAAAAACTTGAAACTGAACGGTGAAAGTTTGTGTATTAGTATTCACGTTTATAAAAGTTGTTTACATTGTAAATGTCACATGTGTTTCCGTGCGTTGTGAATCATGTGCTCATAATACAATGCATGAATATTAATTTCATTAAAATCGTACACAAAAGTTCAGGGGGGGAACAAGGAACATATACGCTTCAACAACCATTTCATGTTAGTTGTCTGTCATAAAGATGACGGAAATATGTACAGAGTGATGCGAGCGTTGGGGGGAGCTCAGCAAGAGTTTCCATGGCAACAGGATCCCTGCGAAAAGGTCAACGTCGAAGGCAGACTTGGAAAAGCACAAGAGGATTATTGGGGATTTAGCGACGAGTAAAATCATTTTTTATTCTCTTTTTATGTATTTTTTGTCCTATCTGAATGACGATAAAAAACGGATATGAATAGCGCAATTATATTGCTCAAAAACGTTTCGGTCGTCCTTTTTTATGATTTCTTGCCTTGCTTCTTTGAAGTGAAATTGAAAAGAGAAAGAGTGGTGGACGGCGATGGTGCCGGCTTTGTGCTTGGCGCTGATACGTACTCGTCTGCCCCCTCAATCACTCCATCCCCCCCTTCCTTTTTCCACTCACTTTAATTAAGTCAGCCTCACTGCCATGGCTGCCAAAGATAATTGGAGTGGGTTTTGGATGCCATTTACTTGAAATGTCGCCTGTCCTTTCTTTTTTTTTAAATTCCTCGTCTCTTCGCCGTCACGTTTACTAATATTCTCTCTTTTTTCGTTTCATGAGACAGAGATTAACCTGCGGTGTGTGCAGCGCAGGTATGCATCATTCCATCGCACACATATACAAAGTAATTTATTAGCCAACTTTGGGGGCGAAGATAAGCTTTCTTTAACTTGCTCGCGCAAATATTTCTTATGTATTTTTGGAACAGGTAACTTTATAGAAATAATTGTTATCTTAGGTAATTTGAGGGGGTAGTTCATTTATATTATCTTGTTCTCATCTTTTTCCACAACATAAAGTTTGCGTTAAACAGCAGTTTTATAAATAAACTTTTTCCGCGCTTAGTTCTTATTAAGTGTTGTTAAGTTAGCTGTGTGCTTACTTAACAACAGCAAAAGTTTGTTTATTTTTAGAGATATATTACTGGTATATTACATGTTGTTTGTCCAAGAACAATGACAGCAGCCGTTTACTTGTATTGTAAAGATACTTATTACCAAAATTCTTTAAAATATGCTCTCTTGAAATAACAAGACGGTGACTAAGTGATGGAACTACCACTTTAACAGTGAGCAAATGAAGCCATCCTTCAAT
Organism: Triplophysa yarkandensis; assembly: GCA_033220385.1. NCBI lineage: Eukaryota > Metazoa > Chordata > Actinopteri > Cypriniformes > Nemacheilidae > Triplophysa > Triplophysa yarkandensis. Next base: position 7,074,119 of record CM065673.1, read on the forward strand.
GTTTATAGGCATAGTTCTATAATTTGCTCATCATTTATTCACCCTTATTACAGTTAAAACCTTGAAATTACCCTGTATAAGCAGATACTTTGAAAAATGTGTTCGTGGTTTTATTTTCACCCAATGTAAGCCAATCGAAGCCAGTGTTGTTTTGGTTAAGTTTGGAACTAATGGCTTAACCACCATGTCAATGCTTTTCTCCAAGAGAACTAAGAGTGCATAAGTTAATTTTCTCGAAAAAATGTAAATAATGTGGCACCTGACCAGTAGTATTGACTTTTTTTACCAAATGGTGGTTGTTTAGGGCTGGATAGAAAAAAAATGCAATACCATTTGATAATGATAACATTTGAGAAAGTTCACACCAAAGCTCTGTTTTCAATTTGAAGCTGTGAGAGATAAATATACAGTCCTTCAAAGAGGTGATTTGATAGTTTCAATTATAGCCAAGTGATAAAATACATATTATACTATACTATAGATCACCTTTCGTCTGACATAAATTATGATTTGTCTGATTAATCCCTGCTTTTATAGCCTCTGCTGTGATTTATAGCGTGTGATACATTTTATCGACAACATCTGTTGTATTTTATAACTCAGATGTGTTCCTGTTTTATGAAGTGTTGTTATGTCATCAGGTGGCATAAACCTCCCTTTAAAATCTCCCTCATTGGAGCAAAGACCTCGGGCGCCGGCGTGTCACACGTGTCCTAGGTTTTAGAGGTCCTGCATGTAGTAGCGTGTGTGTTCTGGTCACAGTGTGTGGTGGCTTTAGCGGGAATCAGTCAGTAAGGCCTCCTATCAATCACGCTGGGCTGCTGAAAAGGGCCGCGTCGGGCCGGGCCACCCATCCAGCCGGCCGCGGCAGGGGGATCCAATATCCCCCAGCCCTAATGTACTCCAGATGGCCAGGGCAGAGCGCGGGGGCCGGCTGGGGCCTCTCCGTGCACCTCCAGAGGGAGTGAGAGCAGAGAAGACGAGAGCACGTCTGCATTACAGCGCCGTGTGTGTGTTAGAGGGCAGACGTCGAGACCACAGGGTTCCACCGTTGTGTGTTTTCTGAACTTGCCATATACACACACATGTATGTGTCACGCACACACCTCCGTGTGGTGCATGTAGAAGGAAAGCAGGGGTTTGAAGTTATAGCTTCTTTGGATTTGTGTAGATATTGGATAGCTGCAAGCTTAATTCAATATGTTGTATTTAATAAACGAGTGAAAAGAATTCATAGAATTTTCTGAATGGTGCAGATTTCGTGGGGGCCTAATCACAACATACCAGCTCTGTTGATTTACCCCTTTAGGTGGTCGAATCCTGCCATTTCACAAAAATAAACATTCAGAAATGGGACGGAAAATGTTATAGATACACAGAGGAATGCGTCTGTCTCCCCGAGGCGCACATGGAAGCTTTCATGGTAACACTATCACTGATGGAAGCAATCGGCCCGCCGCATTTGTTGATGCACCTGTGGATTCGAAACTTGGCCCAGTTCTGGAGATGGCCAAAGAAAGACTTTCCATTCAAAATAACCTGTCATTTTATCCACGACTAGCTCGCTCTGTTTCTCCGCACACCCCCACGTCTCATCTTCTCACCCCTCTGTGAGTGTATTTTGTCTTGCATTCTCTCTCTTTCTCGCACTTCTCTCATCTCCCCTGCCTTCTTTTCCCCCACTCGTGTCTCTGTCTCTCGTTCCCTGTGGCATTGCAGAGGAAATTTAATATTGGATTGTTTGGAGTTTCCAAGGATTCCGTTCGGCGTAGCTCCAGGCCCTGCGCAAAGACAAATATCAGCTGTTGGGGCCAAGAGCAGCAAACATCTCCTCATCATCCCACCATGCTCATTTTTTTCACTGCTGGACATGAATGTTTCACACTTAATGATTCTTTTGCTGTATTGAACCTGATGATCATGAAGTCTCTCTACAACGGGAGAAGGTTTGGTGTTAGTAACTTTCTAGAACTTATAATGGCTCTGATCAGTCCTATGACACCTTGGTCCATGTGTACCAGCTCCTTTTTGACAGATTTTTTTTTTAATGTGAGACATCAGAAGGCAGACATAGTGACGGTGAGAGACACTTCCTGCAAATTATTGATTTAAAATGATAAAAATTCAAATACACAACTAATTGACATACAGCTAGAAACACAGACAGACAGATTGACAGATAAATAGAATGATAAATAGAACAATGGATTGAATGATAAAATGACAGACGGACAGATAGACAGAATGAAGGACAGAATGAGAGAAGGATACATTGAAACAACTTCAAAATGAAAGAATGACAGAAAAATTTAATAAAAGACAGAGAGACATACAGACAGAAATATTAATGTATGGATGTATGGATGTATGGATGGATGGATGGATGGATGGATGGATGGATGGATGGATGGATGGATGGATGGATGGATGGATGGATGCATGGATGGATGGATGGATGGATGGATGGATGGATGGATGGATACATAGAAAAATTGTCAGAATGATAGACGGACAGTTAGAAAGATAAATAGAAAGATAAATAGAAAGATATAATAATAAATAGTACAATAAAATAATATAATAATAGACAGACAGACAGATAGGCAGATACATATGTAGAATGATAGATAGAACAATGTAAGAAATAGAAAGACAATTAGAATGATAAATCGAACACAAGATAGAACGATAAAGTTATGAAACGAAATACAGATAGAATTATAGAAGGAATGATAGATAAAACAATAGGTAGATAGACACACAGACTGAGAGATGGTGCAGAATAACCAAATTATATTACAAATCACAAAATAAAAATTCTGTCTCTATGTCTCTCATCATCATGACTCATTGACCTTCTCCCTCAGAGCTCTCCCTGCCAAGTACAACATATTGTTGGGTTAACATTACCTCAGTGGCTTGTATTTACCCTGCTCTTACACATCCCCCATGACCGTCATTGATTTAAACAGCTGCCATATACTCAATAAACTCATCGTATGGTAAAATACTGCGAAATATCTCTGGAGCTGATAGATTATGTTAACCACTTAACCATATGTTTCATCAATGTCCAACATACACCTATCTTTTTAACCTCCCACTGGGCCATCTCGACGGTCCGAAAGAACGTGTCCACGGCCAAGGATCCTTCCAGTGCTCATTTGAAATCTAAACTCTTCATTAAGAATCTGCTGACAATCAGAGCAGTCAGAGATTGTCTGTGTGATAATCCCCTCTCTCGTTAACCCCCTATGGCTTTCTCTGAGCACACAAGCCCGCTCCCACAGACACATACATGCAAACACACACTACTGAAGTTTTCCTTTTTTTGGGGGAGGAAGGGAATGGGGTTGAATCCACTGCATGCTGATCGCCTTCAGTCTAATCCTACTGCCACATTCCTGGCAAAGCCATCTCATGTCTCGCTTTACACATAGCACCTTTTTTTATTATCTGGAACTAGAGTACAGATTTTATAGTTTCCTAGTTCCTCTCTAGTCTAACTGGAATTTTGGACTGAATGACATAATGCGCAGTGCATTTTGTATTTTATTCTGTCTTTGTACTTAAGAACAGATCATTTCAGAAACAAAACTGTAGTTAAAGGCATAAACACGGAAAACAATAATGACATCTACATTAGCATCCACGTTTATATTTAATTGCTAGTTCAAACGAAAATAAAGATGTTATTTCAATCTTGTACGACCTCCTTATTTCTGCAGAAAACAAAAAAGATATTTTGAAGAATGGGGGTAACCTAACAGCTGCAGGACCCATTCATTTATATTGTATGGACACAAAATATCATCTTTTGTTTTCTAAAGATGATTGAAATGACAGGTGGGCGAATAAATTATAACACAAATTATTTTTTTGCTGTAAAAGTGATAGATCAACCAAAAATGAAAAACTGTCATCATTTACTCCCCCTCATGTCGTTTTAAAACTGTATTATTTTTTGTTGTTGTGCCGAACACAATAAAGATTAATAAACAATATACCCAAAAATGTAAATGTCGCTGACCAAACGACGGTGGAAGCTATTTTCTCCTATTATATGGACACAAAACCAACACAAGTGAATAGGAGTGGGCGTTGTTTGATTTTTGGGTGAACTATCCTTTCAAAGCCTCATAAATCTAAATGCATAGTTATTTTTCTCAACTTTTTGTTTAATTCACAGTTCAAAAATGATCGTGCAACCAATCAGCAGAAAGTGGCATGTCTTTTCTCTTTGTGTAAAGGAACATAAGCCGAGAGCCACAGATGACGTATGTGAGGGGCGGAGTTATCGAAAAAGGGGCGAGACACTTTTGGTGTAGGGCCGTGTTTATTTTGGTGATTTCAAATGACAACATTGACAACCAGAAATCGTAGGCCCTGCCTTTAAAGAAATAACCTCATGAGAACACGTGTTCTGCTTGAAAATAAATGGAAGGCAATAAATGGAAATACACTGGTAAAAGTCTGACTACCATTTCCATCTGTCCAAGAATCACTTTCAAAAATCATTTCATCGAAGGATCACTTAAACAGAATGCTGTATTAGCACAGACTGCTTCACTGATCTAACAACACATTTATCACAGCCTGGTTCGCTGTTTTCGTGGCATCTACCCAAAGCTTCTCCGTGTGGCAGATCTGGCCGGCTCATAGTAAGATTAGAAAGTATTTATTTTAACAATCCTATAGATCAGAGAGCAAGATAACGCATACACTGTCCCCTTACCCGTATCTCGGCTCAACATGAGAGTGACCAAACCGATTTGACAGACAACTCTTAAAGATTATCTTCTGCCTCTTTAAGCTCAGGAGTTCCAATTCCGGCCTTCCATATTCCGATTTTTATCAGTGTGGTAAGAAGAGGTGATCACGTGTGTAAACAGTGAATCCAGGCGCCCGCTGTTGGGTGCATCAATAATGTTGAGATGTGATTGTGCCATTGCAACACAGAAGGAATACACACACCATAAACACACACTGGAGCACCAAGCTGGATTGAAATGAGAGTCAAAGCATCGGTTAAGTGCCATTGTAACACTTTAAATGAAGATTGGTGCATTTTTAGTGATTGCTGTGCGAACAGATTTAATTGATTGTGTCGAGAATTCTATTTAGAAAGAGTGCTTAGTGTATACCACGATACGCAGCTCTCTTTTATGTCATCCACTTGCCAGGAAGTGGATTGAAAATAACTCAGAGGATATCCTTAGCAGTTCCATATCATCTGCGATAGATTGTTTTAAAGGTACCCGCCGTCACATTGTTAACCAGGAAGTTAAACGCATGTGTTTACATTTCTGAAAGAAAATGCATTTGTAATCGGGTAAATTATTTTAGGCTCCATTGTTTCCGTACTATTGAGGAAATGCTAATTATAATAAAAGCTTTTAGCTATGCTAATGAGTGCATTTGCATGCGAACCATCAGGGCCGCTGGGAATAGCGAAATTTCACCACACAGTAAGTTTCCGCGGCACTCGTTTCAGCGCAGACTTCAATCTAATTTTCAAACGCAGGACACTTTGGAATTATTTCTAGATCTGCCGTATCTAAACAATCATTAGCATAAACACAAAGGCAGACCAAATTGAAGATAGATTAGATGAATTGTGATCATTCTCTTTGTAGATTCTGAACAGGCTGGAACACACAGGGTGTGGAGCACATTTAATACATACAGTATGCAGCATGCTGTGCAAAGTATGTAGGTATGCCCAGATTGTGGGCATACCCCAGGATTATATTCTTGAGGACTAGCAATATGCTTAGCTTGAACATTTGAGTAATAAACAAAATTCACAAGTATAAATTATTTGAAATATATAATTGTATTAAACAAAATTCACAAGTATAAATTATTTGAAATATATAATTTATTTAAAATATGTAGCTATGGCATCTATTATACCGGCAGTTGCTTTCTATTCTATTCACTTTCTATTCTATTCAATTTCTATTCTATCACTTTCTATTTTATTTATTTCAATTTGATTTTCATTCTATTTTGTTATATTCTATTCTATTTATTTCTATTTTATTTTATTTTAATTTAAAGTTTTTTTGTTTTGTTTTGTTTTGTTTGTTTGTTTTGATTTTGCTTTTGCTTTTTTTTTTTGCCAAAATGGCAAACTTAAAATACTTAAAAATGTAAATAGGATTACAACAAAAACAATGGCATTGCACATCTCTTATACTGTCGTACTGCAGGTAAATAGACTTTGCACAGCTCTATAAGAGAGAGATTTAAACTCATGAATATCACAGCTGAATCTTCCGCCTGCAGATCCTTCAGGTTAATGACCAGTACTGGGCCGTCAAGTGTCCCAGGCTGTGTTTTTATGGTTGTGTGTATAGATGCAAAGAGATGTTGCAAAGGCAGCATGTAGCCTGAAGGTGTTTGGGTGTGCTGTATGCTTGCACGTGCGTTTGTGTGTGTGTGTATTGAGAACCTGGCATGGACTTTATCCTCCCTGTACAGGGGATCTGCTCCAACACACCGTCCTTTCCCCTCTTATCAATCAAACCTCACATCGTTGTCCTGTTTCTATCTCTGAACACTCACTCACACACTTGAAATGCATTGCAAATCTTTCTACGGAAAAGCCCCTAATGTAGCAAATGAATTCAGGTGGGCCGTTTTTATGTATTCACTTTAGAGAAGGCCTGACTCAGGACATTAAGATTCATGACATTTGGGTATTTGTGACACACGCACACTGTTTAAGATTATTCATCAAATTCTCTGCAGCATCTGTGACTGACAAACTTCCACACAGGATACTTGACAAAAGAAGCAGGAAAATCAAAATCAAATTGTCTTTTGGCATCGGTGCATACTTGCAAGATCAACAGTTTTTCAGGATAGGCACTGAAGTTTACCAACATTTGAACCTGAAGTGCCTTGTAAACATATATAGAACTCTCATCCCGGATGTAAGGGCTAGCTGTGAGACGCAGTGGGAGACTCCGTGGACGATGATGATGAATGGGCTCTATAAACCACAAAACACTTCCTCTTATACCTTCGACCTCACCTGGTTTTGCTTAATAGGGGAAAAACCTGTTGGTCTGTCTCAGCACCAGCTTGCATGCTGAGCGCTCAACGGCCCGGCCACAGAGGATGTTTCTAACTACGAGGAAGTCGTTGCTCGCACGCGCATCTTTGATCCTCTGGAAATGTGCACATGGAACAAGGATGCATGTCTCAGGGGAGTGATTCAATAGATGCCAAAAATCTGACATTTTTGTTTTCAGCTGATAGCACGAGTACTTGCAGATGTTTGGGTAGATGCCACTTGTTAGGGTGTTTTGTAGTGTGATTTGTGTCCAAAACATGGTATAAATTCTTAAAAGCTGACTTTATAACTTTATACCTTCTTATACAGTTAATAGCTGAGTTAAAGACTTACATTTTATTACAAATGTACTTTATTGAACTTTAATACTTTTTATACACTGAATTATTTTGGGTAATGGGTCACATCTATATTTTACAACTTGATCCATTTAAAAAATACGTTTGACAAAGTTTTTAACTTAGAAAATATTAGCTATGTGAAGTAGTCTTCACATATCTAATATTTTGAAATCACGAAATACCACTCAGTTTTCTTTTGTTATCTCTTGACCAATTAAGTACAATTGACATATAAAACTTATAAAAAGTTTTAAGTTGCAATAATTCAAATCTCTACAGTATTATAAGTAGGGGTTTGTGATTGTCTTCTTTCAAACTATGTCCAGAGAAATCAGTGATGAGATCTCCTTAATGTGCTTATGTATCTTGCTTTCATTAGGTTACTTAACTCAAAAATATATTTAATGTAAACAATCTTCATTTATTTATAGCCCTTTACTTCATATATTTGCCATGTTTTTTTTCGAAGCAATTTTAGAAACGAGTCTTAGAGTGTAGTCGATTTTTAAAGTCTAACTAGGTGCTCCATCAATTGCAATGTGAGACGTTAAGATGTTATTAAAAGCGTCTGCAAAATGCATACATGTTAATTCATTTATTGATATTTAAATATATGCACCATAAGCAGTGTGTTGTTTCAGTATAGCAGTGGTAAACGAATTGGGATTCAGCCTTTGTCGTTTCTTGACAAGCCCTCGACATTGCTCCATTAGTTTCATCAGTACCGGCTTTCCGCCAGGTGTTTGTGTTAATTAACACTGTGATCAAACAGCCGTGCCATTGAGTGCGAGGGGTCTGCGAGAGCAGTATCGATGAGAAGAGGGTTACCATCCCAAGATCTCTTTTCTCAGACACACGCCAGACATGTTCAATACATTCCTCTTTACTTTCCATTTCCCGGGGCGCTTTCCTGCCAGCTGTAATTAAGAGCTCATGGTATGAGGATACAATCCGCTCAACTGTATGCTACAGTTCACTTTGACAGTGCTAGGATGCTGTTCGTGGGTTGCTTTAGCATTTTAAAGGTGTTTTGAGTATTTTTAGTGTATTGGATGGTGGCCTGGATATTGCATTAAAGTACTAGTTAAGTTAGGGGCCATCTAAAAATTCATAATCCCTTACATTTTTTAAAATTTCAAGCATGTCGCTGAAGAAGTGAACAATATGCTAGTGGTTTACCAGGGGTAATTCTTTGTTCCTACACAAAGGTTTCACCATTTGGTTTCGGTTTGTGTGAAATACTGTTAAAAAATGCATGGACTTTCAGGAAAGGAGTTTTCGACTTTATATCAATAAACAGTTCGATGCGTTTGTATCAACCAACGCATTGAAATCAATACACGGCATGTTAAGAAGGTGCGATGATGTGTTTTAAAAGAGCAAGCCGGAAGGCTAAATCAGTGCAAACCCTTAGCCCACCGAGGCCCGCTCACAACTTTGGAGGTTTCTTTGCTCATTATGAAGCCCATGTGTCTACGATTGAGTCAACATGTGCGTCCATGTTTCTCGTCCAGCTCACGAATAGAGCCGTTACCTGCTTCAGTGCATACACGGTGGGCTCGCGTTATTATCTAGATGCCGTAGCTTTGGGTATCGCGCCACTCCAGGGACGAAGACTTAAGAGGCATCCTTAAAATACAGCGCAATAATTGGAATTGCTTTATCTTTAGTCTCATCAATTAATGTGCAATTTTCCATTTAATTACCAACTCGCTCACGAAATTTGCAATTAAAATGAGGAGAGATAACAGTGAAGATGCCTTTCGGCTGATAGCACTTGGAACGGGAACACAAGCGCGGTGTGTAATCAGTACACAGATCACACGCGCACACACGCATACGCAACATTCTCAATTTGTATGATTTGGACGAGCTTCATAAAATATGCAACGCCATGCCAGAATCTAATTTGTGCTTGGAAAATTCCTCACGTTCCCGCGAACCCCAACATGAAACGTTCTGAGTGCTGGGGTTCTGATGGTGTTTATGATAATGATTACCCATAACCCCTTTTGTGTGCATGCGTGTCTGTGTGATCTCCTTAAAATAGCTGCTGCTTGGTTTTTCTTGGCCCCCTTCGATCGCTTTTCCACACGCTGTGGCCAACCTGAAGATGAGCCGCAGGGAAAAATCTTTCCTGTTTTCCTGCCTGGACTGATGTCTGTCTGCTGTCTGATGAGAAGCTAACATCCTGTTCACGCCTAACAGACTTCGCATCACTGTTCTCATATGTCCTGCGTTGACTTCTTGATTTTTCCACAGTGCTCCTCAAGATTCATTATCTGTCACATAGAGAATAATTGTCCTGCTTTGATAAATTTATATCTAAAAAACACACTCACGCATTTACGTGTTTTTACACTGTGATTTTAGGCTTTTAAGAGATAGTCGGTTTCTAGGAAGCGGTTCTCAGGGGAGATGACTATTACTAAAGCATAGAAAGAACTTTATAGGTCATGCTGTAAATGAGTGATTTATGTCTTGTGTAATTACAGTACGGAGCAGAGGTTCCTCCCACTTTTACACTGCAGATGTGATTGTACTGATCGTTCTGAGAGTTTCATCTCGGTAATTACATGTTAATGTTAGCATTTTTAGTATTCTTTAAAATTATTAGGTTCGTTTAAGGACAGTTGCTAAAAGCCTGGAACTCAGTTTTGGTCTTAAGTCTAATTTAGGTGAATTGAGCTGTTTAAATGATTCAAAGCATTCTTGATGCATTGTTGTGATTAAATAGCGAATAAATCTGACATAGGGATTTTATCACTAATTTTAATTTCAGAGGGTTATCTGCTTGTGTACACGGTTGTACATAGTTTTTTTGTAATGTAATCTGATGGGAAAATCAATACTGCAATATGTTTGCATGTTCAAAGATGTTTATGGTAATAGATTTGCTTCACAGCGCACCATGACAAGAAGCAACAAAGACAATCACAGCATCTTTTTCGTTTTTATATAAAGTATATACATTAACAAAGTATACATTAATACCGGATCGTAAATGTGTGAAGTGGATTTTTAAATAAATATGAATGAAAAAATAAATCGTGTAGACTTTACTCTACAAAAATGTCACTTTTTTAGTGTAGGATTATTTCAGGAATTAAAAATATTATGAAATATAATTGACAGCTTCCCTATTGCTCATGGGTACAATCGCATGTATTATTAAAAATATATTAATTTAAAAAATAAATAATGCAGTCTTTTACTAGAAATTAATCTAATATTGAAAGTGTAACATTTTTGATTGAGGCTTATTTGAAGAATTCAATTGTTATGAAACATAATTGACAGCTCCTCTGTAGCTCAATGGTTAAAGAGTCATGGGTGAATCCCAAGGACATTCTTAGAATCAAATCTAAAGTATAATGCAACATTAGTCACTCTGGATAAAAGCATCCGTCAAATGCATAGATGTAAATGTGAGGAGTTAATGCATTACATCAGTAGGAAGATGATGTGTAATGACAGGTTAACATTGAGGTGAAAGAGAAAAGAACATTTATGTTATCCTTGATATTACTTGACTGTCAAATAGGGTCCAGGGGTCCTTGTGTGGTAACATGGGGCCAATTATCTATAGTCAGGGCTTCCCACAGTGCAACGTCCCTCGAGTCCATCCTTCCTATGCCCCGTGTCATTTACTCTTATGACAACAGAACTAATGAGCTCCTGATTGGCCTGCCGAGGTTGCAGTGTTTACTTACGAAAAACACTAACTCATCATGTGCCTTCAGCTCAGTGTTCTTATTTATTTGTGTCCTGACATGCGGAATACAAGCGTGTTTGTTTACTGTTTGTTATGGGCGTTAATGATATTATCTTCCATATGAATAGAATGTTGATATATTCATTTTATTTGAATGCAATTCTTTTCCGGACAATACAACATATTTGGTTGACCTGCAGTCTTAAAGGTTTTTTGGTTGAATTTATGTGTACACATATGCGCCATGGTTCAGTTTTGTTCTTAAAAACGGAAAAAAACAGTTTAAGTTTAGATTTTAAATTTTTTGAAAAAGTTTGGGTGTGACCACGGACCTGGATTTTGGATACCCATTTTTACCCCAAAATGAACAAACCTGTGACCCTGCGTGTGAAAATCAAGCCAAAGTCAGAGAATCCAATTCTGGGAAAACGAGCATTAAAATATAATTTTTCAATTAATTTGATTATGACATCAATATTTGAGCTGGTCTTTCTCAGTCAATATTAAATATATCAATGCTATATTTTTACAGAATGTTGCTTACATTGGGAAGAATGATTTTATGTATTAAAAAGGAAATCCCAAAAATTACTTTGGTTGTGTTTTCAAATGCAGTATCACAAATCTAAGCCAAAATATTTCTTTATTTGTACAAACACTATATAAATCTAGTACATTTATCTTTTCAGATTTGTCTTTAGGCACAAAGTTTTTTTACGGTTAGGGTTAAAATATGGCTTATAATGTATAGAAATCTAAAAAATATCCTCATTTAATAGACAAATAAATGTGTTTGTGTGTGTGCGTTCCTCTCTGTATTAGTACAGCAGCACCTTGTGGTGAATTCTGAAATCATTTCCATCACTGTGACTTAAATTTGTTTAGTTATGTTTTCACCACTTCTAATGTAGATTCAGTCAACACTTGCGGTGATAAGCTCCTGAAATGAATCATTTTTATTGTTTAGGGTCTCCATGTGAAGCTATCCCATGATGCAACATGTGTCCCCAGCACCAGCATTGACCATGATGGCCACACAGAGCGTCCCTCCACCATCGTACCAGGAGAGCCAACAGGTGAGCTGGTCCAACTGTGCTCTCAGGCTGGACTGAACCTGGATTAGCTTTCCAGTCTGGTCGGGATGATGTTTAGCAGGATTTACTAATCAATCAACTAGTCTTCTTGCCCCCAAACATGTGTTAAAACTAGCAAATCAAAATTTAAATGTCAAACTTAAAGCATTTTTTGCAGATGTAGGTTTGATATTCATTTCAGTCTTGTTTCAAAACGAACCATGAGACAGATCAATATCTCAAGTCCTAGGGAAGGTTTGTCATATAAGATCTTCATTGTACTCGTGCTGGGTTAATCTTGAGGGACACAAGGAACCATCTTTGTCCCAGAGCCCCCCTTACCCCCCTCCCTGTCCAGCTGCTGTATTCCTCCGCCCTGAGGATTAAAAACTGGGGAGAGAAGAAGCTGGTGGAGGAGACATGCAAATGAGAGCTAGTTAAGTGTGAAGAAGCTAATTTATTTCCTATTTGAGGCTGGGATTAAGACTTCCAGCTTCCTCCCTTAAACTACTCTGGTCTGGTGGCGGGCGGGCGGGAGGGGGTGGGCTTTTCTTACAAAGCTGCATCACACGAGACGAAAATGCAGGAAAAAAGGCATTCTGATGGTGCTTAGAATGGTAAAGAGCAACACCTCTGCCCACCCATTGCACAGCTTCTGCAATTTTATAAAACTAGAAACCACGTTTCTTGCAGAAAACGACCTACATGAAATCGTAGGGGTCGCGTGCGTCAAATTGGATTCCAAAATTTAATGAGACCATATGCTGCAGTCATATTCTTTCATTGTTATAATGGGCAACAGAGAGACTGCAGACATATTGGCAATGACTTCTTGAATATGTATGCAAGGAGAAAAGAAAAAGAATGACAAAGAAATTGTTTCTTGCCTCAAGTTTTTGCAGAACTTATCTGGATGTCTGCCTCTTGCCTTCGTGGATAACAAAGATAACAACAGATTACTATACACACGCTTGAGCTTTTGTAGCTATAAAAGCAGCGTTATCCATAAAAAAAACACCAGAGTCAAGCGTTCATAAACCAGATCCGATGAGACAACAGTGCCTGGCTGGGAGCCACCAATCACATGAACACAAGCAAGATGATGCCGATTTTGGCTCATCAGAGTGGAGGATGTAAAACCAGAACGGGTCGTGTCATTTAGCTTCTGTTATCTCAGACAAAAATTATCAGATATGTTCTACAATTGCATTTGTACAGAATACTCAATAGAATTTGAGTGAATTTGAAATAGAATTACCTAAAGGGCTATTTCCTAAAATGCATTTATGAATTTTATTCCTTGTGTATCGTTTTTTTTAGATGACAGGCACTACGCAGCAAAACTCAAAGGCCCAGCATGTCCACATCTCTGCAGCCTCTGCAGCAGGGGCCACACCGGTCAGCGTGACCCTTGACCCTCAAGCACAGCTGGAGTCAGACAAGCGAGCCGTTTACAGGTGAGTGATTAACAACCAGACTTTTGAAAGTCACTCTCAACAATCTCTTGTTTTTTGTGGTGCCCATTTCCCAAAAAAATTGTACATTCACACTTTCAATACATTTTCTTGACAGGAAAAGGAAGCCCTTTTTTGTTTATTTATTTAGTTTTAGTTTATTTATTTATTTAAATGTGCCTCCTTTATTAAGTTTAATTCACTCAATTTAATTTGATTCAAAATATTATTCTTAAATTTGAACAAAACAGTCGTGCTTAAAACAAGAAAAAGTATCTGGAGTTAAAACTGGTACATTTAAGTAAAAGGGAAAAAAACATGCATGAATAACTTAATATTTAAATTGTTTTTTAACAATTCAAGCTTATTTTATTAATTTATTCTTTCCCTTTGGCAAAAACTTTGCTTGTTTTACACAAAAACCAGCTTCTTTTTCAGAAAACAAGACAATGTTGGGTAGATTTTGGACTGCAAAACAAGACATTCTCAAAAATATAAATGTTTAAAATAAAACAATTTCCCTGATTCTGTAGCTATGCTACCCACCAACATAATGCTAAGATGCTATGTGTGGTTGCCTGGGTGTTGCTATGTGGCTCTTTAGGGTATTTTGGGTGGTTGCTAGAGCCCTGAAAGGTGTTGTGGACATTTTGGATGTTGCTATATAGTTGAAACGGTGTTCTAAACAGTCGCCATGGTGCAGACTGAGGCAGTCATGGTACAGATTGGGTGCAGTTGTGGCCTGGTGGTTGAGGTCTTGGACTAGTGATCCGGAACACCATACTTGGCAACACGTCACTTCACTACGGTGTTCTGCATGCTTGCGTAAGGCCAAAATCAAAAGAATTTTAGAATGCGAACACTCTAAATAACTATGCAGGTTTTTGTGTTTCTTTTGTTCTACTTATTTTTCATGTGAATATATTGTAGGTACCTGTATGCAATTGTTCCATCAGGCATAAATAATGCAGGTTTATAGTTATTTGAAACCCTCATAACATATTGATCTAAATACAAATGTACAGACACAGATGCCTGATTTGGGTAGCAACCGCTTGCATAAGTCATATTTTCCTCCTTTATTCATGAAGTAAATAAAACATAGCACACTGACACTTTAAATACTTAAAACCTCATTCCCAAACCGTCCCTCCCAGCCGATTACAGCCCGGCTGTTCGCCAACCGCTCGCATACGCTAGTATCATTCACTCGTGCCTAAAAGCGCGCTGTTTGCCCGGCCGCAGCACTGGCTGTGATTAGAAGTGTCCCGTGGCGAGTGGCAGAGGCCCGTGGTTTGGCACTGGCCCCCGAGGCAGGTCTGTGAAGGCCTGGGCAAGCCTTGGGCAGAGTCTCTCAGCTCCTCAGAGAGAGAAAACTGCCTTTGATGTGAGCAGCCAGCCGGGGGCGGCCTGCAGGCGGTGTGAAAAAAGAAGAGGCTTGCTCTACATACACACACTCGTCACACACACGGCATTCGCAGCTACTTTCTTCACTTCTAGCCATATATGCACAAACTAATTTTCTCACTCACCGTATACATCTTATCACTCTCTCTCATTTTCTCACTCACAGACACACACATGCAATTCCTTTAGATTTCAGGTCTCATCCTACATGACACTTCTTAAATGCTCTAAATATCCACAGGCGCTGCGGAAAGCGTCACTTATAACTTCTGATCCTCACACTCAGGCACTCTGGCATCATAAAAGCGAGAAAGTGAGGTAGCTGCGAAAAGAAATTTAGATTATATCTGACGTCTCATCTGCTGCGTGTCTAATGGAATACGAATGTACAAGTGAAATTATGATTTTTTATGGGTTATTTTGCGTTGCTGGAATTACTCAATTCAATCATGTACATCGGTTCCACACAATTTAATTAGGTTTTTTAAAACAACTTTTTCAAATGTAAACAATTTTAAGAGACAAAAGGAAATTTAATCGCGTGGAACCGATGTATTTGATTAAATTAAGTAATTACAACAATATCTATTTTCAGTGAAATGTTAAATATTTTTATGTCAGAATGTTTTTTTAACTCAATCTAATGTGCAGATATAATTATAAGCAATCTTGAAAGATGTACACATTGTGGCTCTGCTGTATTATTAAAATGTTGCCTGGTCGTTTTAGAATCACAAATTTTGCGTTGCTGCAATGTCAGCCCGACGGATAGTGGTGGTTATCTATTGGTTTGACCGAAGTGTTTTACGGAAACTGTGCCTAAATTGCACAAAAATTACCTTATTCAAGATTGCTTCGTCCATTGCATATGCACACTGCCAGGCAAACACATTCGATTGCCCCACCCATTGGAATTGATTGGCTCGTTCCACTTGAAGGCAGGAATTAATTTGCTATTGCCACCATATTGAATTTTGCATTCCTCTATATACATTGTAATATTAGTATCTTTGGTTTGACTCAAACATGTGTTTATAAAAAATATTTATGCATATTTTGATCATAGAATTTTCATCTTCCAACTTTCCTGTCTGAAAAAGGACTGTAATGTAACTCAAAATAACAAATAACTCATTTTACATATATATGCGCGGTAAAATGTAACGCCTTTGTTTTCGGCTTTTAACAAAGCCGGTAGGTTTGTTTATAGTGTAGCCTCATGTACTGTTTTGATTCAATTTGGCAGGTTGGTGTTTATTGCACCTCTCGTTCCTCTAATTGGAGGTTTTGAGAGTTGGAGTTGTCGAGACGATGCTCGGGCTTGCGTTGCTTAATTATTAACAGTGGAATAAATGTGCGATACAGTAATTATCTTAACGAGTTTCTGCGCTCTCTTTTAAAGCATCAGAGACCTTCTTTCCCTATTAGAGGCGTAGCGGGGGTCCCTTTCTTGTAGGATACTTGCGACATATCCAAAATTAAGTCTAATGGAATTCAGCAACCAGGAGAGGAAATTGTAAAATGTATCCAAAGAATATCCAGAGGGTGTAAAATTCTGCATTATTCTACGATGTTAATCAGGTAGTACGCAGGTGGGGAGCTTGAGAATTGAAGGCAACGTAGACACCCGGTAGTTACAGTTATATGCTAAACAGGTGAGAATAATTTGCATCAGAAGTTTTGTCTAATTCTTACATGGTAGATCAAGAACTAGAAGAAGAGTCGTCTTTGGGGGGACGAGCCCGTGGCGTTGTGTAGCTGAGTGCTTTGGTGTGTTTGTATGGAATATATAACATTAAGAACAGTTAGGCTCAGCATCTGCCCCCCGTATGTTAGTATGTTTGAGAGTATATCTGAATCTCCTTTTCCCACGTAACTTGGATCGACACGTGCACGGCGCTGAGTGGATTTGCATTGATACTGGATTTTGGTCTCGAGGTGCACAGTCATGCTGTCTTCTCATTGAGCTCCAGTGGATCAGGGTGTCATGGACTGCTGAGAGAGTGCGAATAGATATAGAAAAATTGAAAAAGAACAAAAAGAAACGAGTTTGAGAACAGCTTTAGAAGACCCAGCAGCAGCGCATATCAGTCCCAACAGGAGTGCTTTTAATTTGACAGCCAGAGAGGAAATAGCGAACTGGTTCTCCCCAGTCGATGTTATGCACCATAAATTCTGTTTACATTCGCTGTTGGGGATCTCTAAAAGTCATTTGCTGCCCAACATTCTAATGACTCTCCCTCCATAATGTTTGCAAGATTTCTATACTATGTCATCTTACCCATGCCGACGCATGCGTCCTGAGAGACGACGGGACTTAAATCTATGATTCAGATTATGATAAATTGAGGATACTGTACTCCAAGTATCCCAGGAATCCCTCAGGATTAGTGGGATTTTGTTGCTCAATTTAAAACCCTAGATGGCGAGCTTTATTCTGTTTCATCCTTTATGGAATCTAAAGGGCTGTACTGTGTTCTGAACTACACAGGCCTGTACATATTGGCCGAGAAGGCGTTTGTAGTTTCAAAAACTGTAAAAAATATTGCATGTGACAGTTTTATGAACTTTATACAATTTTTTAAAACATTTAATCATTTTTTTAGTAAAAAAATATTTAGGCAATCAAATATAAATCTAACAGTTAATTTCTCACAAATTTGAAAATATTTCTTAGATTTCTGCAATGAAAAAGAGTATATGTGTAGTAAACACCAATATTTTTTGTGAACTCTTAAAGGAAAATTTCTGTTAAAAATATCTATTTTTACTTGCATTCAGTATAAACAAAATTTAAACAGAACATTTTACTTCATTTCTAAGCTTTTAAGTTGAATTTCTTAGTGCTTCACGTAAAAATATAGTAACATTTTTTGAGTGCATGCTTCCTCAAATTAAAAATGATTCTGTTCTATTTTAGCACAGAAATTAAACGTATGCACAGAGGTGAAAAAGGTTATAGTGAGGGCCCACAAGTCCAACTAGGAGTGCCTTAGCAACCACCCTAAACACCCTGGCAACCAACAGCAACTCCTTAGCAACCGCCTCCCGCTTCTAGATTAATGTATTGTTTTTGGAATGCTTTGTGGCACATTTCTATTTTTAACCCAATCAACCTTGTAGTGCAATGATAAGACCTCCCTGTGTGTGACAACAGGCCACAGTTACCCTTTACCCTGCAGGTGAATATAAGAGAGACTGGTAAAAAGAGCAGCGCCGCTCATTGAAATGCAGCAGTAGGGGTCCTACATAAACCCTGATGGCGAATGGTATATATGTGTGTGTGCCCGCCATACATGGTGAGCACCAGACATGTAGCCTGGAGGGAGATGTGTGTGTGTGAGAGAGGAGCAGTCTCAGCATGGGGCACCCCAGACTGAGTTTAATAAAGGCAGCAGCCACTGGCTCGCCCTGATTAGGATGGCAAACATACCGGGTGAGCACGCAGAGAGCACACCCCCATCTCCCCGGCAGCCCGTGGGTGGCCCACCATGCTACCAAAACAAATGCGGCTAGTGCACGTCCAGATTTATTTTTGGAATGCATTGATGTGTTTTCTTTTCATTCGAGAAGGAAAGGTTTCAGAGGAAAAATAATGAATTTGCGATTTCTTTTTTTATCTTCAATGGCTTTGATTTCTTTCTTGTGTACACCAAATATTAATAAAAAAATGTGATATTAAAAGACAGGTTAACGGATTTACCCTAGCTTAAATGAAATTCTCTCATTTACTTACTCCCTTTTCATCTTGAACCTGTATGACTTTCTTCCACAGAACACAAAAGAAGATATTTTGAAGAAAATTGGTAACTGAACAGCACTGGCAACCATTCCCTTTTTTCTTTATGGGCCCAAAACCAATGCAAGTGAATGAATGCCCGTTGCTCACATTCCTCAAAATATCTTCTTTTGTGTTTTGCGGACAAAAGAAAATCAAACCGGTCTGAAATGACAAGAATGTGAGGAAATGATGGCAGACTTTATATTTTTGTGTAAACTATAAATTTAAGGTGGATGTAACTGTAGCGGTTGTGTTAGATTGCTCTTGTATTAGCATTTTTGTACTTAACAGAAATAGAGCCACAGTGTCTGACTTTATCTGTCCGTTCTGCTGACTCTATAAATGACACTTTTATGGGTTAAGTAATAGTTCCCCAGCGTGTCCATCCCAAGACTTCTGCACTGCAGATAATGTCTAACTGTCTTTGGCTCCACACCAGGTTTAGGTATAGACGCAGTGCGTGGATCTAACATAGTCAGTGAATTTAGATATAAGATGACTTTGTCATATTCTATCGAAGTAATATTCTATGGATTTGACAGAATAGTGACTTTAATATTCTTATTTATTTAGTTTTTATATTTTGTTGTGCTGTTTTCTGTGCTTTAAGAATAAGTTCAGCAAAAAATTATGTTTCAGTGATTATTTTTTCACCCTGTCATCATTTTACTTGAATCTGCACGACATAATATAAGAAATTTTGAAAAATGATGAGAGCTGCTACCTATTGACTTGCGTGTTTTTGTGTCCGTACAGTAAAAGTGAATGGGCGCCACTGTTATTGGGTAATCAACTTTCTTCAAAATATCTTTCAAAGAGATTAGTTTTTTTTTAGTTTGTGAGTAAAAAGAAAATCTAAATTTAAGGTAAGGCAATACACTTGAATAAAAGGTATAAAAATGAAAATGTATACAAAATGTATGCATATAAAAATGTAAAAAAATATTTTACTCCTTATCATATTACTGTACATGTTTCTTGATTTATTTTCTTTTAGATATTTGTATGCAAAACAAGACAAGTTCATTTAATTACCTTTTTTAAATAATAAAATACTTTACTGGTGGATTCCAGGATTAAGGGCTGTAATTTTTTCTGAAAGTTGTATGCGTATTTTACTCACAATATTTGCATTTGCATTAATAATAGGCTATATCTTTTTCATTCTGCAGATAAAACATAGGCCGCTTTAAAATGTTCATATATTAGTGTTATACCGTACTTCAACACACACCACATGTCCGTCCATTTACCCCAGAGGCATTCAGGCTTTGGTCTTTCCATAAAGAGTTATAAGATGATAACTAAAGCTTAAAGTCAAACAGCATTAAGTGTTTCATTTTGACCAGCACATTTTTAAAGATTAACCGATTAGCTCTGCACTTTGTGGCACACAGCCTAATGCAGACCACGAAGATGAGGTGCTTTAAAAGTCTGGAGCTGCTCTGAAAGATCAGATTACATAGAAGAGTTTTTCCACCCTCATTTGGCCCATGGAACAAGCTTGGTGATTGGTTTATAGAGTAACCACGCTAAGTGTTCTGTCCATCTTTAGCACTGGCACACTGTCTGAGATAATCCAATCTGAATCTTCTGTTCAGGAACTTCTTTATAGCTGTCATCACATTTGTATTCAGGAACTTCATCCGTTATGAAATATTGGCTTGAGACTTTCCAACAGCTTGATTTAAAGAACAAACCTTACCTGCGTAGATTGGGTCCCTTGAAACGTGTGTGGTTTCTGCCGCATAAATGTCATTAAACCTAGCTTCCTAATAAAGATAATGCAGCGTTATGAGATACACGTAAGGGAATGCTAAAATGAACTTGTACCTTGTGGCTTAACTTTCCGATTTGATTTTCTGCTCTAATTTCTGGGCAGCTTGTTTCTCAGCCTACTTGCCAAATCCTCTGAGAGCTAAATTGATAGCATCCTTTGGCTTAGAGCCTTTAGGGCTGTGTCCGGGTTATGATCCTGGGCTGCAGAAAGAGAGAAGGGGTGAGATAACCCAGCCGTGCCCTCCAGGATTTAGTGTGTCTGGGGAGGAAAGAGACGAAAGGGCGCTGGCACAGCGGAGGGGTGCGGGACGAGCCCGGAGGGAGCCCACATCGCCTCGCTGCTCGGCTCTGTGAGCCTGTTTAGTATTCCTGTCACATCGGCTGGAGGGAGCGGCATTAAATTGGGATCAGGCAGATTAGAGTCTAATATAGCCGGCTATTAAAGGCTGCAAATGAGAGTGGTGGGTTACAGCCGGAGCCCGGGCCCCTCACCCAGCATCACAGCCTTTTAAAGTCCCTGGAACTGCCTCTGTGAGGAGATAAACACTACATTCAAGCATATACACAGAAAAAGAATACGATAGAATAGTATAGATCTGAGTCAAACTGAATAGAACTAATGACAGAGTAGGATGGAATAGAATAAAATATATTAAATATACAAAATAATAGATAGAATAGAAAAATAAAACTAAATGAAATTATGAAGGAGAATATAAGATAGAACAAAATGCATTGAAAGAGAATAGAACCGAATAGAACCAAAAAGAACTGAATAAAACGTGAAATTGAATAAGACAGAATAGTATATAATAGAACTGAATAAATAGAAAAAGCTTACCAGGTAGATCAGAAGAGAACCGAATAAAACCAAACGGACTAGAATAGATCTAAACCAAATAGAAATTAATGAGTAGAAGGGAATAGATGGAATATAATTAAATCAAATAAGACAGAATAGCATATAATAGAACTAAATAATATAGAAAAAGATAGTATAAGAAAGAACCTAGTGAAATAAAATAGTATGACATAGTAGAACAGTAGAACAGACTTGAATAAATGAAATGTTTGATAGAATAGAATATAATAATAAAACTAAATACAACTTCTTAAAAATAATATAGGATAGAAACAAATGGATTGAAAGGGAATAGAACCGAATAGAATGAATGACAGCATAGAACAGAATAAAATAAAATGAATTTAAATAAAACAGAAAAGCATGTAATAGAACTGAGTAATATGGAAAATGTCAATATAACAAAGAAACAAGTGCAATAGAATAGAATAGAATAGAATAGAGTATTTTTAAGTTAAGCAGTTTGGCTTCACAAGTTTGTGTGACTTAAAAATCGGTGTGATCTTGTGTCCTGCAGACATCCTCTCTTTCCTCTTCTGGCTCTGCTCTTTGAGAAGTGTGAGCAAGCGACACAGGGATCAGAATGCATCACCTCGGCCAGCTTCGATGTTGACATCGAGAACTTCGTCCACCAGCAAGAACAGGACCACAAGCCTTTCTTCAGTGAGGACCCTGAACTAGACAACCTGGTAACCATAAAAAAGCTTTTTGCACGTTTATTAGATTTATGTTTTAGATTTCATGCTGTAACTTAAGTAAGTCAAGTGTATCTACAGTATGAAGATGTTTGTGATTTTCAAACACAACTGTTTTTTATCTGGCTATTTACATGTCACAACTGCATTGCCCTCTGCTGGCCAAAGTATTGGCCTCTTACAATACTAGTCTATAATTTTGGAGAAAGTGGGGTAAACTGTGCAACCTTTAAGGTCTAGTCCATCATTACATAAAATCATCTATTATATAAATCTATTGCCTGGACATCTGTGTTACTTTAAAACACAAATAATTGGTTAAAGGTCTTACTTTATAGGAAGAAAACCGCTATTCTTATTATAAAATAATTCTCATGCCAAGTGGCTGGATTAATATTTGAAATCATAAAAGAATAGCATTTTAGATCAAAACAAACATTTTCTTTGACAGATGTCACAATATCAGATTGTCAGTGCATGGTTACAATGGCCAAAACCATCACATAACAATAATATCACTATAATACTATGTTTATAATAGTACATTTTGTTTATTTTTTTCTTTTCTTTGTTGTTGGAGGAGAAAAAAGGAATCAGTCTGGATGAGTTACATCATATTTGCAACATTGAAATAATATCTAAAATAATGTTTTGAAATCAAGATTACTAAAAGTAGCGGTATATTATTGATATAAATAATATCTTAAGTGTCAAGTTGAGATAGGATTTTTCTAGATTTCACCTACAGATAACACAAAAACTATTGTGCATCTTGTTGTCTGTAATTTCAGCTAAGTGTCTGGCACATGTATAAATATAATGTGTGTCTCATAACGTTCCCACTGATCTTACCTCACTCTTACTTTATCCTATTACAGATATATTAGTCACAATTACACCCAACAACCTCTCATCTATAGTGTATCTCTTTCCCTATTGTTCTTCTTTCTTAAACTCTCCCCCTTGTATTAATCATCTCTCCTCATCTTTGGCCTAAAGACAGTTAACAGTAATTAGAAATTAGGGGAAGGAGGAGGGAAAAGGTCACCGTTCATCATTACCGGGACGCTCGGCCGACTTGCTCTGCTCAGTCAATTAACTCTGCATCTGTGTGCTTTACGACACGCTGGTCACACGGGTCTTCCGTTCACTAACTCTTCAGCACGACAGTTATAGCATCCGCGCTGTGCTTCCTTCTCGCCTCGAAGAGATGGCACAGAGCCCTGATTAAACGAGCTGCAGTAATTGGCAGATTTATCTACTCCTTGGCAAAGCATTTTTTAGCCCATTTGGTCGTCCTTGAGTTCTGACTTTGGGCGGCGACTGTTTGAATGGGTAGTTAGGACTGAAAGTTCAACCACATCTGACTGTATCAGCAAAAGTGATTGGAGCATTTAGCAAAGCAACCAGGCAAACAATGGCATGGGGATCTGTCTAGTCGGGCAATTGATTTTTTATATTTTGCCACACTCCTGCATATGAAAGGAACTGTTAAATAGTCAATATGAACTGTGAGCTATGTTACAAATCTTCCATACTGTAAAAATAGACTGAAGTCATCATTTGCTTCCCATTTATTGAAGCTCCCAAATCTCATTATCCTTAAAACACATTCAAATAACATAAAGGCATCAGCTATCAAAACTAACAGTGTGCGCTTATGCTCAACAGCTGCCATCCCCATTCATTTGAATTCTACAGAAAAGTAACTGTTTCTTTAGTAACTATGTAAATGTTTTTTTTTACAAAAAGTAATTCTCACCATTTACTCTTATCACCATTTCTTACTCATTCGATTCATAATACTGGTTTTATGATCACGATTGGAATCACATGTAATAGAATAAAAATGATATTTTTTAAATTTAATTGTTAATTTTTAAAACTAAAAAACCCTGATGCTATAAATAGCACAAAATGAAAAAAAACATGCATAAATGATAAAATCAAAAAATATAATATTCATAAACGAATACCTTTTTTTCAATGAATACATTACTTTATTTGAAAATAGATTATAGATGTTTATTTCTACATTTTTCTTAACCTTTTACTTAATTTACTTAATTTATTATGCAAAATTTCTATTTTAATTACTGATATTTTTAAATTTTTTCATGCTTTATCTTTATTTTCTTTGGCTATTTTGCTGTCTACACATATTTTCATTTGATATGTTGCAATGTTAACATATTTAAATAGATATTTTTATATACTGTATCTTTGGGAACACTTTACGATAAAGTGCTTATTGTTAACATTAGTTAATCCACTAACAATTTAGTTTTTCAGCATTTATTGATCTTGTTAACGTTTGTTCACATCAATGATGTTATCCGTGTAAGTTCATGTTGCATTTAATAATCTTAACGGATAAAAGCCTTTAATTTTATTAATGTGGTAGGGAATGCTGAGATAAAGTGCTAAAATAAAGAAATACTGCGATATTGGTTATTGTCAGTTACTTCAAGCTAATGAAATATTTGAAATATTGTCATCACCATTTCAGTTGTACAGTGAACTCTTTGTAATAATAACATCAACATTGCTTCACTTGTTGCTGTAGATGGTCAAGGCGATCCAGGTGTTGCGAATCCACCTGCTCGAGTTGGAGAAGGTGAACGAACTGTGTAAAGACTTCTGCAACCGTTACATCACCTGCCTCAAGACCAAGATGCACAGCGACAATCTGCTACGAAACGACCTGGGCGGTCCATATTCACCATCCCAGACCAGCCTCGGCCTTCAGCAGGTGACTCCTCAGACCTTTGATCCAAACACAGCGCTTTAGGAATGCATCCCCCCCAAGCAGTAACATTTACATTTGCCCAGACAAATTCTTCTCAGAGGGACACGAAAGGTCAAATTCGGCTTGCCCTTGTTGCTCCATCCGACTGAACTTTGCTGACCTCTGCGTGAGAAGACATTCTAAGCGTATTTGCGTGCAATTTCCGTCAGTGACTTTTTCTCAGAATGCATCCAGTTTGTGGAAACTCATCTCCTAATGTTTTCTCTTATTCTGATAGGATCTTCTCCAAAACTCATCTCCGTCCCTCACCTCTGTCTCCAGCTCCATCAACCCCTCCGGGATCGTGGTCCCTGCCGGCTCGCTTCAACAGAACAACGTTGCCATGACCACTATCAACTCTCAGGTGGTCTCAGGTGAGAGCCAATCACAGCTCTGGTTGCCCACTGGGGACAGCGTTCTGCAAATACAAAACATCTCGGCCCAAATAGGTTTTCTTTTTACGCTCTATATCAAAAACAAACACAGGAGCCTCTGTTTAATCCCATTTATGTGGATCTTTGAATAATTTTCTCTTCACAGCCATCCCACACACAGCAGTAGTTTTCACAGAGTGAATAAAAGAAAGCGTAATTGGTGTGAAATGAAGCTAATTAGCAGTAAAACAAGAACTCCTTGTCTTCCTCTTGAGCCATTTAGAAAAGCCTTTTGTTTGAGTTTGGCGAGGGGCTGGCGAGATGAATGGGTTTGTTTTTGAGCTCAGGGGTAATTATGTTTTTAATCTTGTTCAGGTATCGCCTGTGATAACCCCAGTCCTTTGTCTGTACCTGAATCCCACAGGTGGAACGCTGTATCAGCCAGTGGCAATGGTTACCTCACAGGGGCAGGTGTTAACCCAGGGCTTACCGCAGGGAACCATCCAAATCCAAAACAATCAGGTGAGGGCAGCCCTGTTCAACACAAAACAATCGCTGCTTTTTCCCTGCTTTGATGCTGAAACATGTTGTATCTTAATAGCAATTCACAGCCAATTTAGCTGACAAATCAGGCATTTGATAAAAAGCAGACTAATGTATGGATCATTTGAAAATTGATTTATATTTATTTTTAATTATAAATAATAAGAATTCAGTTTAATTATGTTTATAATTCTAAAGTGTTATCATTTTTACAATCTTTTTTTGTATAAGATTTATAAAGATTACCAAAATGTAAAAGTTCAGTTATCCTCATGACATCCCTGATGTATTTTTCTTTTTCAGTGATTTTTTATGTATTTCTATAAATAATATTTCTAGATTTTTTTTATAAATATACAAATTTTTGAAATGTTTATTTCCTGGATTCATCATTTTGACTGTTTACTGAATATATAGCTTCTGGCAGAAGATATACTGTGCTTTTTTTATGGACATTTCCTTTAATGCTAAAATGTTATTTTATGCAATGGGTAAAGTACAGGTAAAATAGCTGTAAATAATGATCAAGAAGTTCATCTTCCTAATAATATGGTACATTTTGTATATTTAAAGATTTTTAGGTGTATATTTAGAAAATATTCAGATATGTTTTTGAAATTATTATTATTATATTAAATTATTTTTTACTTTTTTATCAATTTAATAAATGCATGCATGTATGTGTTTATAAATACAAAATTGTAATACAGAAAAAACACAGACAAAGTGTGTCTCATAACATTTTATTAAATAATTTTATTATAATATGGCAGATTGATTTTTGCAGCTTTAACACATTTATTTAGAAATCTTCACAACTGATGCTTTGTAGTGTTATTCTCCTGTTGTCTGACCATTGAGCAGGAGACAGGTAGTCAGGTTTGACAGACAGCTGTAGTCTGTGTGGATATCCAACTTTGGGCCAAAGTGCAGGCTGGGAAAAGAGTTCCGCCCGTAGCTACATCTCCAAACACGCTTTCAGTAATAATACCCCGGCATGAAGCCTCCAATTAATTCAACCCGCTTCCTGAATCACACACTTACACGCTCAACCCCAGTTTATGTGTATGTATGTGTGTTTGGAGAAGAGGAAGGGGGTAGAAACCACATGATACCCAGCTGCAAATGTAATGAGGAGGTTGTTTTTAGAGCTTGAATATTATTTATTTATTTAAAAATTTTAAAGTCAGTGGGGAGCTGCTGCTTTTTATGGCTTTCGGTGGCAATGGTAGCATGAAATTAATTATCCCTATTTTCAAAGTGGAAATGTTAATTTTTCTCTTTTTTCTCTTCTTAATTTATTTATCCGCGCATGAAGCGCTCGCAGATTGTGCATCTTAAACTTCTCTGAAATGTTAATATGTCAGTCTCTGAATGGCATGAAGTGATGGAAAATAAATAGTTCAATAATTTCACTTGAATACTCTTTTACATTTCTGCCTGCCTCGCTACAGTGCGCTTTAAGTTGGATGAAAGGAAAAAATGGAAGACGTTTTCTGCAGCTCTTGTACTTGATAAAAGGCCTTTGTAAATGTACCCTCCCTGGCTTTAATTTTTAGGTATCATTACTCCAATTGCGTTGCTATGGTGACTGAAGGCATTCCTGCCCCTGCCAAAGAATTGGTGACTGGCGACTCTCTTTGTTTCCTTGGTAACTACCCCTCCCTCTCTCTCCTCACTCTTCCATCTCTCGTCTCTTCCAAGGTGAACCTGGACTTGTCCTCACTCTTGGACGGCGATGACAAGAAATCAAAAAACAAAAGAGGCGTTCTTCCCAAACATGCCACAAACATCATGCGTTCCTGGCTGTTCCAGCATCTCATGGTGAGAAAGAGGGCAAACACTTATTACCTCACATTGTTGCCCAATAATAATTTTTAATAATTTTTAAATGTCTGTTATTGACACCTAAAGGAATATTTCACCCAGAAATAAGAATACTTTCATCATTTACTCACCCTTTGGTCCTTTCAAACCTGTGTGCTTTTTTCAGAACAGCAAAAGACGATATTTTGAAGAATGTTGGTAACAAAATAACATCCACATTGACTTGTATTGGTTTTGTGTTTATACAATAGAAGTAAATGGGGACCAACAGTTTATTGACATTCTTGAAATTATATTCAGGTTTAAAATGAAAGGAGGATGAGTAAATGTTGATACATTTTTCATTTTTGGGTAAACTATCCCTTTTAATCTAAGAGTAAATGAGTTCAAATGTTTTTACGTGGAACAATGTACATTCATTCAAAAGAAGCACATAAATAAAAAGTACATTCAAAAGAAGCACATAAAAAGTCTTAAAATTAAATAAACATTCTGTTTTAAAATTGTGTTTATGGAAAACATTTCATAAATCTAATTAATTCAAATATTTGAATTAGAATCACAAAATGTTTTTGTTTATACATTTCATTACATGAACAGAAAAGTTGAACTGTTGAACATAAAATTCTTTTAATATTATATTCTTTTCATAATGTAACATTTACTGAGCCACATGAAATATTTTTACATCACAACTCTACTACTGTAATAAAATAATGTGCTGTTTTATGTATGTTTTCCAGCATCCTTATCCCACAGAGGACGAGAAAAGACAAATCGCAGCACAAACGAATCTTACCTTGTTACAGGTGAACAACTGGTAAGAAGTTTTAACTAGTACATAAATAAATTGTTGCAATCCACAGCAACATGACGCCATCTAATGGCTAGAGCCATGAACTGAGATTTTTAGAGAAAATCTCATTTATTTCTCATTTTCCATCTCTGCCTTTCTTCCCACAAGGTTTATCAATGCCCGCAGGCGTATTCTGCAACCGATGTTGGATGCCAGTAATCCCGACCCGGCCCCCAAAGCCAAGAAGATGAAATCCCAGCATCGACCAACTCAGCGCTTCTGGCCCGATTCCATAGTAGCTGGAGTCCTACACGGATCCCACACCGCAAACTCAGATGGTTAGTGAATAAAATGCACACTTGTGAAATGTTGGAATTGTCGAAGTCGCATTTTTATTTGCCTGCTTCATGTCTTAGGCTCGCTGGGAATGGACGGCCTGCAGTCTTTGTCCTCGGATTCCGCCACACTGGCGATGCAGCAGGCCATGCTGGGAGGAACTGACGACTCCATGGATGGCACGGAGGATGAGGATGAAGAAGAGGAAGAAGAGGAGGGAATGGATGATGAGGAAGAGGAAGATGACGATGAAGAAAGCGAGGGCATTCGAAGAAGAGATCTGGGTCTCAACCATCATGAAGGACTGGAGTAAAAGAGAGACCCCGATAATGACATAATGGACTCAAGTTAAACAGTACTTATCCCCATGGCAACGCATTTGAACATCGCCTAAAGGGCTTCCAATGGACGCTAAGTGCCATGGAACGTCCAATCGAAATAAGGAGGAGATCAATTGGGTAAAACCCAATAGAAAATTCTTGACATTGTAGGTGAGCAATGCAGTTGTCCAAAGAACGTACTGTATTGTATATTTGGCAGAGTGCCGACCATGCTACTCTCATGCATATTATCCATTTAAAGCCTTACTTTCTTTCACATTTTATTTGGTTCTCAGGTGTCCCAGCATGGCATAATGTCTATCCTTACATTTTATTGATAACCATGCAACGAATGGATGTTTTAGGCATGTTTTTTGGCTTTTTTATTTTTGTAGAGTTAACAAAATAACAAAGCTCGAAAAAAGAAACAATCTAAATGCCTGACAGCACAATGTATGTACATTTGATAGTGATGCATTTACCCAGACGCTTGATATTTATTTTAAAAACTGAAAATTCAATGAATGATAAGCCCATGAGTCATGGTTTGAAGCTCTGTCTCGAATAAAAAGGAAACAAATATGGGCAAGAACAAAAGCATGACGGGAGACTAAACACAGAGTGCCAAGCATCTCTTTCAATGTACGGATGGAACTCTTGTGCCCAAACCACAGGACCTATACAAACGTTTACTGAAGAACAATGCAGGAATTAAGACATAATTGCAGGTGCGTATCACGTCCCGAAATGCCCTCCTCTATTTTATGTGAAGGACTTACAAAAACTGTGAAGATATTTCGGAGCTTTTGAGCCGACTGTGTCTATGGATTTGCCCACCCATTTCTGATGTGATGTTTAGAAAAGACAGAGGATGTTTTTGAATGTTATTGCAGTCGGTCGTTGTGAAGTACATGTTTCTCATTATTCTTTTATCCATTGTTTTTTTAAATGGTTCTTCCAGAGCAAGTGAGATAGGGGAGGTTTTTCATTTGTTTGTATACATTGTTGTCATAATCTATTGTGTTTAAGTAGAACATTTTTGATAATTAAAAGATATGACTCTAGTGAATCTGCGTTTGAAGGGGTTTTAAATGATCAAGCATATAGAAATACACACAAGGAGATTATGATATTTTACAGCCACTGAAAAAAACAAAAGACCAAATTTTGGTTTAATTCGCATTTCTAGATGTATTGTTGTCATTCAGGTCAAGTATCTTTTGAATTTCAACAGAAATTAAACCTCAAGAGGGACAAAGTCATCCAAGAGCAAAACATTTACATCATTTACATTTAACTATTACTGTTGTGTTGCTTAAAAGTGAATATAGTATTGTTTTCTTTGGAATATTTAGGATCTTACCAAAAATAAAACAAATTTTCAGTTATTTTGACCATTGCGAATCATTGCAAATAAAAATGTTTTAGTTTTAAATTTGGTAGAAATATTGTTTAAGTGCAAGTAAAAAAACTAATTTATCCTAAACACATACAAATAAAAAGTTGATGCAAAAGAACTGAAAGTTGCATTTGAAATTGACTTTTTCCGTGGCTGTATATCTTTGATCACTAAATTCCAGAAAGAGGAAAATGTTCTAAATATATGAATGAAACACAAAGGAAATGTCTTAAATATAAATGAAAAATGGTGTAGTCAATGCGGTCTCAAAGATTGTTTTGCCCACAACTATTTGCCTCCAAAAATGCATGTAACCAGGTTTGACTTTATTAGATTATGTTCTGCATAAAAATTCCAGACACCCCAATGTTCATTTGAATAAAAGTCATAATCCTGTTCTGTACTTCACTGTCAGAAAATATGTGCCCTTTCGTTACTGGGGCAGTACCCTTTCAAAAACGTCCTAATATGTACCAGCATACATACATGCATACATATATATATACATTGGGTTCCAATAAGTTAATTTGTCATACAAATATGTTCCTTTTGGGTACTAATATGCACATATGGGGAAGGAGGGGGTACTGTCTCAGTGACAGATACACATAGTGACCATTTCTACTAAAAGAGTTGAGGGGGCAGGAACCTATAGAGTCACCATAGTGAAAAGCTGTAGAAAAACATGAAACTAAAGCAGGTTATAGCGCCAACATTCATACAGGATAAAAAGATCCTCGAATGAAGATTGTTTTCTCTTTCAGTGCTTTATACATTTTGATCCTTCAAATTTCTACCGTGCGCATAACAGTATCTAAATATGGCTATGCTGTGTGATATAGACAGAAAGTGCACTTTCCCAAAACTAGGAAATGTATGTAATTTTTCTATTGGTGTACTTTTAAACAGCACACTGCTGCAATACACTTCTTGAAGGTCTGTATCCATCTGAAATATCACTGAATCTAGTTCACTATGTACTCGTGAACATGGTTATAAAGCAAAGGGCCTTGCCGCACTGTAGAGTATAAATAAGCAGAGAAATGATAGAGCTAAGAAAAGCCACATGGCCAGGCACATTTGAAGTGGATTTATGCCACTGGGCTGAGCATGTCACGGAATTCGGTCGATCTACAGCACTTCTCCACCCTTCCAGTATCCACCCTTTCTCTGTTGCCACTGCCCCTGCTGTTTTTGCCCCGGCAGAACTCTTTTAATTATCCTGTCCCAGCCCAGTACAGCCTCTAATTTTCCCCGACCTCCTCCTGTACTTAAGACCCTCGCCAGCATCTCTGTCCTTTCCAGCCTCAGGACCAGTTTAATGTTGGATTGAGACTGGACACATTCTCCTGCTGGACGAGAAACTATTAAGGTACTTATGTTTAATTGTATGATATAATAATTATTGTCGAACCCTTGTAGTACAAAGATTGGATTGCACACCCTCAGAGTCAAATGTTTCGTGTGCTATTCAAAACTTGCATGACATTTTTTCTGTTAGAAACAAAAGAAGATCACTTGAGAGTTTTTATTCGTTCTGTGCTCATACAATGGATGTCAATAGAGGCAAATGTCGTTTGACATTCTTCTAAATATATTCTTTGGGGTGATTAGCATACACGTTAAAGAGACATGGTCTTGAGCTGTCACTTCAATTGAATCAATGATATTTGTTAATTAATCACATTGTAAGGTTAAATTGTTGAATAAAATAGACTAGTGGCAGAAAGTCAGATGATCTAAATTTGATCTGTTTGATCTTTTTACCACTGGGTTTCCATTAATGCAAGAGTTGAAAACCTCACCTATTAGATTGAAAACTCCACTAAAATGAGGATTCTGCCATTACTAGACCCTTTGTCATTTCAAACCTGCAAGAATTACTTTCTTTTGCCGAACACAAAGATATTTCGAAAAATTTTGGTAAATATAGTACAACTTTACTTTAATTTTAGTATTTGTTTTGAGTCCATTAAGTATTAGTGAACGGGTACCTTTGACCCTTGGTTACCCACATTTTTTTTTAAATATCTTCTTGTGTTCTGCAGAAGAAAGAAATTCATACAGGTTTTAATTCACAAGAGGGTAAAAAAATGATGACCGAATCACCCTTTTGAACCATTTCTTCAACAATGATCTTTTACACACAACAATCACCTTAAATATTTCAAAATGTTCTCTGTAAAGCTTTCCAACATGCATTTGTATACATTTTAAACTCGAAGCGTCTGGAAACAGCGCACAAGAAAAAACAATCAACCCAAAATAGCTTCTTGCTTTTCAATTGCCGTCCACAGTTGCCAGCATGTCTATTGCCAACACAGCCGCCCAGGCGATGCTCTCCGATGCCCTGCTGAGGGACATTAACGGCGACAGTCGCACCAAGCACCTGGAGTTGGAATTGCCTCTGGATAAAGTCATCAAGTTCGTGTCGGTGGGCCTGCCGCTCCTTCTGGTGTCAATGGCCTTTGCCAGAGAGATTTCCATCGGTTAGCATCTCCTTCCTCTCTCTAGTGTTCTTGCATAAAACACGTGGCGTCAGTGCAGCATTGGCACGGCGGTGAATTCACAAACTCTTGAGTTAATTGACTGACCATCAGCTTAAAGGCCCCGCTGCCGGAATGTTGGATGCAACAATTAAGAGTAAAGCGGCTGTTAATCATTATTGGCAATTTAAACAACACCTCCAACCAACTGGAGATGATCTCAAGGGAAAAATCTTAAGTCACTAGAACATTACAGGTGCCAATTCCGTGTTACACAGCCGGAGGAATGTTGGCTATGGATGGTGGTAACTTTAAACCATCCTGCCAAAGCTGCATTTGAGGGATGTGTGTGTTTTGCACAGACAGCTGACATTGAGGTTGCAATCAGTTCCTCTGGAACTGGTCTGCAATCAGCTCACACAGATGTTAATTGGCAGGAGGATGATTAAGAGAGACATGCAGAGATGACAAGAGCCTGTAATTACCGTCAGCCTGCTCTTTCCCAGCTCTCTATTTCAGACTAACTAGAGGATATGCTAATTAAAGCAGGACGTGCCAGGCAAGCAGACACTGATTTTCAACACCTCTGATCCGGGTCTGACAACACTTCGGTTATTTGGTTAGAAGCTATCAACACAAACTTTACAAAGGGAAAAATCCAGTTCGCAAAGAGATGTATGAGGACAACACATTCTAAATTTTGATGTTGTTAGTCCATATACAGGAAAAATAGAGACCATTGGGTTAAAAGCATGGTTTGGTCAAATAAAGACATTTTGTGCGTTTCCTTTAACCAACTGTTTGGTTGGTCGATGTTCTGCCCAACCACGAATTAAAACAAGCGAGTGATTCTAGTGTGCAGTGTTTACTAATTTAAGAAAAATGAAACAGATTGGAATTAAATAAATAAATATTAATTAAAATAAAATAAATACAGTTAAATAAAAATAAAGGATAAAATAATAAAGAATAAAAGTAAATGCACATTAATAAAGGTAAATTAAAATAAATAAGCAAGTTGAAGTAAAACACAGTATAGAGTTGTGTGGTGTAGTATATGGTGTGGTTTGGTTGGGTGTGGTATGTTATAGTATAGTATAGAATATTTTTGAAGTAGTACACTACAGTACAGCACAATATATTACATAGTGCATTATACATAACAAATTCAGGGACCTTACAGTCTTTTTTATTATGTGGTCAAGTTATTCATGGCACAATTCAATTTTTGTTTCAAACATTTAAGCATACACCTTAAGATTTTTAGGATTATGTGAAACATTAGAAGTATTTTTAAAACTAGTGCAGTTGGTAGTGTAGTTTTTGATCACACATTCACAGATTAAATAAGACATTTTTCGTCAGCATTAGACCCCCATTTAGTAGGCTTTTAAAAATATAGATGTTTGAAAAGATCCTTCACAGCGATGCAATAATAGATCCATTTTTTGTTTCCACAAAGAACCATTCAATCAGAGGTTCTTTAAATAACCAGATCTTTCTTTGATTTTTATAATCTGAGGAGTTCTCTGTAACATCTGTGGGGCATGTTATGTTCAGTAAATTGAAGGTTGACAGTAGGTTTTGGAGGGTGGCACACATGTTTAAGTGGTTTATACAGTGGACCTTGGCCTTCTCTCAGCAGTGGAGACACACCCTAATGCAGGCAGTAAAACCTCCACTAAAAGGATGTTCTCCTGACCACCCTGGTGTTTCACCATCTGCGTCTCGAGAAAATATCCAACCACACAGCTCTTTCCTGGCCTCTGCACTTACACACTATCAATCGGTGTCAGAATATTGATATTTAGAGCTCAGAATACTCATTTTCTGTGCTTCTTCCTCCAGGCCCACAGATCAGCTGCTTTCCCCCCAACAACTTCACAGTGAAGCAGGCAGCATATGTAGACACATACTGCTGGGACTCCCTCATGCATCATGAGTTTGACACAGATGGGAACTTTGAAGAGCGTTCACTTTGGGTTCATAAAGTAAGTTATAAAGTTTGTGTTACAGGTGGATTAAAAAGCTCAAAGGATAAAGTAACAAGAGATGTCAAGTGTTTCATCTAGGACAACAAGTTAATTTTAGATGAAGACTTTTGCTACAATAATTTGCAAAATTATAAAAAAAAGAGTAAGTGAATCTGGACTGGTGTTGTTTACATCTGGCAAAATGGTCTATACTGTCCTATAGAATACTATACTATACCATTATGTACTATACACAGTACCATACTGTCCTGCTGTACTGTACTGTACTATATTGTACTGTACCGTACCACAGCACTCCACTCCACACCGTACCATACTATAGTATACTATACTATACACAACTCTATATTGTACTATATTGTGCTATACTGTATGACACCCCCACACTCTACTTCACTATATTGTAATATACTATACTGTGTTTTACTGCTCAACATTATACTATAATATAGTACATCATAATACACTATTATATAGAACACTATTGAATACTACTATATGCTATACATCATACTATATTACTAGACCACACAACTCTATAGGCGACAGTACTTTGCTATACATTACTATACACCTCTAAACTAGACTTTGCTGCTATTGTACACCACCACCGCACTAAACTGCACCATACAGTCCTTCACTATATTTTAATAAACTGTACTGTTCTGCACTCTACTATTCTGTACTATGGTCTACTAAACTATATCTTCCTGTATACGGAGCTCGATCACACAACACTGTAATGTGCCATGCTTTATGGCACAATACACCACACAACGCCATGCTCTACTAGCCTATGCTCGTACACCACCACACCTTATTGAAATATATGATATAATATTATCCTATATTAGCCGTAACTACGCCATACCATCTAACATGCAGTTTTCCTCATGACGAAGCTTATTTCTGTTATTCTCGGCTCCTTCAGATGTTTCCATACTCCTTATTAGTCATGGCCGTGATGATGTACCTTCCTTCTCTGATTTGGCGTTTTCTGGCCGTGCCCAGCCTGAGCTCCGACCTGCTTTTTATCATCGACGAGCTGGACAACTCTTACAACCGCTCCGTCCGTCTAGCTCAGAGCATCCTGGAGCTTAAAGAGAGAGCAGAAGACCCTTTGCAGTTTCAGACTGAGCTTGAAAGGTATGTGCAACTGTCCACATTTCTTTGCTTTGTTTAATTTGTGTTACAATATCAATTATAACTTATAGATTTTTCTGTCTCATCCCTTAACCTTGAAATATGATCCTGATTCATTTCATTTTTTTCTCTAAAGAGCCAGAAGCAAGCGTTACTTTGAGTACCCCCTGCTAGAGAGATACATGCAGTGCAAGCATGGCTCCTACTTCTTGGTCAGCATGCTCTTCTTGCGAAGTTTCCTTCTTCTGACCTTCATGTCTGCGTCTTGCCTTTACCTGGTGTACTTCCACCTCTCCGCCTTCCTACAAGATGAATTCAGTTGTTTTGTGCGCACCGGACTCCTGCGTGACCAGCCCTGGGTGCCCGAGCTGGTTCAGTGTAAAATGACCGGGCTGCTTGTGTTCCAGGTCATTAGTGTGGCTAACGGTGCCGTCTATGTGCTGCTGGGCCCTATTGTTCTTTTCAGCCTACTGCGTTTGTTCTGCTGGGACACGACCTTTCTCTCTCTTTATGAGGTGCTACCCGCATTAGGCCTCATCAGCGGACAGAAACTGGGCTGCCCGCTTAATGACCTCAACGTGCTGCTTCTCTTCCTGCGCGCCAACGTTGCTCAACTGCGCTCGTACGGCCGCCTGAGGGCCGTGTGTTCCCTCGCACCTCCCCGGATGAAGGGAGGGAAGCGCATGCTGACGGGCGAGCAGGCTGAGGAGGCGGCGGAGGCAGCGGAAGAGATCGAAGAAGAGATTAGGGAGGCCAGAGAGGAGGGCAAGCTCAATCTCGTGGACCTTATGACCGTGCTGGGAGCTTCCAGAGGGAATGCGGTGCACTGCCCAGAGCAGCGTCCTCTTGTGGAGGAGGACATGACCCTCGGTACAGTCACCTTGATACATGTACTCAAATGCATCATGCTAGTTGGCGTTTTCGTGGGTATTATATGGAACGTTCAGAAAATCGTCAAATGAGATTGCTCAAGCAACATAGACCTAATTTATGCATTGAACCTGTGTATATAAATTTACTACGCTAAAAATCTTGAAGACAGACGGTATTTAAATATATGCATCTCACCAAATTAACTTAAGAGAAGTCAGTTTGGTAAATAAGGTACATAAAACAACCTTCATAGTTTTAAAGGAGGCTATAAAACACTATTATATTAGACAAAAAAGACTGACATAAGCGCATTGCACGGTATTTACTTCTAGACATCAAAAATAAATAAAACAAATAAGTAAAGAAATAAAAGTGTATGCCCCTAACAGCACTCTGTGTTTTTTTACAGAGCCTTGCCACCAGGCGTACCATGAGTTGAAGGAGACCACAACATGTTGTTTTGCCTAAAACATCAACCAATGGACTGTAAGAACCTAAAAAGCCCCAGAGCAGCTAAAAATCTGACATAAAATAATCATGAACATAGGGATTTGGAC
Organism: Triplophysa yarkandensis; assembly: GCA_033220385.1. Classification (NCBI taxonomy): domain Eukaryota; kingdom Metazoa; phylum Chordata; class Actinopteri; order Cypriniformes; family Nemacheilidae; genus Triplophysa; species Triplophysa yarkandensis. The sequence continues at coordinate 7,111,746 of CM065673.1, forward strand.
TCTTCAACAAATATTTTTTATTAATAAACCCCTATGGATGACACAAAGCACACCAGGAATACAAAACACGTTTATTGGTAGTTTGAATAAAAGCCTCCAATAGAAAGCTTCCTTAGACTTGAGGATTTTAATATCATAATTTATTCTTGTCAATTGTTATAAAGAATCTATACTAGGTGGAATCATAAAAAAAATCTGCCGTAGACTTGATTATTCAATCTTTTGTAAGTAGGCAAAATAAAGTGTATGTGTTTGTTTGTATATGTTGTTGTCTTTTATTTTCACAGCACGTGGGATTTATATACACATGTAATATATACACACATATATAGATATATAAGTAAGTAAAATATAAGCACATACATACAGCAAAGGAAAGAAAACCAAAGACTATTCCAAATGTCCCTTTAATCAACATTTCTGGATGTATCGTGGTCATTCCAGGAGTGACAAAATCGACAGCAATGTCTAAGACTGACGGCATGACATGACACGTGAAAACTGAGATTACGTTTTTTTTATTTTTGTAACTTATAAAATGTAATTTGGATTCTTTTAGCTATTTCAAATAAACTCTTTCCTGTCGCTCAGTGGTTATGGCACTACAGATGCCAAGATCATGGGTTTAATCCCATGGATTGCACATACTCAAAAACAAATATAGCGTGTAATGAAATGTAAATCGCTTTGGATAAAAGCGTCTCTCAAATGCATAAAATGCAATGTTATGTGACTTGTTTTTTTCAGTATTCAAGCACATCTTGAGTTATCGTGACCTGTTTCATTTTCTGCAATAAATGCTTATAAAAACAACATTTAGTTTTTTTTAACAAAAAGAATAAAACAAAAACAGCTCTAAACACATAAAATGTGAATTAAGAACTATCTAACCTTATAGACTTCAGAAGTCTTTTCAAGTTTTAGTCCTTAGAGAGTAACACTGAAGTTATCGTTGGACTTCAGCTCTTAATATTACATCAATATCAGACAAGAGAGTGGGTGTAGACTGTTTCTTATATCAGGACCCTGAAGTAAAGAACAGAAAATATGTGCTTCACATATCGACAGGAGAACGAAAAGAGCACCCATATAAATGATCATGGTTTACAAAACCTTACACAGCAAAAATATTTGAAATTTGTTTGTATTTTCTTTAATTCCCAGAACAATAGTATGCAGTATTTCATAATACACATCATTTTCTATTGTCAGCTTTTTCCTTTCTGTTTTTGCTGTGGCTCATTGAAAGTCTGTTTGGAGAGGCGCTACTGTGTCTCCTAATGCTCAGTCCATCTGCTGCCCTCTCTGTGTGAGATCCATTTGCTCAGCACCAATGTTTGATCTCAAAGACCCTTTATTCTCACAATATGGCCCTAGACAGAAGTCCAAGGAGCGCAATAGGCAAAACAGTGTGGGTTTATTGAACAAGAGCTAATTTGTTGAATTTAATAAACAATTTCAAGTAAACCATGAAACAGGTTCATTTTTGCATCACATGCATGTTAAACATACATACATGGATACGAGTTGACCCATGTTTCTACGTTACGATAGCCGTGTGACACTTACTTTGTAGTAGATAAGATTTATTTAACATAGAACCAGGATCAACCCAGTAGGACTGAATTAAAAACATTTTCTGCACAAATCGGTTTGGCCTGTAATAAGAGTCGAGTAAATGAGCCTTAAGTGAGAAAAAACTCAATAAATATGATTGAGGACTGTTGCACAGATCAGCCCAGAGGATTCGGTAATGCTGTTTCCAGAGGTGGCAGAAGTAAATCAGCTTTAGAAAAATAACGTCACAGAGGAAGAACATTTTCCCAGACAGAAACACACAGTATACTGTATGCAGTTCACTCATGAATATATACTGATTCACATTATAGAAATCTTCCATTAATCCATTTCTTAATTCTGATTGGTCAGCAGCTGTATTTTATTCATGATAAGGCACTGCTACAAATGCTTCTGTGTATCACTTGATTTTTCTTAATGGAAATAATTTATAGAACATAATATATATTTTTACTTTTCATATTTATATTATGTGGTAACCGTTTTATAAAAGCAATAAGGTACTTGTATCGTGAATAAATCACGGCTGAATGATGTTGTAACGCACAACTGGAAGCGGAGTATTCATGATACAGCCAGGCCTCTTGTACCTTATTGCTTAATAGAATAGTTCAAAAGTGAAAACGTTAATAAAGAAATTAATTGTGAAGGAAAATTAAATTCTTAACTGTATGACACAAAAAAGATATTAATATAACAAGATGTACCACTGTCATTACAATAAACAGAGAGGGACGCTCAATATAATCCAGTGAAACGAGCCAATCATCAATCGCTATTCAACTGATTAATTTTTGTTCTTAATATAAAGGTTGATTTTAGTGCAATTTAAGTTTAGCATACCAAAGTTATGTTACAGTTTATGTTATATAATTATTGATATGACATGCAGCTTGATTGTGATGTTTGCCAGCAATTTTACATGCCCTGCCGTACCTTATTCAAGTAGAGAGGATTGTGAATCTGCATTCCCATTGTCCCAAAGAATGCCATCTGACAATACTTCCATTAACAGACTTTGAACATAAGCAGGCTTTTTTATTCAATAAATGAACAAACACACACACATAAAAGCAACAACATCTTTATTTACTCATTTTGTTGAGAGTTCCCATCCTGCAAATAAAAGAAAAAAAGTGTGAAAATAAACTATAGCAAATCATATAAAGAAAACAGAAAAACAATAATTATTAGTAAATAAAACTAAAAGTGTATGCTTATTTAAATAGTTGGTAAACTTAAACAAGCATTCAAACTAAGGGCTTTATTACTATGCACCTTATTCAATGTTTACTTTTCTAATAATTTTTTAATAATTTTTTTATTGAAAAAGTAAATGTAAGGGGATAGAATGATACGATTATGCAATTATTAGTTACACAATCATGTATATACCACAAATGTAACATAGAATTAACAATAAGAGTCCAGGTAGGATTAAGGGCCTGTAAGGAAGGCAGGAAAGCATGGCTCAGTATTTTGAAACGTACATTTGTGTTAGAATTGTGCAAGATAAATAAATGTAACAAATATTAAACGTCTTTGTCTTCTTTGGAAAAGTTATGACAAGCAAATTATTAATTCTTATATAATAGAAATAAACTGTGAAGTTCAAAAAAAAAAAAAAAACATAGAACAGGGATTAAAAATAAATGAAATTAATTTGTAAAAACATAATTTATTTCATTAGTTATTAAATATTTAGAAAAAAGTCTACACCTTCTTCCTTTTAACATAAACCCTTCCAGTGGAACACAATATAAGGAACTGATAGAACTGATAGAACTCTAGCATCCAATCACAAATAAAGGCGTGTCACGTCTGTGACGTCCTTTCAAAACATTGACGTTTGGACCCACGTACAAGTGTCATCAGGAGAGTTTGTTTATTTTAAATAATGTACGTCACAATGTGCAAAGAAACATGAAATGACAAAGAATCTTCAAGATGACTATCAGGTATGTGTTCTGTGTCATTCCAGTGAAATAAATGTGGAAGCTGGCATTAATGTGTCTGATGGGCATCACACTGGCACAGACTCTTCATAAACAACAGTTATATTATATGCTTTGACTTCTCTTAATAATTATTTGTGTACTTTGATCATTTGACAAGTGTGTAAGACTGAAATCATCAATTGGATTTTTCTATAATGCATTCCATAGATCCATAGAGTTTGGCACTTATGCATTCATATTGATCTACATTTTATAATAAAAAAAACATATAACTATGATAATATATCAAATCTTTGATATATGACAGTTGAATTATTTTTAAAATTAAAAATAAAAATAAAATTAAACATTTTTGTACATCTTCAGTGTAGTTACCTTTTGACAAGTACTTGCAGAAACGTTTACCTATAATTTTCTTAAGCAGCTTCTAAAAGCTTTTATATTCAGCAAAAGTCATTAATTTAATCAACTTTTTTAAAATAAATCAAAAGTTTTGCCATGTATGTTTGCCAAAATATATGTTGTCTATAAACTTATTCAAGATTGAAACCAAAGTTTTTTAACAAGAAATATTTCACTTAAGTGTGTTAATGCAAACTTTGTTGTCATGTGTTCTAAGAAGTGTTAATATTTGTGGATGTTTGTCCAGCAGGAGGGTGTCTATGTTGATGGATTTGTGTTTGTAACATTTTTGTGTTAACTATTACTTTACAAAGTATTATTTCAAACTTTTAGGAAAACTCCCATGATTGTTATAAATAAAGTAAAACTCTGTCCACACGGGGGCAGGATTTAGTTATTTTTAATCATGACTAGTCATTTAAAAGATGTCAGGATTATTACATTCTAACTTTTAATTTCTTGTATTAAATCACATATGCTTAGCATTTGCAGCATTACTATGACAGAAGAAATATGTTCAATGCATTTTCATTTTACATTATTTATTTATATACATATCAACATAATAAAAACAGAATAGCTGCATTTGCATTTTTCCTGTTTCATCAGTTTTGCATATTAAGAATGTTTGTTATTGGATACAAGCATCCGCTTTACACCAACAACTAAAGCCAGGCGGATTCTAAATCATATCTAATTGCACATTAGTCCAAAACCTTTCTTCCATCATTCAACCCATTATCCAATTAGGACCCGGCCTTCTGCTTTTTAACTTCCCTTCCTTCTCGCCCCATGCATTTGTGGTGTACCGACATTAGACCTTGATTATTTTTCTCCAGAGAGCTTGGGAGAACAAACGGTGGGATAGAATGCGACAGCCAATTATTCCTTTGTCAACTCGTTTGTTTCCTTTGTATCACTTGCTGTCTTACAGAAGCAGGGGTAATCTCTCGCAAATGTCCAATTAAGACTGATGTGAGCTTTTTGTGCTGTTATCAAGGGAAGCGAACTGGTGTGATGATGGATGCTGCGCTTGCCATGTGACATGAGCTGGAAGCTGGGGCTGTTTGCTCTGGCCCAATGCGATTCGGTAATGGATCCTTAATCTTGTTGAGGGAGGAGGGCTGTGTGCGGTGTTGCCGGAGCTTCCTGTAGAAACAAGTAATTCGGGTTGACCCAATAAGCATTCCGCAGAAATATCTTATGGGATGCCTTTAAACGATTATGTCATATAAGTGATAGTTTACCCAAAAATGGAAGTTTTGTCTTCATTTAGTGACTCTCTTGTAATTTACAACCTGTATGATATTTCGAGGAAATTTGGTTTCTGAAAACAGCAGTGGCGCCTGTTCAGTTCTATTGTATGGACAGAAGACCAATGCAGGTAAATGAGTGCTTGTTACATTCTTCAAAATAGCTTCTTTTGTGTTCTGCAGAAGAAGTCATAAAGGTTCTTTAAACACAATCCTGATCTATATTAGTTACCTTTAGAATGTAGAACCTGGACATTTCTCAAGATAGCTTCTTTTGTATTCTGCAGAAGAAGTCATAAAGGTTCTTTAAACACAATCCTGATCTATATTAGTTACCTTTAGAATGTAGAACCTGTACATTTCTCAAAATAGCTTCTTTTGTGTTCTGCAGAAGAAGTCATAAAGGTTCTTTAAGCACAATCCTGATCTATATTAGTTACCTTTAGAATGTAGAACCTGTACATTTCTCAAAATAGCTTCTTTTGTGTTCTGCAGAAGAAGTCATAAAGGTTCTTTAAACACAATCCTGATCTATATTAGTTACCTTTAGAATGTAGAACCTGTACATTTCTCAAAATAGCTTCTTTTGTGTTCTGCAGAAGATGTCATAAAGGTTCTTTAAACACAATCCTGATCTATATTAGTTACCTTTAGAATGTAGAACCTGTACATTTCTCAAAATCTCTTCTTTTGTGTTCTGCATAAGTCTAAATTCTGACTGCATTGTCACTTAATAATTTGAACAGTAGGTGGGGATGTTTGGCAATTTCAATTCGAAATTGCTCAAAAACGTAATTGTAAGTACATAAGCCTTCTTGGCTGTCTATGTTTGTAAGTGAACAAAGTTTGAGCCCAGAGTCGCTTAGAATGTGTGGACGTGGCAGCACAGGCTGTGAGGAGAAACCAGAGCAGGCACAGAGAGAAAAGAATATGAGCAAGGACTTTTGTCATGCTCTGCTGCTACCTGGGAAACCTTGATTACCGTTGTTAAAAGCTCCTCGCCACATCTGAAATGAAAGGTGAAAAGTGCCGAGACCGCAGCATGACGTCAATTATTGGGTCCCCACATGAGCTGATGACAAGATCGATACACCAGGCCTTGTTTTTAAGGGACTGTTTCATGAAGACTGATGCACATATTAAAAGAAGAGTATCACAGTTCAGATGCCACTCTCAGACCTTAGTTTCAAGGTGATAAAGGCAAAGAGATTTCATCAGTGTATGAGTACTGTGGAATTTTACTCTGGTAAACATGAAAGGCAAAATTTAAATAGTGGTAAATATAGTTTACATTTAATTCTTATTGAAATGACCAATGTAATCGGAAATTGTTATAATAGAATTTAATGGATTAATTAAGGTCATCTTATATTATGCATCATGGTAGTAATATTATAACTTATTTTAAAGGGATATTCCGTAGCACAAAAAAATTTAATTGTATTTAAAGAATTGTTTGTTTACTATATCTTCAAAATATCTTCCTTTGTGTTTAACAGAATAATATTTTAAATATTTTTTTCTATTGTGGAAGTCTATGGTGACCCAGAATTCTCAGTTACGAACATTCTTTTAAATTCAAATTTGTTTTAACCGAACAAATAAATTTACATTTAGGTTGAATATTTATTGTTTAAAAGTTTGTAGGTAACTCTAGGGTGAATAACACATGACAGAATTAATGTTTTTTAAATGACATTTACGTCCAAGTGATGTACAATGTACGTGACTATATATTGTTTTCTGTAGTGGGACATAGCAAAGATAGAAAACAGAGTTAAATATAAGGATAATTTATATTATTAATATTTCTATTCATAATGTAAAATACCATAAGACTGATGTTCATCTTGAAACATTATTTCTACAGTTTTGCTATTTGTGTTGGGATTATATATAAATCATATGGCATATTAAAATATTATGTGATGTAATATTGTGAACATAATAATATTCAGTTTGTTTTATTATTTTAATCTGGAAACTGTCATTTAGAAAAGTATGCAATGGCACTGTGAAATTCCTCAAAATAATTGATGTAATGCAGTACAACCTTTGACCTTGTGTTTTTATTATTCTTTGTGAGTCTGTGTGATGTGAGGCAGAAGGTGTGTTATCTGAACAGTGTCATGTCAACTTGTATGAGAGGAGAAGCTGACCTTGCAGTCACTCAACAAAGCAGAAGGGAAGTTAAATGACAGCCTGCTTAGAGTCATGTATAAGGTGAAGATATTCCTTCTTATTCTCAGCGGTCTCACATCTGTCTGTGTGGAGCCTGATAATGGGCAGAGAAAAGCAACACCTGTTCTGACTGCTCACGTGGGAGAGCCAGAGGATAGAGGAAGGTTTGCTTCAAAGACACAAATGATAACCATCAGAGTACTGCTGAGAACGGGAAATCTGGCCTGGTTCAATGTACTCAGTTCAGGAGTGTTTATCTGGATCGCACTGCATTAATATGCGTACAGAGTCAGACCATGACCTTTATGAACTTACTTCGTTTCTTCTGGCACTTCACTATTTCTGACATTCATTTTGACATTTTGCAGGGATTCAAAATTACACGCTTGTATAAGCATCCTGAAATTTCTCACTTGTAGTTTCTCTCTTTTTTATCTTTCAAGAGTTATTCATGTTTAAAACAAGAACTTCAAAGGAGCAGTGTTGTTAAGAGAATATATTGACAGAAACTGTTTTCAGAGGTTTATAAAGAACTTATATAAAATCACCTTAGAATATTTTTTTTCTATTGTGTCTGCAAGTTTACTTATGTGGAATTTACAAATAATTTTACTGTGATTTTTTGTTAGACAACTGACAAAATTTTTTTATTTTAAATTAAACATGTTAATTTGTAATAAGTTAAATATACTGTTTTGTATTTATATGAAGTAAAAACAGGTGTGATTAAATATAATATTTCTTTTAAAATGTACCACAAATATCAATTGTTTATTAAAAGATATAAATATTTTAAATAAATACTTTTTACCATTACATTAACTCAAATAATATTTGTAGATTTTAGAAATAAACTGTTGAATTTTGCATAAATTATTTTAATATGTCCCACTTGTTTTAAATACTTTTAAATTAATTAAGTGATTTAATTAAGTAAAATTGAAATATAAATATATAGATATTATTTATGTGATTTTTACAAAGCCACATATTTTTTTGAGTGCACCCTGTTTGTAAAGTATCCCAAAATGGGCAAACTGCTCTATTGAATTTTGTTGCGTTTCATAAATGTGTTCTCTCCCTATGCAAAAAAAACCCTTTGATGTCATTTTTGTCCTGTGTCAGGCATTGTATTGCTTCAAAAGAGAGGGGTGAGTGGTTGACTCGGCTGTTGGTTTCAGTTCGTAACTTAACCACTAGATGAATTTTGGATCTAGTATGAATCTAGCGTGTAACCTGACCTTACAACTATGTGTGTAAGCTTTTAACAGTTTTTGCCTGACAGAATCTGCAGGTGAATGTGTGTGTAAGGTGTTTGTGTCTCTACACATGGATGACAGCAGCTGGTCTGGCTCGACAGTTACTTGTGATATGCAAAACGAGTCTGTGGTGTACGGAAGAAAAATGCAAAAGTGGCAAACAACTGTTACCTCCTAAAGCCCGGCTTATTCTTAAAATCTAAGTGTGCATTTCTGCAGTTTTCAAGTTTCAGGGACTAATTCCAGGTAAACAAATCTCTTAGCACAAAATATTTCCTTTTGAACACAAGTGTTGATACTCACTTGTTCTTTTTTGAGGTGTTACAGTTATTTAATTTGTGTTAGGAGCAATGCAAAAAAAAGGCTGTTTGCTTACCTTCGTGCCATTATTTAAACGTTTGCGGGTTGGAAAACACTCATGATCCTCAATTCAATAATATTTCCCCAAAATGGCATTTTAAATGAGGCTAAAAAACTAGTTGGAAACGGTTCAGGATAACGTCATTGAAAATTCAGTATATCAAATAGAAGTGAACGCATTTAAAGCATTCCATTACTATGGCGTTAAACTGTTTACTGACTATCTACACATTCATAAATATAAATGTGAGTTTTGCTCCAAGCTGTAATCCCAGACTGGCCAAACTCAGTCAAGCGGGTCAAATGTGTCACACTCGTGTTAGATAAGGATTGGTGTAAACTTCTTGTGCCGGTAGAAGTGTGTGTCTTGACTTTTAATGTTGATCAGAAGAAGATTTCTTGAAACCAGTTATGCTGAATCTGTAGAGGTACTAACGCTAAAACGATTCAGGTTTGAGCTTAATCTCGACTTGAAATGTTAGACAGAACAGGTGCTTTATTTATGCTCAGTTTCTGTTGAATTCTCTTATGTTTTAGAAAGGATGAAAGGAAATCTTTTGCATGGGTTCTTTAATGTGTAGAAGCTTCCATTGACTTATTTGTTCCCTTTCAATGCGTCAAATCACCGAAAATACAAAAGATGGGGGAAAAGCAGGATAACAAGTCTTTGGAAAGCTAATTGCTCCCAAAAATACAATAAGTGGGTGTGCAGTCGCCTTGGTAACAGTGCACAGACATACTTGATGAGTACCTGAGATCCATACAAGGAAGATGTTGAATGTAGTAAGGTAAGACAACAAGGGAGTATCAGGTACAGTGATGTTTGAGTAGGACAGCTCAAATATTTTTTTAAATTCTCTATTGATCCAATGGTGGAAGAGAATAGTTTGCAGAACAGCATGGACTGTTTCAATTTGTTTCCTTATCAATTTGTTTTGTCTGAGCTCTCCTCAGAATATGTCGTAATCTATATAAATATGCATTGATTTTGTTAAGCTCTGATCCGGTCATGCGGTGTAATTATTAATGTCTTGAGTTTGAAGAGCAACAGGACAGAATGCACACTCTTGATAACTCTTTATTAGCGAGAACTATAAACACTATGCATATTTTGCTATTATGGTGGTCCAAGGATCTTGTTGAAGATTTGTGCTTGAATTAAGCAATGTTGTAAGACTGAAGCGTATTTTATTCTTCTTATGGTAAATCATTCAGGCCATACTTTTCTTTTTAGGCTTATTGCAGATTGTGATATAACTTTAGAGATGCATGTCATCTTTTGCGATGTAAGAGTAAGAAGAATGTCTATATTTCCCTGCATAAGGTATCCATAATTTGTGTTAATTCACTGTTTCTAATAACCCAGACAGCACATGTTTGTCTGTAAGATATATGCTGAAGATCCAGAAAACATCTGCTGTAGGAGCTGTTGTACATCCATTCTATATCATAAACAATTTACAGATGTCTTTGAAAGGTCTATGTTACATCTAAGTGTGGACAGTATGGACATTTCCATACAATGATTTCACACATACATCTATTTAATGTCTGCATTTTCATTTGCAAGACATCTAGCAGACATTATTTGCTTATCTGCAATACTCCTGAAAACGTCTGCTGTCAGATGTCATATAGGCGTCTAGAAGATGTCTGTAAGATTATTATGATTTAGAATGGACGTACAATAGCTCTTTCAAGGATGTTAAGCAGACATCCTAAAGATGTACCTGCATATGGGAGTCATTCTTTTTCCTGCATTTGGGCCATCATGTAACATGTCAATTGGTAAAGATTTGTGAAATCTTTCCAAATATTCTGCCCAAACATGATCATGTAAGCCTTATATGGCACTTCACTTGTAAATGTAACTTTTTGTGAAATTTGTGAGTTCCTGTGAAATTGTCAGGTTTCCATTGGACGTATTTTAATTTGCGCATTTTGAAGGATAATAGTAAGGCAGCTATCAAAGTAAGTAACTAGTCCCGCACATTTACGCTCCGGGCAAGAATGGTACCTCATGTCATCCGCTCCCTTTGAGTAGAGGTGTGGTATTGCTTTTCTAAGCGATCAGATTTACAATTTTCACCTGCCGGATGATAAAATGGATGAAAAAAATTCATGGAAAGGGCACCGAGCCATATCGACAGTAGACAGAATATCACAGAGACCCGGGAGTTGACTTGCCATGGCATAGCAATGTAGTATTTAACCTTGTTTTGGTTGTGCACTTTAAGTAAACACAAAACAAATCTGCTAATAAAATGTTATGTAGTCTAGTTATGAAAAAAAATATTACTTAAGTCTGTATTTATTATTAACTGTAAGCATTCATGCTATAGTAGCCACCAAAAGCAATATGATCAAATGTGTCATTTTAAATGCTTTTTGTTTAGTTTAGCTAAAAGTGCCATGTCTGTAAATAATTAATATTTTTATTCATGTTTTCATGAGTGCTTTTATGAAGTGTTTATATGTTGAGGCAACCAGACTGTGCTTACCATCATATGTATTAGCATCTCTTTCATAGTTGACCTCTCTTCTTCAAGGTACCTTTGTGTCTTTTAACTTTGCTTTAATCCGTAGAGAACGTATCTTGCATTTACCTTTGATCAATCCAAGCAGAATGTCAAAGGATAAATCATTGGTGATGCCGTATGATTTTAGAGGTATACCTCAAAACAGAATTGGATTTCCAGACAATTTTAGGCTACCATAGACTCTCATATAAATGAAGAATAACAAGAAATATGAAAATAAGAAATGTGAACATGGGGCTTTTGATTCAGAGTAAATGCACCTGTCCTGTTTCATGAAGACTACCTTCAACCTTTGACCTCATAAATATCCAATGTAGTGTTTGCGGTTTTACTATGTTTGTTCCACTAACGTCTGACACTGGGCATGCTTTTGAAAGTCATTTAAAAAGGCATTACGTTTGCTATTCTATTTAGTGACACTAATGGTTCAGAAAACGCACTCTTTACCTTTAAGACGTAGCACTTAACAGCCAGACGTTTGGCCCTGGTGTAAATATATAGCACTCCTGCTGATTCTAGCACTCATAAAACACTATGTCGGGGGGGTACTTGTTTATAATTAAATGTGCAAACGTCTCTTTAATTATCCGCCGTCACCCTGCACGACTCTTGGATTTCTACACAGTTCATAAATCATGAACTTATATGTTTTACAAATACGTTTGTGCTGGCCACAGTATAGAAATCCAGCTCTTTTAATGAGCAATTACCTTTTGTAATGGGTTGTTTTATGGTTCATTCCCAAACGTCCCGGCATTAATTTAAATCAATAGCTCATCTGTGGGACAAACACATTTGGTGCCTTTCCATCGACAAGTATGCTAATATCAGTCAAAGTAGAATTAAACTCTGTTTGCAAAATCAATTAGCAAAGACTTTTTGTGGGAAAAGTCCAGCTTCTTTCCCAAAGTAGAATAAACTTGAAGCAGAGCTGTACAAAGAAGCCAAGGTTTTAAGTTTTTACACGTCAGCAAAAAGCAGAATTCAAAGCATGGTAAAGGTTTAGCAGTAATGTCATATCAAGCGGCTTTAACCTTTGTTTGAAAATGTACTTTTGTAATTATGAATTGTGGAAGGTTTTGTGGATCATGCCATTGGTGTAATCTTTCCATGGAACTGAAATTTGACCGTTATTGCAGAGACAGTTGAATATGTCACATTAGATTTATCACAGTTGGAGTTGAGGAACACATTGTGAAATGTACTCACAATGCTGGTGGTTGTTGGGCAGCAGTGTGTCGTATTGTGTGTGGTGGACATTGTCCTCCTGACTGTTGGATGTGGCTTTATATAGAAGGGAGCCCTGAGCTCATCTCGGGGTGAGACCTCAGGAAGCTGCTTGAGAAAATGACTAGAAAACACTTCTGCACATTCTAGTCAAAAGGCGATGTTCAAATATAACAAGTTTTTTATGTTTTACTTAAAACTTACTCTTATAGTTCCCTTTTATTTTTTTATAATGTAGATTTTTTTATTATTATTATTAAATGTGGAAATGTGAATGCATTTCAAATTTTACTCATTGAACGTTTAATGATTGAGTTAGACACTGTCCATCTGTCTAAGCTAAGAGATGAAAGTACATCACCGCTGGAGGACATGTCCAGCTCCTCTTGGTTTTCTTTGCACAAATGGATTCCTTCTGAAATGTAATCTGGTACTGCTATTGATTTTTGTAATCTAATTTCTTATACCTGTTGAAGCAACTTCATTTTGCTGACTTGAATATTGATCGTTATTTTTCTATTTTTATGAACTCCCTCTTTGAATGCAAAGCAATACTCTTCTTCAACCCGCTGCATAACTAAAGGTAACCTTATACAACAGTCTGATTAAAGTTCATCAAAACTTATTTCTCTCTCGCCTTCAGACATGTCGCCTTACCCAGCCAAAAAAACCTGACTGTTTATACAGATCCCATTATGTAAAGAAATGAAGGATAAGTGGCATTGCAAAGTTGATGTAAGCATTTGGTTTAAGCTAGAAAGCTCAAGGCGTTCATGAGTCATCCGCGGAAACGCTGATTTGGAAAGACGTTGGGTGTGCTCAGGTGTCAATGAGAATATGTGGCGTGTCACCAAGCTCATCCGGAGGGAGTCTGAGCAGAGAGTGACCCGAATTGGAGGGGCTGCACAACTGAGCAAATTTATTTGTGAATTATGCATATATGAGGAAAAGTGCCACAAAAACGGAATCTGAAGCAGCCAGCTGTGCAAAAACTGAGAACTACGTCCAAATATGCAATTTTGGTTTCCAACTTGGAATGGCTATAGAATTTTCCATGCTTCTCAATCTCTCTATTTATTTTCCTTCCAGAGTTTATTTCAGTATGTTATTGATGTGAATGTTATAGGGAATTTTCTAAATCAAGCAACAACTGTAAGTAACACTTCTGTACACGAGTCCTGCTGGGAGTGTTTCACACGGCAAAAGACTGGAACAGCGGTGGTATTTGGACAGGTTAGAACTCAAGACATTGATTTCTGTATAAGGAGAAGAGAGCAGAAGGATTATTTCCGTGTAGTTGGGTAACTATTCTATATCTTGTCAGAATATAATGTGTGATTGTGATGTGTATGGTCAATAGAAACACAAGTGATGGGTTTTAATTATGCTACCAGATGAAGATCTATGTTACAATGAGAGTCTCTGTTATGTGGGACATTTATTAGGAATGCACAGGACTAAGTTTCACACTAAAGTTTCTGACAAGAACTATTAAAAATGAACCAATTTTGCTTTGGTTGTTGTTATTTGCACATTGTTCACTACAATTTGGCTATGGCAAACATGCATAGTGTTCCAAATGTGTGTTTCCATATGCTAAAGAATGGTAGCTTTGGGTTCTTGTAGTGTCACTGGTTTTTATTTATAATTAGTTAGCCATAAATGCTAAAATGTTCAGTTCATTTGCAAAAAGAGATCATTTACACATTTCAATTGTGTATTCCAAATTAATCAAACTGTTGTTTATATTAAGAACAAAAGTACACAATAAAACAATAAACATAACAAAATATAAACATGATTTTTAAGGAAATTATTTGAAAACATTTTAAAATGTTTAGAGGTATAACCTAAATGTCATTTTTTATATGTTGTAAACAAAAAATGTTATCCAAAATTCTGTCATCACTTACACACCCTTTAGTTGTTCCAAATCTGTAAAAAATATCTTTGTTATGATGAACATAAAGAAAGATATTTGAAAGAATGCTTGCAACCAAACGGTTCTTGGACCCATTGACAATGATACAAGGAAAACATGGGGTACTTTTTTACTTCCATTGTCTTTTTTCATAAAATGGTAATCATTTGGGTCCAAATCACTGCTTGATTACAAGCATTCTTTCAAATATCTTTCCCTGTGGTCATCAAATGAATACAGGTTTGCTACAAGAGTTAGGACCGAATTAAGTCATGACAGAATTACAATTTTGGGGTCAACAATGCTTTAAAATAATTGCTGATGGATTTCATTTCGTGTGTTGTGGTCTGGTGGTTAGAGAGTTGGACTTGTAAGCGGAAGGTTGTGGGTACCACTCCCAGTGCCAGCAGACAATGACTGAAGTGTCCTTGAGCAAGACATCTTACCCTGTTTGCTCTGCAGTGATGATTGACCACTGCATAATACTGTAAGCCGCTTTGGATAAAAGCGTCTGCCAAAAATGAATAATTGAATTAATTGAATTATATGTAAATTTTAAATTACTCTTCTTATCATGAATTCTGTTGTTTCTCCCTTTTTTATATGTGCATAGATTCAGGGGATTTGTTAAGAAACATTAGATTATATCCGGCAAATATAAAATGTGTGTTTGCTTTTACTGTAAAGCAAAAGTTAATGATTTCGCTGACCTTTGACATACAGAACGGATTCATGTTCTGTGTTTGCGCCTTAGTAATCAGAAATAACGACATTATCAGTACTACTATTATTAAGATAGTGTGTTTTGCTACTTTTATTTGTTACACATGGCTAAACACAAGTGCTAATCAGTCTGTCAATCATGTACCAGCGTAAATGAAAAGGTGACCTGAGTTTTATTGTTCGCTCGCAGAGCTGACATTCACATTTTTAATGGGAAACAAATGACAGGCATGCTAGATTGTTGGTGGATTGTAGGTGTATCTTGTGTATGGTAAATCACTATGCATTAGAAATGTTGGAAAACATCAAATTAGCGCTTTGTGTGAAAAAATACGGTCCTCAGGGGATTGGTAATTCTCTATTTTGCAAAAACAAGTTGTTATGGCAAAGTGTGTCAAATTCTTGTTTCAAAAGTGAGAACATAATAAAAATGCGGCAAGCTTTATGGTTTTGATATTGACTGCTCAGACAGATATTCACCGGTTTATCTAGACATTTAATTGTACACCTGAACTGCTGTTGGTGAAAAGTGACATTAAAAAGCTCCAATCTGTAATATTGTTTGGGCAATTAAACATCCGCAGTAGGATCTGTTAAACTTGATCATCGTTTCCAGATTCTTATCAAATGATTTCTTCCACTCCTGATGTTCTTCTTAATGAGATGACAGCCGTCCCAGCGGTTGGACATGATGAACTCTCGCCAATAGGGAGCAAACTAAGCGAGCAGAAAATGTCATTATAACCAAATGCAATGGTTTCATCCCCGTACAGAATTTTTGAATACCTGTAACAAGTTTTAAACGTAATATAAATGAATCTTTATATTCCCAAATGATAACAAATGTGAAATTGAGATTTCAAAAAGATTGGAAAGCGTAATTATTCGATTGTATTAAGTGGCTTAATTAAGAATCATTAAGTGTTCTCGCCCGCTTGGGTTTTTGTAAAATTATAAACCATGTAATTAAACAATTAGCTTGTTTGATTGGTTTTTCATCCTCGAAATACTGCATTACGTTTTTCCGGATTAGGAATTTGTCCAGAGTTTCTGTGAGAGACTTTAAACCTGGACCTTTATGTAGGAGAGACGTAAGTGCTGTCTTTTGATCTAATGTCTTGAGACAGTCAGCAGGTCCATCTAAAGTTCAAAACCCAGCGAGGATGCTTACTCTGTTCAGCTCTCTAAAACATACCATCTGTCTACAGCAAATCGCTAAACTGTTCTCCGGATGACCTCATGAAATTGCTTGTTTGAGAAATGGCATTCCTATGTTGTTTTTCCTTTTGAGACATTCTAGATTAGCTCTGGGAGGCAACGTTGAGATGGACCAGAGGAAACAATTTTCCGACTCTGTGTATACTGTGTTATATAGGTTAGTGGGCGTAGCTTACTAATGTGAATTACTTTTTGTATTTCTGTATAAAATTATTAGGCGTGTGCAAGATATTTTGTATTTGATAATATCGTAAATGTTGTTAAGCAATACACAAAATCCCATATTGAATATGAACCTCAGTTATAATAACCTATTAAAAAATGCATACATATAGTCACATTCTGCCCCGTCTGTATTCAGAAAAAATCTAACTCTTTGTAAATTTTTTAACGTAAAAATGTATCTTGATCTGTGTTTAATATCCTTTGTTTTGTAATGTAAATAATACAAGACCACTTTTCATTATTTTATATTATTATTATTATTATTATTATTATTATTATTATTACTACTACAAGTAGGGCTGCATCAAAGGATTATTTGGATAACCAGTTAATCGGATTATTAGAATGATGAATTGATTAATTATCGATTATTTAAATGACTAATCAGTAGGTTTTGAATGGTTATTCAGCTTGCAATTACTTATAAAAAATTGAGTTATACATATTGTGAGTATTTGTGATAAATAGTTTTAAAATTAAAATGGCATTTAAAAAACGTAGTCTTTGACTAGCTAAGAAATGGAATTCAGTTTATTTTAAGATCCCAGAGATAAAATACAAAATGTTGTAGAAGACTTCTTCAAAAGCAAATGAAACCATCATACAGCTCCAGGCTCTTTCTGGTTTCACTTAATGATGACATAATGACACAACATTCCATCACAGTAAATAAATGAGATGCCGTCACAAACGGAGGAATAAATAGAACAGAGAGAAGCAAAGCGCTTTAAGATACTTGAGGTATAACAAACAGTAGTGTCATCTTATATTTGCCAGTACCGTTTCTCAAGACTCCACTCGACTCAAAGTCAGCCGGCTGAATTTAAAAGACAAATATGGCCTGTTCTAGAGACCCTTAAACTATTTCTGTCACTACACATTAGGTCTGACCATTTTTCTCAGATCAGCACGAGAACAGAAATGAGACAAACAAGACTCTTTATTTTGGGAGTATAGAAGTGCACATTCAAAAGTCTCAGAATCGTAAGATATACTGTTTTAATGTTTATTTTCCTTTGTTAAAAAATAATTATATTAATACTTTCTATATTTATGTAAAGTATGTTTTAAGTATACTTCTTGAAGTAATTATATTGTTCCTATGCATGCAAGTGTTGTGGTAGGAAACGTTGTGTACAACTATACTGGCTGTACAACTAGTAAAAAGTATATTATTACTAACAAGAGTGTTAATACTTGTGGCACAGATTATACTTTTGGTGACTTGTAGGCGAACCTATTGTCATTCTTACAGTTATAAGAATAATATATTTTAAAAGATTAAAAATATAAAAAATCATAATACTCCCAAAATATTGTGATTTTGTAAAGTGGGAGTTTTCATGGCCATGTGATTGTGATGTGAGTTTTAGCCCTTTTTTCTGTATATCCAGGTTCCTACCTCATGGGTCACTAAAGTAACCTGTAGAGTTACCCGCGGATGATCATGTCTGGACGCCCTTCTACATTATATCCAGATGACCACAAGGCTGTGCTCCTAGATTCAGGATATTTTTAAGGTAGGCCACTTTCTTGTAGTGTTGTCAGTATAATGGAATTTCTATCTTTAAAACAACAACTTGAAAAATATTAATGTTCAATACCTTTTTTGTTACCATGATAAAAACTGTCATAACATTAATGCTCTTAAGGACTTTCTTTTATTAGAAGTTAAATAGAACAAGACTAGACAATGAGGTATTTAACATAATTTATTACATGTTAATCTTATGTTAATCTTATGTTAAAGTACAGCTGAAGTGTGTTCTTCATGATTTAATTGATTTATGTAAAAAAAATTAACGTTTGGAAAAATATGTTAAGAAAATTGTGTGAAAGTGATGTACTTGATTGAATTTGTGTAATCCCAAAACTAACCTTTTTTAAGTGTAATTGTTTTTTTTTCATTCAAACCTCGAACTTATACTAATAAAAATGTGAACAATCAAAAAAACAACACAAACAATAACACAAATTGAAATTAATTTGAAACTAAAATATACTGTTTAAATATTTTGCAAATGTAAAAAAGAAAATAAAGTTAATCTGTTTAACTCAAATAATTTTGTTAGAATTCACCAAAAATATTATATGTTTATTACAAATATTTTTTGTTAAATAATTACTTATCTTTTTGTACATTTTAGAGAAATCAATTAATTATTTTACAATATCCTACTGAAAGATATCTATTTAATGTTTTTAAAATATTTTTTTAAAAGGTCCAGTTCTCCGCATGTTTTTGAAGCTTTTAAATGTGTTTACAGTGTGCAATATAACATGTGTTAATGTTTAGCTTGGAAAAAAATTCTCTTATATTGCTTTTTCCCCTGTTATGAAAATAGCTGCTATTTTCCCTGTTCTGATATAAATCCCACCTTCAGAAATACGTGACGAGTTCTGATTTGGCCAAGGGTTACTGTGTTGTGATTCGACAGCAATGTTACTGCATGTAGCCCTGAAAGATGACTTGCTTACCATGCTCCATAAACAATAAAGGGGACTGCTCCTTCATTCATTAACAATCTTTGTGTAAATCTAGCATTAAACTGATTGAGATCAATGAAGCTCTCCTCAGTAAAATGTGCTGCACATAGTTTTATGTGTTGATTATAATATTCAGGAACCGAGTTAAACATAAATTATAATCGTTAATCCCTTAGTACAGCGTCCATTGGAAAGCCAAACAAAGGTGAATGGACTCTGGGCTGAAAATAACAGTCTCGATGACATGGCGACAAACATTCACATCTCTTCAAAAGCTCCATAGGGGCGCAAGAAAACCATGCCCCCTTTTTTGTGAGTTCCTTTGGGCGTGGGTAACCGCGGGTATGATGTCACCAAAGAAGGAACTAGAGGTGTGTAGTCGAAACTGACCATTTTGTATGCGATTTCTGTTCAATAAAATATCTCGCTTGCCATTGAACTTTGAGCTTAATAATTTTTCAGATATTATAAATACTTTAACAACAACATTACACACTTAGTCAAATTTGAAACATGGATTGACGTTGACCTTTAAGTTAAATTAACTGTTCATTTTTGGAATTTTACTAAGCCACATGAATTATTTTTTACATTGTAGCTTTTTAAACGTTCTTATTACATGTATATAATAAACACTATTTAAATTTGCTTTTATTCACATATAATCACTTATCAGTCAACACAAAAGCAGAAATGCAAATAAGCGTGCATTAAATGTGAGACTCCACACTGGCTATCACTGGCTAGCAGTCCATAGGACATGAACATACGTTTTGGAACGTTTCAGAAATATCAATATTGTCGATAATACAAAACTACTTGCTTCTGTTTATGTGGTCATATTAATGTTCACAATATTAAAGTTACATGAGAACCAACAGAAATTTTGACTGCGCCCAATAGGAAATACATATGCAAACACACAAACATATGCAGAAACACACGCAGAAACACGCACACACACAAATGGTAACATGTAGAACCTTGATCATTTACGTGATGTTGTTCAGCAGTATATCTGCATGCTTTAAAATCATGCAAACAAGAATCGCTTTGAGTGTCAAACAATCTGAAATCTCTTCCATAACAGCTTTTCCCCCGCTAATGAACGAGATGCTCTGTGCCTACATTAGCGCGCCGTGTCTGTCTGTGATAGCAGATGCCTTGTGCCGCAGCTGAGAGCCGAGTGTGTGCGTGAGTGTCTGTGTGTGTGTGAGGCTACGTCAAACAAAACTCCATCAGCAACTAAGCAGAGAAATCACTAAGCTGGATGAGACATCACATGTCAGTAATCAAAGAGAGAGAGAAAGATTGAGGCTGAGACGTACACTGAGAAATGATGGTATGGGGTCGGTGATGAAGACAAGATGATGATGAAATGATAGGCTGGTGTGTGTGGATGCTCGACCGACCAAAAGGGTGGCCAATCGACGACTCTGGAGGATGGGATGCCGCAGTGATGGTCATCTGTCTGTTTGTACTGCAAAAGCACCACACATGTGAATTTGAGCCAAAAACATATTTCAAACAAGAACTTGAAGAACACTTGAGATCTGGATCCGCAACATTTGTTCCAACTCTTTGGGCCTCATTTTCATCTTGCTGTTTGTGTATTTGCAAAGCGAAAAGGTTTCTTTATGCATTTCTATTTTGTTGTGGGCAGGACAGCATGTCACTTGGCATCTGGCAGGAGTACGGAGTAGTGTAGACACAGGTTTGAAACTACCATCATTCAGAAAGTATAAAGTGCTAGTTCAACCAAGATATAAGAATTGTGTCATGTACTCATCTTTTCGTCTTTTTACACCTGTATGACCTTCTTCTGCCAATCACAAAAGAAGATATTTTGTGGAATATTTGGGGATTGGCCCCATTTTTTCTTGCACTGGTTTTTATCCGAATAGAAATGTGTGGGTTCCACTGCTGTTTGCTTGACTTTTTTCAAAATATCTTCTTTTGCGTCCTGTGGAGGCAAGAAAGTCAGGTGTGTAAATGATGACACAGTTTGGTTGAACTATCACTTCAAAACGTCTTGTATGGTCATTCTCTAAACATTTAGGATTTTTGACCACACTGTGATCTGCCAGTAGTACTGTAGAAGTCTTATAAATAAAATTTTAATCTAATATGTAATTGTATATTTCATTAATTTATTTGAATAAATCTAAAATACAATATTATATTATATTATATTATATTATATTATATTATATTATATTATATTATATTATATATATGGCTCGAGTAGGAGTGTGATGGTGCTCTATTTCAGCTTGGCTGTGATTGACGGCACAAGTGTTAAGATAAATCTAAGACAACATTGGATTGTCTTTTCAACCCTCCGATAATTCAAGGTACTTGGGGACTACTTTCTTCAAGCCTCAGTTACTCATTCTACATCATCACCTTGTTCAAATAAATTCAGTGAAGTTGAAGAGATAATGTGGCATGAATGTGCGTGTGAAAGACTTTGTGTGTGATATGCCTGCAAATTAAATTATATTAAATTGCATTATATTGCATCAGATCAAACCATATAATATCATATCATATCATATTATGTGTCATGTCATATGTCATGTCATATGTCATGTCATATGTCATGTCATGTTATGTCATATATCATGTCATGTCATTTCATTTCATTTCATTTCATTTCATATCATATATTATGAACACAACTATAGTGTCCAAAAATGCCAGGAACTTTGTCAGGAACAAATTCGTTTTTTTTCATTTACATGCATGAGCTCTGTCTGCACAAAGTCACGAAAGGACAGCTTCTTTTCTCGAAGCAATTCAATCACAAGTGGTCATAAGAGACACAAGTTAATATTAGGTGTTAAAAAGGCCATGAGGTCTCCACCCAGACGTTCCCACTGGCTACTATGCCGTGTTGAGTGAGTTTTTGTGGGATATAAAAGGTCAAAGGGTTCAGCGCCTGTGTTTTGCGATTCCCTCCCTATCCATCAACAGCAATACTAATGCAAATTCTACCATCAATATTAATCTTAGACCATGTATTATCAAAGTTTGTATCAACCTCTTTATTTTCTGCGAGTAAATGTAAACTTCCTACAAGCGGGTTACTGAAGGCACCAAATGTATTTTTTGTGTTGCTCTGGCACAGTGAAAATGTTCCCTCCCCACAGCACAGAGCTGTATACACAAACTCCCAAAGCAATGTCTGCGTCCGACACTTCAGCACCCGCCTCCCAATTTACTCCCGTGATGCTTTAGATTTGCAAAGATTGGGTTTGATTGCAGATGGTAAAGATAAACCGGCAGCATCAAGGCTGTCTTCGTCAATTACGGCGAGTATGAAAAGGTTGCGCAGAATATTAACAAATCATTTCACGAGTTGCCTTTTATTTCCCACAAGGACACAGATCATGGAAAGTGTTGGCAGTGTTTGTTTTTTGATTATTTAATTGCCAGGGCACATTCTCGGCCGTCATCACTTCCATCTTTCCACTTGTGATTATACAATCTATCGTCTTTGACATGAAACCTCACATGATCAGATCACATGAAAAACACTTGTAGAGTTAGTTAGACTCTACATCTTCAAGTTGAAGGGTTAAAAATTGTTACTTAGTAATTCTGTCTTCATATTATCTAATTGTTTTGAATGATATGAGTGTTCCAATAATGTCAGAACTGCTATTTTTGGATGATGTACTTCTAGCAGCACTCTTCAAACAAAAATAAATAAATAATAGTCAATGTCAAGTGCACAAGACAGCTTTCCTCAAGCTTGCATTTGTAATTCCATTATAAATCATTTCTGTAGAAAAAGAAAGTTTTATGTCGTTTATGTTGGTATGAAGCATTTTCATCGAACACCATAAATGTAAATGAGATGAGTTAAGGAATCCAAAACTGGGAATTGGAATTATTAGCACTTTCTCGTGTTAATCCTGAGGGATGAAATGCATGCTGTTAAGAGGCGGGTAAAGGTGTGTGAAAAGAAGCAGCATGTCAGACTGTGTCAGTTTAGAAAGCCTGGATTTTAAAATGCAGGTTACTTTTTATGTAGATATTATTCATGTGAATATGTTTTAATGATGTAATTCTTAACTTAAAAAGGTATTTATAAATGTAAAAAAATAACTCACAAATTAACATTAAAAAACATTGAATTTTTTTATTTTTAAATAAAATATTTAAATTATATTGGACATGTTGGTGTGTTGTTTTTCATTGGCCATTGTCACATTTAGTTTTTTAATACATTTTGTATTTTATAAAAGTAAAGATAAAAAAATTCATTTTCGGACATAAAGTATTAAATGATAAATATTATGCAACATAAAATGTTATATAATCTAATGTTAATAAATAAAGAAATGAATAATACATTGTGAAAAAACACAATAAATGTCTTTAAATAAAACAATTAAATTATATTAGACAGTGTTAATGTTGTATTTTTACTGGCCAAGACTAAAAAAGGTTTTCTTTTTTTGAGCAGGGTTGTATATATATTCTAATGCAACATGTAACATTAAAAATATATATTTAGTAAGTGGGCAACATTTTTGAAAAATTTACATTTATGCAGTTGACAATAAAAAATATTGAGTTTAACATTTAAATATTTGTTTAAAGTGAACCTTGGGAAGAGGGATGGGGGTGTTCGTTTTTTATCCATAGCCACCATTCATAACATTTTTCTCCATAGTATATTTCACATTTTAGCAGGGATACCTGTTTTAAAACTAATCAAAGGCCAGAAATTAGCAAAAACACTCATTTAACAATGAGAAAATATGAAATCTTCTTACATATCTTTTAGGCTGCCAAAAGTTGCCTTTACAATTACATGTTCCATCTGCCCCTTCCTCTTGCCAAATTAATGTAGGCCACTTTTGCTAATGCCCGGGCATTCAGATGACAAACTGGCAGCGTAAACAGCATGAAAAGGCTGCAGGAAAAGGAAATAAATACAGACCCGGAGTGTGCCTTGAATTTGACCTTGTTGACACGGTTTGTGATTCCAACACAAAAATGTTCTTTGCGGATGCTGAATCTCAATCATGTGTTTGGCAACAATTTCACCTTGGGTATGTTACTTAAAAACATGATTTACATGCCATAATATTCATTATTTCCAGTAGAGTTGAACATTATTGCTTGTTTATGTTGCAGTTGCGCGTCTTAGAGTTTTCCATCATAAATTTAGGCCTCACAGAAAGAGTTCAGAAAATCTAAACAAATCTGTCATTATTTACTCACCCTCATGTCGTTCCAAAACCTTGTGCTGCTTTTCCTGGAAAAATACCAAATCTTCTGGATTTAAACCATATGTTATCGCAGCAGTTCTTAGTGGCTGTCGAGAAGAAAATATTAACTCACTTTTAACATGTGCACTGTAAATATACCTTCTCATTTTTTGGGCAAACTGCTACTTTAACTGTTTGTTGATTAATATACTCAATGAGAATCATTTTGGTCGTCCCTCATTCTCTACACACGTCCCGCTCTTCCCTTCAGGGGCCAGATCAGGTTAGAGAGGCCGGTGCCATCTGTGTTACTGCTGAAGTTCTGAAGTTAAACAGCCCCACTGTATATCAAACACACATCACCGAAGTCCCCTAAAGAGCTTACACAAAGAGTCACGTACACGCGGGAAACACATAGATACATACAGACATACACAAATGCCGTGGCATGATACTTCAATGGATCCCGAATAGTTTCTGGCTATTAAGTGGTATAAGTGGTGCTTGTCTGACCAAGATTTCCGTTTTTGCATCGCTTCTTGTCTCATGCTGCCAATGAAAAATAACATTTGAAAAACAGGATGCTAGAATAAATCTGGAAAGAAAATTATGCCTAATTAGTTATGTAACAAACCACAGTCGTGCTAGAATTTACATGAATAAACTTTTTTGATACAGTAGGTGTGCACGGTTTAAGAAAATTCTGAATATTTAGATGGCCGATGATATCAACTGGAACAAATTCACCCAATCTGCTTACTCTCATGTTTAAAACATGCATGTTTGAATTTAATGTTCTATATAACAAAAGTTCATAATAATGTCAAACTACCAAAAAAACGAAGAGCTAAAATTTCTATACATTCTACATCATAGCATTCAAAGTCATTTAAAAAGACAGTTCAACTCAAAATAAAAATACTGTTATGAATGACTTGTAAATGAATATCTTGCACTATGAACGATATTTCAGAAGAATGTTATCAACAAAGACTTTTGGGGCTTTGCTTGACTACCATAGAAGAAAAAATGGCAGTTAAATTTGTTCCAGAAATTTTTCAAAATGTGTTCTTTTTAAGTTTTTTTATTAATGGGACATCATTGACTATAATAGTAGAACAAAATATTGTATATTTTTGTTGTTCTGCACAACATAAAAGAAGACATTTAAAAAAAATGTATCAACCCTAACGAAATTATTAAAAGAAATATAGCAATATTGGAATGCATGGCCATAGCCCAGTTGGGAACTTTTGACATTTTTTTCGTTTTCATTTCAGGGTGTTACAACGGTCTAAACAGAAAAGCAGAAAAGCACAACTCTTCTAGTTAAGGTGGAGTCACGGTTTCAGTCTACTTGATATTCCTTCAAAGGTAACAGCTGCTGGATTGTGGACACAGGTGGTGTTATTTTACACAGCAGGTAAACTGTCTGTTTGGTCAGCACAGAGTTGCTCAATTCTATGCATTTCAATGCACACGAAGAGCAAACACATGTTTAATTTAAACAGAGAATAGTGACTGTGTTCAAGTTCATTAAGTTCACTGATTTACATTAATGGGGGAAATGCCCACAGTCTGAAGCATGCTTAAGAAAGTTAACTTTTGTTATTTTAAGATTTTTGAAGGGCGAATTAGTTCATAATTTCATTATAATCTGAGATGAATTAATCATAAGCTTAATTAGGTGCCATCACTTTTCCGGATCCATTGAGCAATATTAATCATCCGAAAACGCTTGTCTGAGGCCCTCAAAGAATATGTCCTTGTCAAATATTACACCATGAACATCAATTATGATTCAGATCAGGAACGCAAATGGGACGCTGTGAAATTACTATGTAGTGTATTTACAAAACCAGGCAGGTGGGAAAAAAACAATGTTTCCTAAGAACTCACTTCTCTCTGCTTCAAAGGTTTGCTGGCATTTGCATCACACTTCAGAATAACTCAGCTTGATAAGCGCTTTATGAAATATGAAGCTGACTGGACTCTATCTGTGCTGTGACTTATAGTCACGGGTCGGCTGCTGATGGCGCTATCGCAATTGGATTCATCGGAACGCTGAACAGGTAGGCCGGGTTTTGAATTAGCCTGACAGTTGCACCATAAAAAATGTGAAATTCTGTGACCTTGCTGGATTTGATTTAGTGTTTGGTTAATAGTACTTGCAGCCCAATTCAGACTTGTTAAAAGCTTGGGTAATATTTCGATTAAACCCTCTGCTTTTGCTCATTTTTAATTCATAACATACCGGTAAGACTGCAATTAATATTCAAGGAATTCATGACATTCTCTGAAGGTGCGATCACACTTCATTCTTCTGGAGAGCAGAGAAAGTGATCACTGAGGACTGTCCACAGCCGTTGCTTTTATAAAACACACCAAGTGTGGCCCTTGACAAACGTGGCATAGATGTTTTTCCCAGAGTATGAAATGACAGATGGGCACACTTTTTATTTATTATTTTGTCACATGTGCACCTCTGTTGAATGATGAATGTACCATCAAAATCCTTTTTATACCTCTTTTAGATGCTTTGCTGGCTTTAAGAAGTGCCTGGTATTTTGCCCTTAAGTAAAACAATTAAATTTCTGTCATTATTTAATCACCCCATGCAGAACACAAAAGAGGATATTTGGAAAAATGTTGGTAATGTAAATCAAACATGCCTGTACCATTGACGTGCGCTTTTTTGTGCCTATGCTATAGAAGTAAATGGGCACATTCTTGAAAATATCTTCTTTTGTTTTCTGCAAAAATGTGACGGTGAGTAAGTGATGACAGAATTGTATATTTGGGTAAACTGTGCCTTTAAGTCCACAATAGCATAAATTGTAAATCATTTTATTAGTTACTCACCCTCATTTCATTGCAAAATAATTAGACTTTCTGAGACACCAAAGAAAGACCATATTGTATGTTGAACATGAAAGAAGATATTTAGAGAAATATTGGTGACCAATCTCTCTCTCTCTCTCTCTCTCTCTCTCTCTCTCTCTCTCTCTCTCTCTCTCTCTCTCTCTCTCTCTCTCTCTCTCTCTCTCTCTCTCTCTCTCTCTCTCTCTCTCTCTCTCTCTCTCTCTCTCTCTGCACAAGGTTTATATGCCTCACTTTTTATGCATTTCCACGGTCCTGAATTCCATGAAGATGAAAAGAAGATGCACAATAACACAATTCTGCAGAGTGCTGAATCATTTTACAGACCAACAGAGCCCATTTTTTATATTTATATATAGTCATTGTTTGCATTTTTGCTGCGTATACTGAAATGTACCATACCCTGACCTGTTGATAGACTTGCTCACGGATCTGTATGCCGTGTATTATCTAGCCACATGGGTACATCAAATATTTGAGCACAAAGTCAGATTCATTTATATCCTGAACTGCTGACTAAAGACAAAACTCCCTTGAAATTGTCTGAGCTGCAGAACAGCGAATAGTTCACGCAATTGGATTAAATAAAAGAGGCGCTGTGCTTCCAGTGTGCAAAGTAGATTCTGACTTTTACTCTTACTTTACACTGTCCCGTGCAAAGCTATAAATACCTTTTTAAAAGGCGTTTAAAGATGCAGTGGGTAATTTCTGTGTCACTTGTGTATCCAAACGGATTTCCCAAAATAATGACTTCAAACAGGTTTTCCCAACACGCCTGTGTGCCATTGGTGATTGTGCCAAACTGATAATTACACAGCAAAGTCATGTCAGTGGTTGAGAGAGCTGGTATATCACACTGGTGAGAGAATGCTTGGAAACAGCAGAGTAGTAGAGTCTCAATTAATAGTCGTGTTTTATTGAAATCAACTAAAAAAAGCATATTTCATATTATTTATATTTGGACTGAAGACTTGAAACCTGGATAACTTTCTCCTGCAAAACACAAAAGAAGATATTTTGAAGAAAGTTGATAAACCAAAAGCTGTTTGACCGTATTGACTTCTTAATATTATTTGGGATTCCGGTTGTTAATGGAACTTATGGAAATAGTTGTCAATCGTTAAACTTTAACCCTCAGATATGAGTCTCAGATAGCTCCCAATTCATCTTAACCAACAGGACGAGGGGGCATTTTACACCTATGTGACTCTTCTACCAAACATAAAAGACAATATTTTGAAGAATGTTGTTAACCGAAAAGCGTCTGTCGATGTTGACTTCTATCAAACTTTATGGACACAAAACCAGTTTGGACACAAGTCAATGGCGACCCATGGTATTCTTTCACCAACATTTTTCACAAAATCTTCTTTTGTGTCCCGCAGAAAAAAAGGAAGTCATAAAGGTTTGAATGTTATAAGTTTGAGAAAATGTCATGTTCGATTAAAGCTTATGAGAGTGTATTTATAAAATATGTCTTTTATAAAAACGCTATTGAGAAAGTCTATTTCATGTTGATTTCAAAGAAACACATTTTTGACTGTTGTAATTTTTTTACATAAAACCTCTGCAGTAATGTCTTAAGCCTATCTTACTTTTTGATAAGACAACAATGCCTGCAATCCAAATTTATGTCAACCAAACGACCGCTTCCAAGACAAAGAACCTGTGTCGTTCTCTCCACAAGACTCTGCATTCGAATGATCTAATTTGCGTCTATTTATTTTGATGCTTTAACAAAACACAACCGAGAACTCATTAAAGTCTACCAGCTATTAATGAGCAACCTCTGAGCTATTTTTACCCAAACAATTATAAGATGTCTACAATCCTTGGGAAATTATTTCCCTTTTTGTTTATGCTGCTGGATCAAGATAAACCCTCTCAGCATCGTTCATTAGTGAAGCTGGAGATGTACACAAAAGATGTCCAAGGTGACCTTGTGAGTTTTGTCTGAGTACAGATGACTATCACAGCTATGGGACTTCTGTGTTTTGGCACAGACCCAAGACTCAATCTTGACGGCAGGCAATTGAGCATATGAGAAACAGCTGATCTATAAATAGAAGCAACGTAATGCGAGGTAAAAGAGCATTTCAGGCACGTCTATCAGTTTATGGTGACAGACCAAATATTACTAGGCTGCCCGGCGGTTTTATTGAAGCTCTCTCATCTTGCAGAGCTTAGCGGTCCAGGACAGGCATGAAAAGAGAGACGCCTCTCGCTGAGCGGTCCTGGCCAATCGGAGCCGGTGAGGGGTGGGCCGTTCTTTTATGCCAGCCTGCTGAGAGCTCTGGGCTTGTGAAAATAATCAATGGGAACTCAGTCTCTCTGCCGCTTTAACTTGTGCTGGATTTAAATTGCCCCCGCTCCACTCCATGCCTATTCAGGGGTGAAAGCAAGCCCTTCACTGGCGTAATTGCGCGGTGATAAGAACAAGCAAACAGATCACAGGTGGTTGAGCTTCTGTTGAGAGTAGCAGAGAGGGAATAGAAGAAACAGCAACGGCATCAGAAAAAAAGACATTTTGAAGAATGTGCAACCCTGCCTGCTTCATCTTCATGGCGTGGCTGATCGCTCTCCTCGTGTATCCAGGTACATTCTCTGTCAATGCCGTGCATGTTTAAGTTCGACGGGGTGATATATGCCAGGATCTAAAATGGGATGGGGGGGAGGTTTTCCTTAAGGAATTTAAAATGTGATCAAAGTTACGAGAGGTGTGCCGGATGGAGCAACAGAGAATTCCCCCAGGGCAGCACGCTTAGGAGGTGATCTTGTTGGAGGAACGTCACTTCAGGTAGACTAACCTGCTATGACAGCAGAGGCAAAGTGAGAGGAGTTAGAAGAAGACGTCACACAGTTTCCATTTACTCGCATCCCTGAGGCTCATCGCAGAAGTGCTCTTTTGGCATTTCAAACGCTTGTTGGGGAAATTATTCAGTGACGCAGATATTGAAATGTGTGTTTTCTTCATTACTTGGCTTTTAAGAGATATCTATACTTCAACTGAAGAGGAGAGTACTTTTGTAAACAGAGGGAAAGGCATTTTCATATGCATTCATGAGCTTTAAAAGGACCCATTACAAGCTTTTATCTCAGAGTCCTTCTAACGGTAATGAAGGATTTCATGCGCGTGCTACTTTAAAATGTTCAGGGTGAGAGAGGAAAGCAGGGTTGTTATCTACAGGTTACCGCAGGCAAATCATGTTGGTATTTTAAAAGGATAGTTCACTCCAAAAGGAAAATTCTAGCCTCAATTTGTTATAAACCTGTATACGTTTCTTTATTTGGTTGAACACAAAGGAAGATAGTTGGAAGAATGTCCGCAAGTGAGATTTATAGGGCACCACTGACGTACACGCGTAAAACAAGAGTTGTTGGAGTTGTTACTTAATTGAATCATGTGCTTTGGTTCCACATGATTTAAGTTGTTTTAAGATAATGAGTTTTCAATTTAAAAACAATTGAATATTGTGGAACAGATGAACATTAAGTATTTCAACCCTTCATTCATAAGTTCTTCAAATTATCTATTGCATTCTACAAAACAAAACAATATACAGTTCTTTTTTCTTCTATAGCAGTATTGTATCACTGAAATCCCAGTTGCTAACATTCTTCCAAATACCTCCCCTTGTGTTCAACCACACAAAGAAATAGAAGTTGATGAATTCATGACAGAATTTTCATTTCTAGTGGAATATCCCTTTAACCTGCAGGTACATTGTAAACGTACACCCACCTTCTTTAAAAAAGAATGAATGGTTGACATAATTGAAATTTCAACCTGATATTCTATTTGTGACACCACATTCAGAAATGCACACACGGATCGATATTTCATTTAAAGCAAGTTGGGAGGGTCTTATTGTCACTAACCTGTTCTAGAATAAGTACACTTTGTTTTAGATTAAGGTCATTGTGTATGTGCTGCTGATGTAATAAATGACATTTTCCTTCAGGTTGATGAATTAATGGATTCATCTGGTGCTTTATAGAGGTAAAGAATAATAAACTCTGAAGTGAAGCAGACAGTTTGATACTTTTAATAACGGGCGTTTGTATGCTTGGACTTAATTAGTAAAACTGTCAAAATGTGTTGGCCAAGCATCAAAGTGCATGGGCTGTTTGATCACATTCAGGCCTTGAGCTGTGATTTAATTTCATAATCAACGGTAACCTAAAAGAAAATATAAATAAAACACTTTTTTAAACACACATGGATCCAAGCCTTTGTTTGGCAAGTCAATAGTTCAACGAAAGATGAAAGTTCTCGCAGTTCTCTTACCTTAGGGCCATATTGGATGTATATAGGACTTGAGTTTTTATTATCTTTATATGAATATGTACTGTAGATGTCAGGATGTTGAAGCTCCAAGAAGCATGTACATCCAATCTTAAAAATCATCAGAAGTAGGTCTGCACGATAAAAATCATGATATCTATAAAATCCGGTCGGTAATGCTGCTCGATTCTGAAAGAAGTTTCAGTTTGAGTCACTTATAATGTGCTTTTGAAAGAATGGGGGTCAGTCGTGGTCTGGTGGTTAGAGAGTTGGACTTGTAAGTAGAGGGTGGAGGGTTCAAATCTCAGTGCCAGCAGACAATGACTAAAATGTTCTGAAGCAAAACACTTTACCCCTGTTTGTTCTGCAGTGATAGATGTCCACTGCACAATACTTGTAAGTCGCTTCAATTAAAAGATTCTGCCAAATGAATAAATGTAAATGTAAAATGTTAAAACCAGCCGAACATCATCATTATTGTTAATGTAACTTATTATCATGAAAATACCTAAGACGTATGAGGAACATGTCCATGTGCACTTGCTAGAACTGCATCTTCTTTTGTTGCACTAAGAGTTCTGTACAAGAGTGGCCTCTGGCTTTCGGGTGTAAAATAATTTTACCGTATTTCACATATAAACTCAAAAATCACATGACATATTTAGACTATTAATCTGAAAGCCCTAAACAAAAACCAGGGAACAATAATGTTATTTTTTTAGTAATTTAAAGAAACAGAAATCTATAAGGAAACTTAATTGAAATACGGTGAGATTGATGGCTTAATCTTATTGGTTCTCTAGTGAGTTTGGCCAATGAGATGTGAATGTATCGATTTGTCACCATATTTGAGTTTAGTGCTGTTATAGTTTTTAATTTTGGCACACAATGCTATAAACCTGCTGTTTGTTATGTTTAGGACGGAGTTCTGAATTGAAGCTTAAATATTCTGGGACATACAGTATATACAGTATTGTGCAAAATTCTGTATGAGTTTGTAATTCTAAACTGTTTCTGTAATTTAATAATCCAGTAATAATTTTATTGTGCAGTACTGCGAAGAGACTTTTTCACTACTGTTGCTTTGCATGTAGGTGTCTTGAAGCGTTTGGTTTTATCATGTGCATACAAAAATCTCAATTGAATTTGACAAATAATTCTTAAATGAATGTTTAAAGCCTTTATTGGGGTAAAAATGCTTATTGGCCTAAGACTTCTGCATAAAACTGTATCTATAATGTTCCTCCGAAACCTTGAAGGTCCAAATGTTCTATTTTTCCGTGAAACAACTACAGTGTTGTCAGTTTCTTTATTCTCTTTAGTGGTTAGACATGAAAGCAGTGAAAAATGTGAAGGGTACTAATAATGATTTATTGCATCAAGAAAAAATCATGAAGGACAGCAGCGAGAAAGGACAGTTATGAAACAAACTTTATATTTAAGGAAAGACAGCATGAGAATTTTCTGTGATTAAAGTAACATGTACTTTATATATATAAGCAGAACATCTATAGATGGACTTGGGGTCAGTTGTGGTCTGGGGGTAAGAGAGGGTGGACTTGTAACCAGAAGGTTGCGGGTTTGAATCCAACACTCAATGACTAAAATGTCTTTGAGCAAGACACCTTATACCCATTTGCTCAGCAGTGATAGTTGGACGCTTCACACTACTTGTAAGTTGTTTTGGATAAGAGCGTCTACCAAATGAATCAATGTAAATGTGAATGTAAATTTGCACACATCCTCATCAGACATCTGGGATGTTAGTCTTTGAAGTATAAGGTCAAGCAGCTGTGATTAGTCAACCGAGTTTCTAGTTCATAACATTTTTTTGTGGCAGATAAAATGCGTCTCTGATGAAATGACAAATTAAATCATCAGATGATCAAATACATTAACCTGCTTATGCAGATTTCACATAGTTATTGTTTGCTTTAGGTTTGGAGTTAGAAAAAGTAGAACCTGCAAAGGAGCTTTACCATCTGATCCAAACTTTGATTGAAAACATGAATCTTTTTAAAGCGTGACATTTTAGAAGTCTCAATACATTCTTGAGCTGTAAACTTTGATAAGCACCATTAAAGTTTATTTCCCCAACTGGTACACAATCCTCGTTGTAACGTCCAGGCCATTGAGATTGTTCCACACACGCAATAGATTTATTGTCAGCTATAAACAATATAAGTTATTTATTATGATTGACAGCTCAGTGCTTCTGGAAACTTGTGTTTGCTCTCTCAGCCTTATGAAGCATAATGAGCCTTGAAATAGCATCTTTCAGACACTCAAAAATATCTCACAGAATCGCTCTGATAGAAGCTGATGCTAATATATTTATGCAGCAAACAAAATGCAGATTGTTGTTTCTCAAAAATATAAAGGATGGTGACAACTCCAATAGCCTGCAAAAGCTTTTGACCTCTTGGAATGATCCGCATGGTCTGAACTTTGTCAGAATTATGTGACATTATGTGACATATGTCAACCAAACGACTTGAGAAGTTTTCAATGACACTGTGCTGTACAATATATTGCGGTGGCTTTAGGCTCTCTAGTTACAAGTTCTGATTCAGTATTAATGGATCTATTAATCAAAGTGGCAGGTAAAGGACCCGTTAGTTCAAACGTGCGTTCTTACTGTTCTGCTTTCTGCTTCAGTTCACGTGACGACTGGGATCTTTTGTTCATCAGCGACAGCAAAACCAGTGGGTGTGAAGTGCATAAGAAATCATGGATGAGCTTATGTTCTCTTTCTGATAAACCTATTATAGCTGAACTGTAGTGTTTAATATTATTTTTAAAGATTTTGTCTATTTAATTTTTGTATAGGTATGTGTGCAGACCTAAAACATTACCAGATTTAGTTACTACACTCTTTTTTTAACAGAACTTTCATTTATTTGACGTTATTTTGACAACAAAATATCACAAATTATGTTAAATAACAACACACACATTTGTTGATAGTGGAAACATCAATTTTAAGAATGTACAAAGCTGTGAAGTTGTTAACAACCGCTATAAATGTTGCGAATAAATCTCAAAGTAATAAAAATACTAAATCAGTAAATCTCTTAATTCTTTGGCATGGCCATTATCTTGAATTTTCTTAATGTTTTGTTATCATTAGAGTTTTTATGAATGCATTTTTTTCATTTTGTGGATCAGAATCTGTACACAGGAAAAAAAATACATATTATAGTTTTAAAGTTAAACATTAAGCAAGGAAACAGCTCTGTGGTTGATAACCAACAAAACAAAACTGCAATATGCAACCCACAAAAGCAAAATGTATTGGTCACTTTAAAGATATTCAATATGGCAAATTTTAAAATCATTTTTTTATTGCAATTATTCAGACATTACAAATTTGATGTTCATATAAAGGCAGAATAAAATAATTTGTTCGTCTAGGAAAATTGGCCATGTCATGCAATGCAACCTTGATTTATCTCAAGCATGTTAATTAGACTAATTTATTTGAACTTGTTTTTAGTTCTTAGTAAGTAGAGTGTTTTGAAACAAAACATTTGTTCTGATAAGTAAAATAAAATGAATTTTGATAAGTAAAGACCTCATACTTTTGTTCTTTAATTTTGTCTTGCTTGGTTTAATTTTTAAAACTTACATTCCCTTTTGCATACTCTATCAGGATTCATATTCTAGCTTCAGACATTAGATATATTTCATCTGGCTATTATTGGTTGCACCACATGATAAGTGGTCTTCATACATCAGTGCCCCAGATATTACACAACTCAAATTTAAACTGATGGTCCATTGTGTCTGGAGCACAAAGGTCATGGGAAAACACAATTCTTGTGCTTTGTATGACACTATGCATAA
The DNA here is from genome assembly GCA_033220385.1 of Triplophysa yarkandensis. Classification (NCBI taxonomy): domain Eukaryota; kingdom Metazoa; phylum Chordata; class Actinopteri; order Cypriniformes; family Nemacheilidae; genus Triplophysa; species Triplophysa yarkandensis. The sequence continues at coordinate 7,147,314 of CM065673.1, forward strand.
AAACATCTGAAAAATGTATAACAATTTTTGAGACTTTTTTATGAATCACATTCTTTAAATATTTTTCTCCACTCTTTATACACAACTTCAGTCTATTGTCATGAATGCACCACTGCTCTAAAAACCCTCACTATGTCATCCTATGAAGTGTTTGGTATGCTCTAAAAGTGTCGTCTATTGCCCCTGTTCTTCTGGGCTGTCATTTAAAATAATGTTTGTGTGACCTTGCCGGAGGTGGCGAGCACCCTGTGACAGATTCATCCCCTTTTTCCTCTGACTCATCTCTGCACGGGCATGTATGTTTTATGTGCTTGTAAGTGGTAATTCAGTGCGCTCAGCAAAAAAACCAAAAGCACAGCAGAGCGGAGCAGCAAATAGCATTGCCCCAGCCCATACCTAGTATGGCCAGATAAACATTTGTTCACTCATCCTTGCACCGCACAGGCCTGCAGGGGAGGGGACGCAGGCGAGCCGGGCTGGCTTGCCGCAGAGTCCGGTGTCCATATGCCATTGCATGAGCCCGGCGCCCTTCAGGAACAGCATGCTTTGTTGAGCACTGGTCATTTAGTGCCCAATTTACTTGGTTGGCCACAGCTTGGGTGGGACAGTTTCAGGCCTTGTTGAGATTGGAGCAAATTGAGAGGTGGTTTTTGTGCATTTATGTTGTCTTACTCTAAACATTTTATGTGCACGTGTCTATCAAAAACGAACCGGTATTTGGATTGATACATTGAAAAATATGTAGCTTAGTAAATAAAAATAGATTATAATTCATTAAGAATCCAAGTCAATCTCTTTGACATGTGATGAATTTCAAAGCTTTTAAACGTACCATTTTTTTGTGTAAATTGTAAATCGCATTTCTAGACTTTTCTACCATAAAAATTGTTTAACAGTGAATTTGTGAAACAATTTACCCCAAAAAAATGAAATTAAGTGACTGTAATGTTTTAATTGTGTGGAAGTTATTTAAAGTAAAAAAATCTGATTCACCCAAATATTTCTGTTACAATTCAACAAAAATATTGGTGTAAATTACAATATATATTTTGTAAATATAAGTTTTTTTTTATAAAATTAACCTAAAAATATCTGTAAATTTTACAGAAATATTTTTTTTACTCAATTATTTCAATATTTTTCACCCAAAGAAATCGATTTAATGTTTTTAATGGATTTTATTAAGTCAATATAACATTTATATTTATGATATCTACTAAGCCACCCAATGTAGTGAAGAACTTAAAAACTAAAGATGAAAGCTTTTTGTAAGCTTGAAATGAGATTTAAGCATCTACTGAAATAAATATAATACATGATTCAAGGACGGCCAGAGCCGATGCACAGAGGTATGTAAGATCACTGCCAACAAAAAAACGAACAGTAGTTGCCAGATGATACACTCGCATGCATCCACAAATACTTTGGAACTCTTTTAAACCAATATTTCATTCACGGAGGAGGTGCAAAAGAGCCGACACAGAGGCTATGAAAAACATTATTAAATGCCAGCGATATAGACTCGGTTGATTAAAATCGATGCATGGCCGGAACGCCTCGAAAGTCACCTTGTTGGTTGCTGATGTGTTTATTTCTCCGGGCGTGTTTCGATAAATTCCATTATCATGTTTTTGTCACGATCTATTAATTTCCATTCTAAGAGTTGTTAAATTTGATGTTAAATGAGTCTGTAGGTCTGGTTAAAGTTTACAAGCTGTCCAAGCGGGTTGCTTCCCTTCAGGCACTCATCAGAAGGCCAACTTAAGCACCTTTTCCATCTGTTAACAAAACAATGATGCTGATCTTGCAATGATATCAGAGTTGTGTTCAGACCGGTACGTTTTGTACAAACTGTTGTCCTATTTCAGAATTTAGGACAGTTTGTCTTCTTCTGTAAAGACCCCACGGAATGAAAATGAGACTTTGGTGGCTTTTCAAATGCAATATAATCATACACAATAGAGCTTTATTCATTTTCCAGCACAGTTTTGTTTGCAAGTGTTTCCCAATTCGCATATGCTTCATCCTAAATAGTATTTGAAGTGGAATAAGAACCTCACAAAACATTATAAGCTGAAATAAGGATTCTCAAAAGTACCTAGATGGTCTCTCGTTTTTGGTGAAAGCTTTAAATGTAGATGTTTTTAGCAAATATACACATTGATGATGTATAGTGATTCCTTTTAAAGAAGACTGACGACCAATCCGTTGCAAACCCTTTAATCCAAAGCATATTCCTAAGTGATTTTACTGAAAACATTTTGCTTTACTAACTGAGCTTCAGAAACACATTTTATACATTGAAATAATCTCTAGAGATTTTCAACCCACTCTATCTTCAATTGATAAATTACAGTACAGTTTTTTGGCTCATCAAGCCATTTAATGGGATCTTTAATGTAAAAGATTCACATTTCTTTTGCTGTTACAACTGGTTTGTTAGGCAACAAATTACCTATTGGAGTGTTTGCACATCTTTTAAAATCAGATGGAACCAACTAGATGTGATGGAGAAACTCATCATATACAACCATACGTCAGACTTATTTGTTGACGTTTTGAAAAGGGCAGCGCACTCCATTTTTATTATATCGTTTTATTATGTGCTTTATTATGTCAGCAATAACTGAATACGCTGTCCTGTCAGTCAAGAATTACAGTGCGGGTGCTTTAGTTGCTGTTTACTGTAATTTTTAAAAAACATAAAAAATGTTCAAGCAGAGGGTTCTTGCTCGATAAACCCTCGAGTGCCACAACAAGTACTCCGGACACTTCAAGCAACTCTAAAGTTCTCTCACCAGATTAGAAGCCCGTGTTTGGGCGATGTAAAAATGGTGCATGACGTCAAGGCTTTTCTGCTCCGTCAAAAACACAAGGTGTGGCATAGGTTAAAACTTGCCTTTCGAAATCCATTCAAAAGAGGTGCATCGAACTGCAGAAGGCGCTTTGGTGTGATCCACTCCTTACACCACCACATACATGACATCATCAACTGTGTTGTCACTATGACGGACAGACGTGCATCAACTCACTAAGGTTTCGGGAATCAATTGTGAATAGTTTCTCAAACAATACAATGTACTATGGTGTTTAACCAGCGAGTTATGTCGTTGTCGGGAAACTCACTCCCGATCTGTTAGTCTTACAGCTGTCAGTTCGGGTTTAGTGTCTCATGGCTTCTGGGTATTCTGTCAGAAGGCTTCACAAAGGCTGTTGTGATTGGCGGAACGCTGTTTTTCTGGGGCAATCTGCACAACAAGTGATGTCATCGTCCTAAAAGGGAACATCTTCCAACGGGCAATGTCAATGGCTCCATTTGGTTGGATATGTGTAGCCCCAATAATGAGGGACAAAGAGAAGTCTCATCTGTTGCTTTGAGGGGATGTAATGAACACCATCCTCTATTCTTAATCATAATGATATGAAGTACAGCTTGTACAATGCTATGTTTATCATGCACTCCCCTTAATTAAGATTCAAGTCGTCCGTTGCTGGATATCACAGTCTAATCACAAGGGATGTAGGTCAGTTTGATGCCCGCATATTTGATGCGCTTTCCGTTCATACAACCAGCACGTGTGGACTTTTTAGAACGGCTCCATCTTTAAGCATTGTTTTTTTTCGCTTTTCATACCCCTCACATTCTCCCACCACCTTCTCCTTCCCTCGAGTGAAGAGGAATTGATACTGCACTAATTGAAACCTTCTGAAATTCAAGACATGAGAATGAGTCTGGTGTCTTCTTGTTAGCACCATCTGTATGCAGTGATAAAGCTGTTGCAGGCCCCGTTCAGGATGCCGTTCAAATTTAAAGTCAAGTGTAATTTTCTCTCGAACTTTACAATCTGTAGTCGTGTCTTGTGGGGTAACTGCACCGTAAAGAAAGGATCTGCTTACCACCTGCGAGATGAGGACTATGCAGATGTTGAACCAAATCTTAAGTGAAGATTACTTGCGCAAACAATCGAAATGTGTTTTGTCTGGCTGTTCCTTTAAGTACAGCATGTTCCTGCAAGATTAAATCTGAAACAGTTTATGACTTCATAACCATGGCTCATGGATTCAGACCGAAATGTTCGCTGCACTGCTGTGTCAGCTCTTTGTTTTACTTTCAATTTTACTAGCAAGTGGAGTCGGAACTAATGTATATGCACCTGCGTATATAAAGGCAGGAAAAACTATTGTCAAATGTTAAAATACTCTGGTCGAAAACTAGGTTTAAGGGATAGCAGTGTGACTTAAAGGAAGAACATGAGTATATATATAGAACAGCACTTACATTGATCTACTGCACAAACTCGTCGTCTGAAGACAGGGCTTAGGAGGGCAATGAGCTATTAGGGTCACATGATCAATGTAAAGGGACTTGTGCTCTGAATGTCATTGAGTTGATCTTCAGGGTTGGATTGCTGACAGCGTTCAAGGCAGTGTGTAAAAAAAAAGGAAGATTGTTCTCTCTTTCATCAGAGTGCCTGACCCCTGTCAGCCTCAGGTCCAACAGTCGTGTCATTTGCTCTTTGTTTGCAGATTCACATAGAAGCAAAGGTAACGCTGCACATGGATGAAAAACATTCGAGTAATGTTTTTGAATTACAGTGTTCAAGTAAATCTCCATTATTTCCATCGTTGAATACCACTCATGAATCTGTAACAAGGCAGTCGTGACCGGGCAAAGAAATCACATTTTCCTTTCTCTTGAATACTCGTTATTGAACCGAGCTTGAATGTACTGTAATGCACAAACCTTAAGTTAGCTCGAAAGCCATTTAACATTTTATAGTTTGAAGCTCGCAGTGTTTATCATGTTCGGCGGCAGGCAAACACATTAAGTTCTCAATGCTCCGTGTTCCCTCAGGAAGAAAACCAGGGTGTGGTAGTCGCCCTGAATCCGGATTCTTTTAATTAATGTGAATTGGAAAAGTAAAAGCAGGAGACGTAACGGGAGCACACCGCAAGCGGTTACAGATCCGTCTGGTTTGCACGAATGAGATGTTTGATCTGTGGAATTAAATATTATGCTGTTACACTGCTTGCTCGAATAGCTGGCAGTGAACCTGACTTATCAAGGTTGGGGTTTGCGATATACGCATGGCGGGCAGGGTGCTGTCAAGGTTGTCGGGATGGGATTGATTAATTATGCCGGATAGATAGTAGCCGAGAGACCTTTTTACTGGAGATGTGCTCTACCAAAGACCTTGCTCCTATACATGTCAGGGACACGGGGTTAACCCACCGGAGGCTCTCTTTATGTTGCCAAAAATTTTGATAAAGGATTGATTGATTATGCGGACGACATGTAAAGACATTTTTGATTGAAGCAACAACAGCAAAATTACCTTAAAGGAAATGTCTTTAAAAATTGCCCATGCCTTTAAACCTAGATATTTATTACCAACCAGAGTCCAGTGGCTTTCAACAGGTTAGTCATTTTAAAACTGTATTATTTACTTTCTCCAATTAAAAACATATTTTGAAAATGTTGGTAACCATGGTTAAAAGCACCTGACTTTTAGGTTGTCATGTTGTGTTGTGATAGATGAGCTCTAGTCTGGCAGACTACAAGACAGCTGTAAAGCTCTTGTCAAGACTCTGAGATTTCTCTGAATGTCATCAGAGGGCGACGAACAGATTAAAATGGCATTCAGGCACCTGGCAATGTAGTTTTGTTTAGAGAGATGAAAAATCGGCCATTATTTGTAAACCCTCTTGTCAATTCAACCCTGCATGACTTTCTTCAAAATATCTTCTTTTTCCTGCTGCAGAAAAAAAGCAATGATGCTACGGCAGTCCCGATTTAATTATTTGCAGGGACACAAAACCAATGCAAGTGAAAGGGTGCCACCATTGTTTGGTTATCAACATTCTTCAAAAAGTCTTCTTTTGTGTTCTGCAGAAAAGTAATGTAATGATGCGATGGCAGGTCCAATTTATTTCTATTGCATGGATGCAAAACCAATGCAAGTGAATTGGTTACATCCTGGGATGGTAACTAAAAGTAATACTTATTTAAAAACACCTTTGGCATCCGTTGACTTCCATTGTTTGGGCACAAAACCATGGCACGATGTGAAAATGATGTGAATATCCTACAGAACAAGTTTTTATGATATCTATAGAAGAAACGGCATGAATTACATTAAAGCAACAGTTCTTTTGGAGTTGCAACAAAATGGCTCTGAGGAAGGTCCACCCGACCTCTGCTTTCTTGTATGCATGTGCTTCAGTAGATATACAGAAAAAGAATGCGAGTCAAACAGAATGTACTATGAGAGCATGGGAGGCACGGAGAATTCAACACTGGACTCGAGTGGAATTTTCAATGTGCTCCACTAAAGCTCTTGGGTTTTGGGGAAACTTCCCTAATGTAGTCAAACATGTTGTTTGGAGAACCAGAATTCACTGTGTCAGGGAACACTGGAGTCTATGGTGAAATCTGAATGGTTGCCTATATCTGCTTATTTAATAATAATGTGTTTTGAATAGTTGAAAATATTGTGAATAATTTACATATTTATTTACTTTCAAGCTAAGCTATAAGATAAGGTTTAAAATAATCAAATTCAACTCATGTTTCTATGGTACAGATCAAGTCTAAACAACACGTCTGATGTAAAGAATGTTTACAATATATGCATCGATATATCGGACTGATGTGATATTTACATTGTAGTTTCGGCACAGCCGATGATCAGGTTTGATATATCCTGTCAATGAATAGTGCAGCAAAATATATATAAACAGTTATTTGAATTACAATGAATCCTTTAATTATAATTTACTTAATATTCGCATTGTAGTTAATTCAAGTTAATAAACCACGGAACAATCTGTATCGGCAGAAATGACTCTGAATAAGCTACTGAATAAAGTATTGTGTATCTTCTGTAAAAATTTTAGACTATTATTTTCAAAATTCTTTGAAAATATAAACCTTACCAAAGTTATTTGCACAGTTATTAAAATTTGGTGGTTCACTCTTAAAAGGTTTTAGACAATATTTTAATTTTTAGTACATGGTTTTTCTAAAGTCGGGTAAAGGCTATTTTCAGTATAATCAAATCCATGCATTAGTAATGTTCTATGTACAGGTATCCATTCTCCCTTTGTTAGAAATTATTGCTTCACATAAACCTTCAAAAGTTTGTTGTCTCCAAAAATGGTGTCCATTTTGTCATATCCATAACGCAGGTAAATTTACCTTTTAAAATTGAAAGCTAATGCATAGGCTGATATTTTCACTATCAACATTAATATAAAGAGTTGGTTGAGATTACTATTAACAACGTTTATGTTTTTATATCACGTCCATGGCAAAAACTCCCATTACAACGCAGGAATAGTCGATTTCTTTATAATTTAATTTTTTGTTTTTCCAGCTTTTAAAAAATGCATTTTGAACCTAAACTATTTTATGTCCGTTGTTTAACACTATATTTGTGCTCTGCTTTATCTCTTTACCTCAGGTCTAACACAGCGGTTCTCAACAAGTTTTGATTCCGAACCCGGACTTTACCGTGAACATTTATTTTTTAATGTTTATTCAGTAGTTTCAAGCTCTTGGCAGCCGGTGATTCACAGAGATTCGTGTTTGTGTTCACTGCAGTTTGGCTTGTTTTTAATGCAGTCTAGCATTTGCGTTTACCCCTGCTTTTGTTCATGCTTGTCAAGGTTGTCACACAGCCTGTCCGTGCTGGGATCTGCATAATTCGTCTAGCTTCTACCTAGTGACAGATACATTTGCACAAGTTTGCTCGAATGCACAACAACAAAGGATAAGGGAAGAATTTCCCAACTTTTGAAATGGATAAGCTTGTTTATTGTAATAGATATATATACTGTATGATCGTTTGATTACAGACCTGCCAAATTTTTATTTTAATATCATAACATATTTCAGTGCAGGGGAAAGATCTGCTGAGGATGTTTTCCTCACATTTACAGTCATGTTGAATTGTGTGGGGGAAAAGAAAACAGGCTGCGTTTGTGAGGGTGTAAAATGCGCCTGACTTTTAGGTTGTCATGTTGTGTTGTGATAGATGAGCTCTAGTCTGGCAGAGTACAAGGCAGCTGTAAAGCTCTTGTCAAGAGTCTGAGACTCTACCGTGAACATTTTTTCTCTGAATGTCATCCGAGGGCGACGCACAGATTAAATTCCATACACCTGGAAGTTTAGCTTTGGTAAGAGGGATGAAAAATCTGTCAAAAGTTTGCAGCCCCCTGTCGTTTCAAATCTGTGACTTTCTTCAAAATATTTTCTTGTACAAAATAGAATGTAAAGATGCAATAGGAGTACTTACTTTCTTCTATTGCATGGACACAAAATCAGGTGCCACCGTTGTTTGGTTAGCAACATTCTTCAAAATATCTTCCTTAATGCTCTGCAGAAAAATGAATGTAATGATGCGATGGAGGTACTGTTTTACTTCTATTGCACAGACTTGAAACCGCTGCAAGTGTAGAGATTGCACCATTGTTTGGTTAGAAACATTCTTCAAAATATCTTCTTCTTGAAAGAAAGTCATAGAGGTTGGATATGAAATGAAGGGGAGTAAATGAAAGAACACCTAGGATGGTAAAAAGTAATACTTAAACGGGACAAATTCAAATAAAAGTGCACCCCTCCTCATAATCAGACAAAGCAAATTCCCAGTTACCTTATCTTTTCCCCAACAACAGCCTTGACCAGACAACCGGCAAGATGGAATTTTGACTCCATCCCAGTGGGCATAAGCACCAAATAGAACTCGTCTTATTTCATTTTACACCCGCATGAATTTGAACCCAAACCTCAATCTACCCCTAACCCCTCCAATGAATTAGATTTCACCCTTTTTCGTTCTAGCCACGATTGAAAACTTTGTGTTCATTTGAAAAAGCCGCAGAAACTATAGCAAACTCGGTATGAGTGCGTGATTGTAAGCTAGTGGAAGAGATGACTTCCCAGGATGGAGTGCAGAGACCCCAGCACCAATTACATCCTCGAATTACACAGCGGGACACAGGGCATGTAAATACCTCCGCCTGCCAAACCACCCAACTAATGAGTGACTAAAGCATGGACCAGTGCACACACTCGCACTATACAGCCGTCATGGGGCGTAAATGAGGATGCTTCGGCTCCAGGTGGTTTACGTGTGTCGGTGCCAGTCGAATAATGAAGTTATCTTTTTTCATCACCTGTGATGGTGCCGTACTTAAAAACGTCCAAATGTCATCATTTAATGGAATCGTGTGTTTGACCAGACCAGGTTTTGCATAGTTCATCCAAAAATTAACAGCGGTAGCCAATCACTTTAGTATGGACACAAAAAGTCACCAACATTCTTCAAAATAGTTTCTTTTGATTTCTGTGAAGTCTAACAGGTTTGAAATGACAAGGGCGAGTAAGTGATAAAGGAACATTAACTTTTTACAGTGGGTGGAGCTACACGGCATAATGTCATCAATTTGGAAGCCATATTGTCTAAAAAACACAATTAAATATCTCCCCATCACCACCGGCTCAGTTTTGATGTTTTGTCTACCCACAACCCCTTGCACACCTCCAGAGACGTGGCATGAAGGCAGATGATCGTGCAAAAAAAAGATTGAGCATTTTTCGAGTGGAATGTGGCAAGCCAGAGCAGATGGCCCTGCAAAGAGGAGACTGCAGCAGGGGAGCGATGGCGTTCTCTAAACAGCCTGTAGACAGAAGACGAAGCGTAATAGCGAGAGGCATTTAGTGTTGTGATGCGTTTAACTCTTGACCTCGCAGTGAGAAATGCTCTTGATTGAAGGGTTATTGAACATTTCAGAATAATCAAGGAAGCAGTTTTACGGACATACAAGACCATTGGAAGGTAATGTGTCAGACACTTTGAGTTTTGCTTGAAATAAAGACTCATCCTTAAATGTATGGGATTTATGTAAATATTCTTTATCATTATTACACTGCAAAACATTCAACAAATTATTCTTAGTTTATACTCAAAACTGCATTTGCAATTCCTGTATAACGGAGGTTATATTTTCAATTAAAATTCGGATTATCTGGTTTGAGTCATCTGTTTATATTTTACTACATTTTTGATGATAGTCAAACATGAAAAATTATCATTCCGTGCACAGCTCCAATTTCATTTTTTAAGAGAAAAATATAACCAAAAGTAACACTTATCATTTTTAGGGTTATGGAGGTGAATAACTGGAACACATTGACTTTGTCCATAAAATGGTCTTCAAAATATCTTTTTGTGTTTGGTACAAGAAAGTAATAAATGTTTGAAATGACAAGAGAGATGACATTTCTTCAGTTTTCCTTTCCAGTTGTTTTACTTCATAAAGATACAAATCAGAATTATGTCCCATCACACCTTCTGGCTCCCAGTTCTTTTATAATAGTAGACCTGGGCTCACAGGTGCACTGGCCCTGTCATATTTAGGAAAGTAGGACCTGCTCGAACCTCTGTCATGCATCCAGCCCTCTCAGAGCTGACATCCCATTCCTTAAGGGATGTTAAAAGGCACTTTCGCGGGACTAGTGAACTGTAAAGGAATATAAATGAATGTACAGCAGAATTCTGCACAGCGCTGCAGTGCAACTCAACTCATGTTTACTAAGAGTGTTACATTATTAATATGCTTTTTGGGTTTTGAAGAAGCCTATTTCATTTCTCCGAGGAGTCTGAGGCTATTAGATTATAATGCAGGTAATGCTGGAAGAAACAGGCCCATTTATTAAAGATAAGTCTGTTTGATTGTTTTAATGCAATGCGCTTTGATGAGATTCACAAATAGAATATAGCGTCCTGATCACAGTTGCCAACCCTCGTGCATCACTCATCATCTTAAACCGAAATAAGTGCTTATGCAATTTAGGCAGAATTTCCCTGGTGTCCCTCAATACATTCATAGATTATTCATAGATAATTGGACACATTGGGTAGAATTTATTTCAAACTTTTGGATCCCCAACAGACGTGGGTTCTGTAATCTATAGATTTTAGATCAATGACAAGTCATGTTTCATTCACTTTTGTTTTGTGTTCCATGAAATAAATATAGTCATACAGCTTGGGAATGATATTAGAGTGAGGAAATGATGCAGTCATTTACATTTTTTTGGGATAACCAACCCTTTAAGCTTCACATCATATAATAAAACAATATATTGGTGTGCTTTGGTGTGCACAAGGGATTTTGATATACGACTTACTTTTATGTGTCAATGCTTACAGTGTTCACATACATTTCTAAACAAATACATTTCTGTCATCATTTGTTTACTGTTCTGTCACTCAAGTATTTTGTGAAATGTCTCAGTGGTTTTGTGTTCGTGCAATGAAAGTCAATAGGATCCAGTGTTGTTTGGTCACCAACATTCTTCAAAATTTCTGCCTTTGTGTTCTGCAGAAGACAGTTATTCAGGTTTGCAATGACATGAAAGGGAGGAAATGATTCTGTATTTTTTATATTTGGATAACACATCCCTTTAGTTCCATATTATGTTATAAAACACAATATATTGGTTTGCTTTAAGCACAAGTTAAAGGAATATAAATTAATGTATATATTCCTAATGAAGGTTTTTGTTATACAACTAAAATGTCTTAATGCTTACAAATAAAACGTTCTCAACAGTTGCAAATATGTCTCAGTGGTTTTGTTTTCATGCACTGAAAGTCAATAGGATCCACTGTTGTTTGGTTATTGACATTCTTTAAAATATCTCCTTATGTATTTTGTAGAAAATGAAAAGTCATAAAGGTTTGGAATGGCATGAGGGTGAGGAAATGAGGGTGTAATGTCCATTTTTGGCCAAACTCTTCCTTAAAGCTCCACATTATATAACTAAACACAATTTATCGGTTTGCTTTGAGCACAAGGGTTTTCATAATAGATTGCCTTAAAGGTCCCCTTTAACTTAATTCCATATTTTAGACTTTAAAAAGCGTGTAATGTCGTTGTAAGAGTAAAAATAATATCTGTAAAATTACAAAGCTCAAAGTTCAGTGCCGAGCGAGATATTTTATTAAACAAAAATGGCCTAAAAAATGGTCGGTTTGGACTACATCCCTCTAGTTCCTTCTTAATGACATCACAGACACGGTTAACCTCCGCCCACAAAAACACACAAAAGGGGGCGTGGTCTTGTTTCCCCTCCCACAGAGTAGAGTTGATGAAGAGTTGTGTTTGTTGGGTGTGTTTGTTTGTTGTAATGTTGTCAAACTCTGTTATTTTCATGCCGGAGTGTTTGACCTTCCCAGGGTCACTTCACTTCGAGATCAATAATAACTAATCATGTTTAACTCGGTTCCCGAAAAAAATATAATCCACATGTTAAACCATGTGCAGCACATTTTACTCAATCTTAATCAGTTTAATAGCGGATTTGCACGAGGATTATTCTTGCAAGATGGAGCAGTTCCCTCTTTGTCTGGAAAAGGTGTTGTTTATGGACCACGACCGGTAAGTGTATTTTATTATTTAAGTTTGTGCGCTTATCTTTGTGTCCGGCAGAAGAAAGAGAGTCATACAGATTTGAAATGCCACAAGGGTCGAGCTTATGATGGAAGACATTTCTTTTTTGTGGTGAACTCTACTATAGGCCATAAAAAGCATGTGCATGGGTTTTGTTTTATCAATTGGCTCGGCCCAGTCCTCTCAGTGATTTTATCTAGAGATGCCAGCAGTGGTCAGTCATGTGAGGTAAGACTTGTGCATCTGATGCCACTGTTAGTAATCAGACTGGATCTCAGCGCTCTCTGCAATCAGCCATAATTGAGGCATTGTGACGATAGCATCGTTCCCAGGAAATATTCCTGATTGTGCGTTTCACTTTACATTCTCAGGATACTTCATTTGTTACCTCTAATAATTCTAATTTGAATGAAATCTGAAATCTAATCAGACTCCAATCGATGATGACACGCAGCTGTGTTTGTGTAGAAGGTTGATCTCAAATTCCATGCACAGATATTGTTAAACATCAAATTCTCGTGCATTCCCCTGCTGAAATTAAACAAATGTACTCTAAATAATACTTTGAATCTCCCTTATAGGTACATGCTTGTGCTCATGTATAAAAAATACATTTCTTTTGTAGTAGGCCAGCCACAAAATGGACTTTAAACAATAGGTTCTGAAAGAAATCTTAGCTGTCACAATTTTATATTTTATTTAATTCAGTATATTTATTAAATGGAATTTAACTTTTAAAGCAAACATATGTAAAAAAAATAGAGAAGGATATTTGGAAGATTTGCTTTTTGGACATTATTGACCACCATAGTACTTTTATCATTTTCGGTTCTGTTGAACGCGGGTGATATATTTTGAAGAATGTAGGTGGCAGAAAGTCCAGGGGTAATTTTATTTGACATATCATGGTATTTCAATATAACAATATTTGTACTAATGTTTTTTTATAGTGTTTGATTGACTAATATTGCCCTAATGTCTGGACTCTATCATCAGGGGTCAATAAAACATAAACATATTTATTATGTTTCTTATACGTTCCATAATGCTAAAATTGCCCGTATGAACACACACTATACCCTAGAACTATTTTATATTCAACATAATCTATACTATATAACAGAAAATATTCAACTTTTTAGAAAAAATTCAGCAATATCCTAGCAACAGTCTAAAACCGCTGGCAGCTTCTCACAACACCTGCATCATGTTGAACGAGTTGCATGCTGCCAAGCACCCTCACATTTCCTTCTCGAAATGTAAAAATCTACTCCATCCCCTAGTTTCTTCTTGCCAGGAGGTACCCAGAAAGCCAAGTTAAGCTGGTAAAAGTTGATATTAGGTTAGAAATTGAAGCAGGTGGATTTAATCTTTGCTTGGATTAAATTCACACCCAGATGGCTGTGGCTGATAACATCAAAAAGTTCTTCCAGATAATGTCAGACCGGACAGGTGAGAATAAGACCGCCTCTGAGCTATTTCTCCGGATGTGTGGTGCCTATGCTGGATTAACTCTAAAGTTCAAATAGGTTCATTGCTGTTAAAATTCAATCTCATATCTATCAACCAACTTCATTTCTCGAAAAAACTAGTTTATATAACTGATTTTTAACACTGCTATGTATTTCTATTTTTACATTGCACCATACATGAAATCATTGCACATACAATTTTTGAATTCAAGACCTCATGTTAAGTAAATGTTTTTGTATTTTGTTATATTTTTGCATTTTTGCACTTTTAAGTGTTTTATGCTTGATGCTTGAAGTTTCATTTTTAATTTATTTTTTATACATTTAAATTATACACCTAATTTTTGCGGCTTTAAAACTTTGAACGGCTATATTAAAAGAATTAAGTAAAAATCCAACAGTACTTTTCTCTCGAATTCCTAAATATCATATACGTTTATGTAATGCTAAGACATATATACATCTAAGAAATATATATTTTTTAATATATACCTAATATTTTTTTGAATACTTAAGTGATATTTTAGATAATTTTTCTAACATAAACAATTTTAAAAGTGTATTCAATTAATTTCAAAGGTTTCAAATGTATGCAATTTTATATGTACTTAAAATTGCTGTAGAATGTCAAAACCTTCACAAAAGCATTTCAATATACATACCATCGCTGTCATCTGTACATATGACGAATAAACTTAAACTTAAAAGGATTTCTTTGAGAACTCTCATTGTACAGGTCTTCCGATTCTGCACCGCAAACGTTGCTAAGTTTGTTACATTCGATTTAATTTGGCATTCCTGTAGTTTTAGTAATTCTGAATTTGCAATACATCATCAACAGCTTTGACTCCCATTAGAATCGAATGGTTTGCGCTCTCAATGTAATAAGTGCTTTCGACAACCTAATTAGCGCTGTTGATGAATGAGGCCGGCTTGTTTTGGCAACCATGTGCCGGTTTATACGGAAGTCTACTGGCACAGATGATGACAGCAGCACGCTACCTTTTGCTTTCTCTCCTGTGCTTAACTTCCCATCTATCAGTGTACAGGCTCGTCTTTTATTGCAAGAGATATGGGATTGTTAATCATCCCTGTATTCATTAAAAGCAGACACATAATCAATTGCGAGCAGCTTGCCAAAGATGTAGTCTCTTTTGGTTCTCTAAGGAGAGAGCGAGATGGAGACGGCTTATGATAATCAGAAAGACAGATCTTGACAATAGCCGGGTTCACAGCTGAAGAATTAGAGAAAGATAGACTGGGCTTTTGCCTTTTGTAGCCTTTTCTCTATGACCATGAATCTTGCACTACACTGACATCTTCTGGCATCAGCTTTCATGGGTTTCCATGTATTGTGGACTGTCTGCTCTCTTCATCTGTGAATGAAGTTAAATGTTTAGGGCATTTCAGTTTAAGTGACAGATTTTTTCTTGTAAGTTGGGTAATCGTTCATTCAAAAATCATAATTTTGTTATAAATCAGTTATCACCCTCTTGATATTTCAAACCCTTGCGGAACATAAAAGAAGATATTTAGAAGAATGTTGGCAAGCATACAATGGCGGTACCCGTGGACTTGCATTGCTTTTGTGTTGGTACAATAAAGTAAATAAACACCGCCATTGTTCTATAAAATCCATTCTATAAAATATCAAATTTTATGTTCCGCAAAAGAAATGAAGTAAAACGGGTTCGGAATAACAACTTTTAACTTTTCATTTAATCACCCTCTTGTTATTTGAAACCTGTATAACTTTGAATTTTGAAGAATTTTAAATGTATAACTGCGGTCCCTTTTGACTTGCAATGGTATTGTGTCCGTACAAAAGTAGTGAATAAGGACCAGCTTTCTTTGGTTAAAGTCATTCTACATAATATCTCCTTTTTGTGTTCTGCAAAAGAAATAGTCAAACATATTTGAAATATAAATAGACGTTTAACTTTAATTTACTCACCTTCTTGTTATTTAAAACCTGTATGTTTATTAGTGTAGAAGATATTTTGAAGAATGTTGGTAAGCGTACAACAGTGTTTGCTATGTACTTGCATGCTTTTGTGTTCATACAATAGAAGTTAATGGGTACCACCTTGTTCGATTACCGATATTCTTCAAAATATCTCCTTTTGTGTACTGTAGAAGAAATAGAGTCCTATAAAGACTTTTAGAGAACTCTTACACACAAATGTTTTCCCAAAGTATTAAACTGTTTAAAAACAACTTGAAGGTTAATAATCTAAATAACTTTGCTAGTATGTTTACAAGTTGCTATATAGACTGACATTGATATTTGGACGTTTTGTCCTTGTTTATAGTCGCTGTGTTTTTCTTACTATCTCTGAAGGAGTAATGCAGAACCAGACGCACAGCTCACACTGACCTTATCTGACACCTCATGTGCTGTGGGGTTGTTTGTGTATAAGTGTGCGAGCAGTTCTGTGTCCTCTGTTTTTCCATCTGACATTTAAATCACATTCAATCATCACACTTTCTTCCAGAAGTACCTTGATTCCTCTTTTCATCAGGACAGTTTTTGTTGTTGTATTGCAAAACAGGTTTGGTGTCTAATGGTGCTCTGACAAACAGCATCAATGTTTCCTGGTTATTTTTGCATGTCTTTTTCGAAGCATTCTGCCTTTTGCAGGCATTTTTCAGTGATGTTAAAATACTACAGGCAGACACATCAATCACGGTCCAAGATAGGGTCATGAACACTTTCATTTTCATTTGATGATATATTTTGCTTGTCTGTTATGAACATATACAGTACAGCTTTCTGAGGCACATTGTAAAAGGAATTGGTTTTAGACCTTTCCATTGGGGCCCGTGACCCGAAGGCCCTTAGATTACGGGGTAGGAACAGATGTAAGAACGTAGTTTGGCACTATGTGAAAGAAATGCTCAGTATTAAAACCTGCATTGTATAGTGATGATACCAAAACCACCATATGTTTTACAAAATTATACCAACGGAAGTACACTAGGCAGTATCACAATGGTAGGCTTTCTTGTAGGTGCCTGCAACACCAATGTCATGGGTTCGGAGCCACATATTTAGAATGACTTTGTAATATAATGCAATGTAAGTTATTTTAATAAAAGCATCTGCAAAATGCGTAGACGTGTGCCTGTCGTATACTATAATATATACATTTTTATGATATTTACTATAATAACTGGAGTAATTGTAATACTGCATTAAACTTTACTATTTAATAGTAAATTACAAATTCCTAAGAACTTAGATTTAGAGTCCTACCATATATCACTGAAAAAGGCTTGTTGGAATTACTTAATTTTATCATGCACATCAGTTCCACACAATTAGTTCTTTTTTTGACAAAACTTCTCTTGAAATTTTAAGAAAAGTTATTTTAAATACATAATTTAATCTCACGGAACTGAAGTAAATGACAAAATATGTATTTCCAACTTAATTGTTCATTAAGGGCTCTTCCAATGCGGTTGGACCATGCAAACACACTCAGGCGTACAAACCACCTGAGCAATCTTCTCAAAGCATCCAAAGTTGGAGGAGGTCCTAAACTCTAACACCGCCGGTGGTTTTATCCGGACCACCTGTCTCTGTCATTTTCCTTAGCTCCCATCAACAGAGCAATTCACTCCACTCAATAACAAATAACAGCCGTTCGTTGTATCACCCACGACCGCATCCCCCTCCCCACGGAGCAGCTGCGGTGGGCTTCGGCTCCGGTGCTATTTTGATTCCTGTCCCCATTTCCTCTTTATCACACTTTGATAAGGTCACCACACGCTGTCACCTGCTTTAACAAACTCCATTTACTTTCCACTGCAATGCTATTATCTCTATGAGATGTTGTCTGACAGACAGTAAACCTACACAGAGAAACTCATCATTCTGCTTCCCGCAAATCAAAGCTTCCCCTCCGTGCTGCCTTCTTGTTCTCTTAACTCCAGAAATGGTCAATTTTGGTTCTCTTCTTGAGACTTCGAATCTGACGTGTTTGCTGATACAGGTTAGCATGTAGGTGAATGACAAAACAAGCTTACAGGGACTGAACAAGATAACATTTTGTTTGCACATGTTGTGTCTGTGTATGAAGATAAAACGTGTTTCAGTAGGAATGTTTTGTAATGTGTTTTTGAGATTGGGAGGTCTGTTTTCCAGCTCGAAAGAAAATCGCAAATGATATCTCAGTTATTTTACATAGGCATCAATGGGATAAAACGAAGAGTCTCATGTGTCTCAAATATTTCTCCAGTAAATAGAGTTTCAGAAGAGATCTTAACAGTTCTGCACTCAGGTTTGTTTGTTATCTTTACACATTAATCTTAGGAGAAACATTCGAGTCTAAGATAATAGTAAGTTTAAGAGATACTCTATCCAAAATAAAAATGGCACATTAATTACTTAAAACGTATATAGAGTTTTTTGATTAAGTCAAACACAAAGGGAGATATTTAGAAGAACTTTAGCATCTGAGACTTCCAGGGCACCATTGCCTGCCCCAGTAGAAGAATTAAAATGATAGTTAAAGGCCCCAAAACTTTCCCATCCTGCATGCTTTGAAATATCTTCTTTTGTGTTCAACAACAAAAAATTATACAACATTTATTTCTACTATTGTAGTCAGTAGTGCTTTAAAAATATCAGATCGCTAACATTCCTCCAAATATGTTTTTTAGCGTTCCACAACAAAAAATTACACGGTACTACTTTCTTCCGTGTTAAGACAGTGTTGCTTCAGATGTTTTAGTGGCCAGCATTCCTCTAAATATCTTTTGTTGTTCAACAATAAATCAATTATACATTTATTGTTTCTACCAACTATAGTCAATGGTGCTCAAAGAAGGTCAGTGGCTAACATTTTTCCAAATATCTTTATGCTCAACAGAAAAAAATTTAGAATACTTGTTTCTACGATGGCACTCAACGGACGTCAGTGGCATTCAGAAATGTCTGTTGCAGACATTCATCAAAATATCTATATTATCTAAACAGGTGTGGAGGTAAAGTTATTCATGACAGACTTTTCAGTTTTAGGTGGATAATTCCTGGACAAAAAACTACTAATGTAAAAGGTTAAAGTAACACTTATTTTAAAGCACTTTCAGTTAAGAGTGAATATATTAAATTTCTTGTTATCTGTGTGTTAAAAATGTCTCATTACCATCATCTGTTCTCACATCCTTGCATGCAATCTCACAATGTGTATAATAATATATACATTTAGATAAATGAAATCTGCCTTCATGTGAAAAACACTTCTATTACATTTTACAGTTGAACTTCTTTGGAAGATTTCAGTAATTTAGCTTGAAGGAATGTAAAATATGGCACACAACAGTTATTTCAATCAAAACACCTATGGTTACCCAATTTCCCATTCTGTGTTTTGGATATTTTCCCTCTTCATTTAAACCACAAGCCCCACACTGAGCAAAATCATCGCCTGTTGTTATCCATTGTGTTGGTCCCAGACAGCGACACGTTTGCACACAAACTATAATTGTGTGCCGAGGTGTGCGCAAGTAAACATAACACTGCCACTTTCAAAGGCACAGAGCAATCGTATTAAATTTTAAATGCACACACCGCTTATCAACAAATTCATCACGGTGCCCTCAACCCGTTGGAGCGTGAATATCGTTTAACAGTGTGTTAATGCATTGAGGTATGTGGGGAACGGTTACAGCCTACAGGTCTTTGACCCGATTAGACCAGCTGTGGGATAATTCCATGTAAATCACCAACTGTGAGATTGCCAGACAGCTTGGCTAACTGGAGGAGTGGGCTATTTGAATTTCATCCCCAGAACTCCCTGCCTTTCATCTGCCCTTAGTAGAGAAGCAGAATTGAACTAATTGTCAGTAGTGGGCAGAGGTGTCGTCCCCCGACTGATTTAAGATGTCTAACGTATTGCGTAACCAGCGACCGCATGGGGGCCGCCCCCTTTATTATAGATCTTGGATGATATTGAATGCAGAGAAAGATATTTAGACGAATGCTTGCGATCAAACAGCTTCTGGAGATATTTTCGTTTTTGTCTAACAGAATGAAAAAATCACAAAGTATTTTAACACAAATTCTAACTGTACTAAAATGACCATCATTTACTCAGCCTTGTCATTTCAAAGATATTTTAAAAAATGTTGTTAGTCGAACTGCGGTCATATCCATTCACATTCAAATTGGTTGTGTGTACATACAATACGGTACAATAGGGTTATCTTTACTGACCGATTAGCAAGAAAGTCTATTTACCTTAGTTCTGTTGAAAGTAAAAATTATAAATATAAATTATAGTCAATATTTCTTCTGTAAAAAAAAGAAGTGCATTTTTGCCTATGTTCACAAAAGAGTCTGCTGTGGTGTGCTTTTCACCTTGAAGATTTGACGCTTTGACACCATATTTTGAACCACAGGGGCTTCTAAAGCAAATGTTCTTCAAATAACTCCCAGACACACTACTCCATACACACGCCATTACACAATATATAATATGTTTACTCTAATATGATGCAACTTAAAAGTTATTCCAGCATCACAGAACCACATCCTGCGTTCCCCTGTGAAGAACTAAACAAGAGACAATGCAGTCTACCCCGAAGCCACTGGGGGGCAAAGCCGTACCATCGTCTCATTTGGACAGGAATGACAATGACCTATTTTGCTAAACTATGTGCGAAAGCTCTGGTCTCCGTTTCTTTGAAACGCGCCGCGTCTATTTGCTCAGTGCGCCCATACATATGCATATCCATTGACGTGGCAATGTGCCAGACACCGCATCACAACTCTAAAACTCCTGCCGTTATTTGAAAAGTTCTGCAGAATCTCTTGAGGAGCCCAGGCAGATTTCTGTACTCCTCTCATTTGCGGCCATACCCCGAGGAGACGCATTTCTTGAAGTTCTGCGAGTACTGAATTGACCTCATGCAATCCAGTGATGGGAAGGATTAAAACTGCGTCATCATTAGCTCTATAAATAATCTGCCTTGAGTTCCATCTTTTTAACTTCAAAGAGATGTGTCAAACAGATTAGCATGTGTTTCAACCAAGAGGGAGTCTCATAATAAGCGTGACAGCGTTTTTTAAGGGATGCGCAGCCTCAAGGGCAGACAGGATGGTCCAGGGAGGGGAAACAGGTCGGCGACCTTGAAGCCGCCCGGGGCCTTAGTCTGGTCTCGGCGAATTCAGAGCACCTTGAAAAGGGAGACACAAGGGAGCCGGGTGAAATCTTATGAGACTGCAGATGAAGAGAGTGAAAGAAGGATACAAACGTTAACTGGGGCTCAGGCCATCGGTTGGTGCCAAGATTAGGGCGAGAGTTGGAAGTAGCCCGGGGCGCAAGGAAAATTAGCTAGGGGAGACTTTGCTGAGGTCACGGTGAGACCGGCTGCACGTCCGAGTAGCTTATTCGATACGCTCTATATCTTTTGTTGAACTTGAATTTGTTCTGCAACACTGCAGACCTACTTAAACTAAAACATGATTTTTTACCTCTGTCCTCCGTTGAGAGCCGCTTGTTGTTTTCACTTTCAAAAGCCTGAGGTAGACGTTTGTCAAAAACATCCACCTCCACGAGATTCTCGACAATGTGGGCGCATTCATCACATAGAATTTGTCACCATAATAGCAAAGCACAGCCATAGACATCAGCAGCTGTGGTTACCTTGACAGATTTTAAGGTTGCTTTAGACGGTATAGGCAAAGCTGATGAGCAACGTTCATAATTCACATTTCTGAAGATGTGATTTTAGATCTCACACTTTAAAGTGACACATCCCGGTTGAACGGTTAAAACGAGAACATTTGCATTCGGAAGGAGCTCGGCGGGGTTTTTTTAATGGAAAGTGCCAAAAAATATGAGCCAAAATTCATCCATTTTCCAACAGGATGTGCCCCCCCCAAAGCCTCCCCTCGGATGAGATCTCCACGAGCAGTCCCTGTGGCAAACATATCATTAAAGCGTTAAGTCCTTGAGAGTTTTTTCTTGTCTCCAGACGCGCTGATGATGCAAAGGGCTACAGGGATTTTTCAAGGCCTGTTTCTCATCTGCAGACCCAAGACCGAGGAAAAGAGCAGAATTAGGCTCCGTGTGGTGCCTCTGTTTGGCGAGAGCAAATAACACAAGTAGCCCCGCTCAGCTTTGAGGCTGAACACAGATTTAGGGATTAAAAGAGTTTCCAGCGCTCGGTTCTTGTATCCTGCAAGTAAATCTTGGTTTGTTGTAAGTAAGGCGGTCACATGTGCGCTTTCTTAAAATGGTGTGAGGCCATGTGACATTACGCCAAAGATTTAATGAGAAGAAAAAATCTGTAGGGTGAGTATTTCATTCCGGAAAAATATTCTTTTTTTCTGTTTTTAAGAAGTAACTGTGTTCAGTCATCAAAAATTAGTCTAAAAGAAATTATAATGCAGAAAGTTATGCAGATATGATAAAACTATATAAAAAAAATTCTGAATATGTGATATGGCTTGAACCTGTATGTTACTTTGTATAAGAAAGGTTAGTGGTTTTAAAAATAAGTCATGATCGAAATTTTTTTTGTCAAAATATAATTGAAAAAGACCTAAGACTTAACAATAATATTTTTTGTTAGCATTAGTAAATGCCATTTGCTTACAAAAACAACAAACAATAGATTTTTTTAGAATTTTTGGTCTTCACTCACTCTATTATGAATTTAAACCTGTTTAAGTTTCTTTCTCATGCAGAATACAAAAAAGACATCTTGTAGAATGTTGGTACCAAATAGGCATTTTTTTTTGTTTTCTCAGAAACAGAAAGGTAAATCTGTTTTCACAGAATTTAAGTTTCTTTAACATCATATTGTTTTTCAAATCTCAACACTTTAAAATTTTGAAATTGTTAAAATTACTCAACTAAATCACATAGAACACATTTCAGTGGCTGATTTGTTTCAGTGTACACGGGGACAAACAATTATCAAAATATCTTATATATCTTACCACACATGCTTAAAAATCACAAGGATTAGTAAAAATTGATACAATTAAAAAAATTGGGGAGGGGGGGAGTATACCTTTAATTTTTCGTTTACGTTAATGTCACGATGTTAATGATAATGTTTTAAAATTAGATTTTAAAATCTATTCACTGATATAAATTGAGATCAAAAGATGCTGTAAAAATATGAACTTCGGGTTAAAATGTACAGCGGGAAACATTAAACATTTTGATTTATGATTGCTCAAGTTATAAAAGCTCTACACAGTTAATGTAAAAATCTGTAAAGCTAATGTGAATTTTGATGCTCCAGGCTCTTTTATGGGTTCTCTGCACTTTATTGTTAGTTGGCTGAAAATATTAAATGCTCTCTCATTTGTGAGTCGATTTGGATAAGTGTCTGCTTCATGAATAAATGTAAATGTTTGCAGTCACATTATAATCTCAGATATAACACTCGCATATCTCTGCAATCTAAGCACAGCTTGTGGCAAGTTGAGATCTTTTTTTAACTTCAGAGAAGATGATCTTAAGACAGGGACTGAAGTCACGTGGTGTCTCTTAGAAACCAAGTTTCCATTTGTTCTTTTTCAAATCAAATTTCTGTCTTGGAGAAACAATTGAGATGTGAAGAGATCTAATTTCCTTCTCTACGTTTTCTTGGAGAGGCAAGAATCTCCTGGTTGTGGATGTGTGCCAGCGAGCTTGAGAAGTGAATCTTTCCTCTGTGAGAGACAGATCTGCTTTTTGCCTGAGGAGCTACACAGTTTTGCCTGTATAGTCAGTTTCAGTCTCTGATGGCAAAAATCACAACATGTCTTGAACTTTTAAAACGCTGTCACATTCTAAACTTTAAATGAGAACTTGAAATGAGATTTTAATGAATTTTGAGTTATAAAGTGATGCTTTTATCAAAAGAGGTGTGATAATGCAGATGCCATTGAATTACTAGGATTGACTAGCTTTCAATGTATTTTAAACAATACGATTTTTATGTCCTGGCGTCCGTTAAATGTATTGTGTACTGTAACAAATTCTAAAACGCATTCTAAGTAAATATTAGTGATAAGATCTCTGCTAGAGATCGTAATGTTTTTTCCACTCATCTACAGAGAGTTTCAGAAATCTAATTTAAAGGATTGGAAAATGTTTCAGGAACTTTCTTTGAATAAAAATAAATGAATCCTTGAGCTTTCTGCCCGGTTTGTGTTTATTCTAGTTCAACAGCATTATTTTCACACGTCTGGAGTGATGTGTTTATTTACACTCGACAACAGATGTAAATAATATTTCTCCTCCTGGGCCACGCAGGTGTGCTGAGCGTTACTGTTCATGAGGGAGAATATTAAATGAAGATATGCGCTCTGTTTGCGTGAAGATATCAGTAAGCGCTAAATCAAGTCATCCACCTTCAAACTTAGAGGCGGAAACAAACAATAAAACAATCAACAGGTGACATCTTGATGTACAAAACCTACACAACACTGTGTTTCTGAGTTTTAACGGATTAATATACAGCATACAGTAAAAGTTGTATTTTGGTATTTCTGCTGCTGGAATTTTACAGTTTTTACAAATTTGTTTTAAATTGGAATGTCTCACACACTCAAATAATTGTTACTGTGTTTTTACTTGAAACAATTTAAATTAAAAAAGGCTTTGACAATAAGTAAATGTACTTTTTACATTTTATGAGGTTAAATCAGATTAAAATCTTAAAAACTCAAATATTTCTATTAGAATTTATTTATTTATTTCAGTAGATTATTAAATATACCTATTTATTCAATATATACATTTATTTGTTAATTTTGAGAAATTAACTGTTGTATTTATCCTCAATTATATTACTATTTTCTATTTAATGTTTTTAAATGATTCTATTGAGTTAATATAACTGTTTATTTTTGTGATATTTAGTTAGCCATTAATAAAAAAAAATTTACAGTGTAGAATGAATATTCTTTGTTTTTTAAAGTCATTCTGGTTAAAACTCTCTTAACATCATGATAGAAATAAATAATTAAAGTAACACATTTGTATTTTTATATTTATATCAAAAGTCGTCTGAGGGTAATGATACGTCGCAGGTAGATTTTCAGTCGGCATGTTTTGCATCCCATTATTCACCCTGTACATGCAGACATCATACGTCATCAATCGCTCACCGTGTCGTAGCGGGACAATGTTAGACAGAGAACTGTTACATTTGTTCATCTAAGTGACAGTTTCAAAATAACCAAATTAAAGACTTGAAACTAACAGAACTTATAAGGAATCATTCTAGAAGAAACATCCATGTTGCGTTTGTACAATGGAGGTAACTGCAAGGTTTTACATATTTAGAAGATTGTAATGTTACATTGTTTGCTGTGATTATGATGGGATTTGTAATGCATGTTGCTTATGTAGCTTGTGTTGGCTTTATACATTATCTTGCACCATATGATATGGAACTTTTTTCATGTTTTCAAAGTTACAAGCAATCTACATCCACACAACTTCTGGTCTATGAGTGTTCATCTGTTTTAGAGTAGGCTTTGCTTTGGATGGTGATTCGAGAGAGGGAGGGATTGTGTGATTGGTATGTTAGCTGGCAGAAGTAAGCATTTTCCAAATGGTCTATTGTTAATGAATCACATATATAAAGAGATCATCTGAATCACAGTTGGGTTGAGGTGATCCCATTGGGCCATCCAGCAGGTTCTGCATTTACAATTCATTATCTGATCCCAAAACCTGACAGAAAGATATCACTGTAAACAAGTTCTAAAAAAATACTTTTTAACAGTGATTGCTCAGATATCTAAGATTACTTTATACAAATAAATGTTGACAAAAATGTTCAACATTAAAAGAAATTGAATACAATAAAATGATATAATAAAATATGATTTTAGCCAGACCAATCAACCATCAGACCAAAAGTAACTTTGGGCCAGCTAGGAATCCGATAAACAATCTTTGCTAACCCTGAATAATAAGATGAAACACTGAAAAATTAATTAGAATACAATTTTTTATTTCTATTTTTTTCCATAACTTAGAATAAAAGTAAATATTCTTTAAACCATGGAATTAAAGATGTCTTCTAAGTATGGGATGTTGTTGAAATTAGACTTTTTATTTATTGTTGTTTGGTCTAAGTAATACTTTAGGAAAAAACAAATTTATGAAATACAAACACAAAGGTCTGCACAACGTTTTTTAAAGTCATTTAAAACATTGAAAAACATAAACCTTGAGATCAGCTACAAAATCAGACATCAAGAGACTGCAAAAAACGGTCCGGACTGTTGAAAGGATTATTGGTGCTCCCCTGCCCACCCTCCAAGAACTGTATACAGAGAAAATAGCCACATCCAAGTCATTCCCTTTTTGAACTCTTGCCATCTGGCCACCACTACAAAGCCCAATATACCAGGTCTGCCAGGCACAGATACAGTTTCTTACCCTAAGCAATCCACCTTATAAACAGTGAAATACCCCCCCCCCCCCCCCCCCCACACACACACACACACACACACACAATGTGCAATATAGATATGTGCACTATCACCTTATATTTATTTACATCTCATTTTGTTTGATTTCACTATATCATTCATAGCACAATTGTATATATAATTTAACTCTTTTTCAATCTATTTGTAAATTCTTGTTTACTTATATTTATCATAGAGGTTTTTTTCTTATCTTTTTTTCTGCTGTCTTTGTGCACTGGGAGTTTGTCACAAGAACAAATTCCTGGTATATCCACAACCATTCTTGGCAATAAAACTCTTTCTGATTCTGATAATGAGAATCATTTGGCATCCTAATATTTGAATGTTAATTAATTATGTTAATGTAAAGTTAGTGCTCCACATGGAGATCTTGTGAAGGTCAGGGCACACACTCTAGTGAAGTGACGTGTATAACCAATTTGTCTTTTAAAGTATGAAAATGAGATAAAATCAGGGCTGACTAAATCTAGAAGAGCTGAAGCTATGTCGATTGAACAATTGAAGAACTACCAGCACTTAAAATTTTTTTGTTTTTCTTTGAAATAATTTACAAAAAAGAGAAGATTTTAGTGATTTAAATATAGTCTTTATATGTTGTGAATATGTAAGGAAAAATAATTAAATCTGATTAACTCAAATATTTTATATTCTATTAATATTTTGTTAGATTTCTGCAAAAATATTAGTGTTTATTACATATTTTACATATTTGATGAACAAATATTTATTTTTGTTCATTACATAAAAATATTTATTAATTTTAGAAAACTTATTTGTTGGATTTTTAATAATTTATTTTAAAATGTTTAAAAGATTTTATTTAGTCAATATAAAATTACATTTTTTAGAGTGAAGAAAGCTGCAGTACTGTTGAAACATTAAGTCACTTATGTAAACTATATGAAGGGTGGATGCTTTTAAATGTGGAATGCTTTTTGCCATCTGCTTTTTACATTTTCGCTATTGTGAAGTTTTGATATGAATATTTAAAACCATGAACGTCAGGAAACATTTTCTGAAATGTTTTTGTGATTTTACAACATATTCTCTTCTCTTGATCCTTAATCTTTCTCAATACCCTTTATTTCAAAGCTGTTGTTTACTACAGTTGCTTACTTTGACCACCATATCTCTCTAAAACCTCTTCATAAAGTGAGTGTAGATTCAAAAATTTGTATTCATAGTTCCAAGGCCAAGAACCTCATGCACCGTAAGTTTGATCTGAAAAAGAACCTTTCATCTCCAGACAGCTCGAACATAAAGTGGGCAGTGATGGTTGTGAGTTTCGCCGTTGTCTCATGAAATTGCTCCCTCTTTACTTCGAGCTCCGTGAAGCTGTTTGAGCCGAGGGAAAAATCATGAAACATGACAGCCGTCGTCTGATCCCCGGAGGGATCAGAGAGGTTCGCTCCCCGAGTGATCTCACCTAATGAAAGCGAGCAGGTGAGGAGAGACACCTACATCTCCTTCTTTAACACCTCCTTCCCAAAACACATCATTAATATTCTTAATCCAGACAGCAGCGATTCAGATGTCAGGTAGATTGGTGGGGGGCGGGGGGCGGATCTCGGATGCAGGTATCTTGACGTTGACAGCGTCATGCACATGGAGACGATGTTCAGCTATCATCTCCACTCAGCTGAAGAGAAAGAGACTGTTTGACACATCATTTGTGTTAAGACACGGATCTCAATGTTGTTTTCTACATGGATGCGCCTCTCAAGCGAAAAGCAAGGTTGATTTATACTTTCCTCCATGGGGGACACGAGCTCTCACTATTGTGGTGCCACTTTTAAAAGTTACTTTTGTCTAATGAAGTTTTTAACTTTACTGATGTTACGTGTCATTCAAATACTATAAGTGAAACTTTACTAGTACTGATTGCTGTGTTTGGTGATAAACCCGTTGATGTTACCGAGAACAGACCATGGGTAATTCCAGCGTTACGGACATGACCTTTTGCTGTACGGACATCAGATAAATATGCTCTTAGAATAAAATTGTGACCAGTTAACTGAACCAACTGTTAATCTTATACAAATAAGTGTTAAAACATCAGACAAAATATCAGTCTATGAACAAGTTTTCTTTTTTAAATGTCATATAAAACTTCATAATGGATGTGACAAGAAGGACACCAATTTTAATGTATCTGTTTTTTAGCGAAATGTAGCTTTAAGATGCGACAATCTTGAAAAAAAAACTTACTTTACTAAGAAAAATCATGCACTAAAAATAAAAATAATGCTCTCAAATTTGAATAGAGACAATATTGACAAAATATGATTTTCTTGATATATTCTTGTTTTTAGCCAATAAAGGCTTTGAAAGCATCATCTGAATCTGTAATTCTTATACATTTAAGGATACTCTTACAACATGATCATTATACTCCAAATATTATTTTATGATACTCCAACAGAATAAACTGTTACCTTCTTACCAAATATTTAGAGCAAAATTCTATAACTGTTCTATGAACAATAGTTGACATGTTACAATGCTAATACAAGTTTATTTATTTATAGGACAACGTAAATTAAATGGTTATAACATTGGTCATTTAAAGTGACAAACTTTATATGTGATTTTGCACGTCATTCAAAAAACACATACAATATTTTTAAATAATATACACCACTGCGACATTTTCAATTATTGCTGATGTACGATGGAATGAAGTTACTGTTGCAGAATGGTGGAGTCAACACCTACTTGGCGTCACTTTCTTGGCGTCAATTGTTGAGGGTGCAGTATTGACGCTATAAGCCTAGAGCTTGATAATAAGACAAATCCATTTTTCAGATGCGTTTCCAAGAAAAACATTGTTTTATTCGGGAAAATACATTATACAGCTCATTTTACTTTTGTTTGCATTCTTTGGGACATTGAGCTCTAAATGAGACCCATGGGATACCAGGGCAATTTCCTGTAGGCAGTAGAAAAATCTGAGAAGCCAAAGATGTGCAATATCTAGATTTTAATGTTATAATTATTCTTATACACCATTTTACTGTGTAAGAAAGCCATTTGCTTTCATTTCCAGACTACGAATGTAACTTTGTTGTGAGAGTGGTTCAGTTATACCGTATCTGCTTATTGACCAGTGGGAGTGTTTTCACACAAGCCTATATTTTCAGATTCATATGGGTGGTGCTAGTGGCACAGAAATGACACATCTGACCTTTAAACAAAAGTCGCCATTTGTTCTTCACTTAATCTTCATCTGCAGCCTAGGAGAAACAACTGAGATCTCATTTGTTTTTATTCTATCGAATGTAAATGTGTGGATTGAGAGCATTCATCCTTGACACCTCCTATTGACTGTTATGTATTTGATTCTATACGCATTAAAATATGTTTCTGTTTACCTGATTCAACTTTCAAATATTGATTTTTGGTTAAAATGTATATATTTTTTAATTAAAATATTAATTATAAGGTATGTTTAAAAAAGCAACAGATGTTGGCTACTTAAGTGTTTATGAAGGCAGAACGATAACGAAAATCATTTCAGATTTTTCACCTATTAAAATATTGTATTTGCTATAATATAGTAGATTTAAAGATTTTTCATTGAAGTTTTGATATGTTTTATAATATTTTTGTGATGCAGCAGCTGTAAAAATATACAAATCTAAAACTAAAAGATTTATATTGAGAATAATGAGAATGGTATGAGAATAATTAAACATATCAATTTATCAGGTTTTCAATATTCGATTTACCAATGTATTTAGTGCCTAAAAATGGTGCTGAAATGCAGAAAAATTAGCACTTATAGACAGCTGTAATAGAGGATTTTGGCGATTACATAAGGGTTTCACCCATAATCGTAATCCTGATTAGATTTATTGTGCATCCCTAGTGTTTATTTTTGTTAAATAGATAAGAAATAACAACGCAAGGTTGAAAGAAACGCTAATTGAAACCCAAAATTTTTACCTCAAAAATAAATCTGTTATCATTTACACACTTTTTCATATCCAACCTGTATGACTTACTTCCACAGTATACAAGAGAAGATATTTAACTAATGTTGGTGCTACGATTTATTGCAAATAATCACATTCAAAATAAAGTCTGTGTTTACAAAATACTTTTATATAAACACATATTCCTGCATGTACATATTTAAGAAATAATTTAAAATTAAAATGAATAAAACATGTACATATAATTCAATATGTATATATATATATATATATACACACACAGTGCTTTAAACAAGATACATTGTGTCAAAGCATCTGAACAACATTGATTAAACAACATTGATTAATGCTGTCTACTTAAGCACCTCTGTATTTAGATTAAGAATAAATATAAATGAAAAGACAACAGCCTTAAAGGACATACAGCCAAGGTGACCTATACATACATCAGAACCATGACTTAAACATTTTTAGCTGTAGTTTACACTTCACATGCTTTGGATTTCAATTTCTGCTCAGCTGGAAAAGGGGCCGACTTTTTTCACAGTGCTAAGCCTCTAAAGGGGATGTGCAGACCTGCCCACAGCATGCTATTAATGAGCCATTAACACCATGATCCTAAAATATCCCAGAAGTCTTTGCACAAAAAACACTATGGGTATATTCTATCCACATATTCGCATATTCGTAAACATTTCCTGGACTTTATTGATGGTGAGATCACCTGGAGGGATTACGTTGATGCAGAACAGCTGGGGGGAGATGTATTATCTAGTTGAATAATGCGCTTGTCCCTGTTGCGAATAAATATTAGGAACCTGGTTGTTTAACTTGGCTAACCTTACCCGGTCCTGTGGTTCCCGAATGAAAGATACACAGCCCTGTGAATTCTGGCTAAGCTTTGATGGATAAAATGAAGCGTTGCGATGGTCAGATTAATGTTCTTCTACATTTGTAGACAGTAATGGTAAAGAGTGCCGGTCTGCTTCAATATTTGAACTTTTAAAAGCGAGCCACAAATTTAACTCGAAAGCATTGACAGTCTTTAACTCGTGAGTGTATCTCGCATCAAACTGTCCATTTGGTTTATGTGGAAATCGGTTCTAATGCATGATCTTTTATTGAGGGCTCACTTGCCTCCCGGCGGCCTCGGCTTCGCAGAGGCTCGGCGAGAGAGAGAGAGTCTCAGCTGCTGGTTCCTTCTTTTTTTATTGCCAAGCAATTAAAATCTGTATGGAAGCAAAGAGACCCACGGCATGGAAACTGGGAGGAGAGGAGGCAGAGGATCTCGGCGGCTGAGGGGGAGAAACGGTGTTTACGACATAATCGCTGAGGAGCATGACTTATCTATGGCACACGCTCGTGTTTCTGATGAGAGAGGGCCGCCGGGATGCGCCAGTCCCTGGAAGAGGCTTACAGAACACCCTAAGCTATGGAGGTGTCGTTTCAGCAATGCCTGCTTTTCCACCAATACCAGAGATGTGAATACCAACCAAACGGCTTGGAGGGAGAGAGAGGAGAGAGATAGAAAAAGAGAGAGAGGAAAGGGGGCTGTCAGCTTAGCGAGTTGGTTGATGACTCATCACTTGAACTAAATATTTTCTTCTCCAAAAAACGAAAGCTCTTGTAGAATCAAAACATGCTGCAAAAAGAGGTCACTACATATCGCGTACAAATGTGCGGTTTGAGATGTCCTCCTCTCCCTCATAATGAAAGCATCTGGGAAATAAAGCCAGACTTGACAGCCTATCATTTCAAAAGCTTCTCTTTATCGACTCTTCGTGTGAACGGGAGCGCCCGAATAGTGTAATTGATGTTTTTGTTCACTGCATGAACTTTAATACATGTTGGTTTTAAATGACAGCATTTTTTATGTAAAGAAGGATTGTTTGTTTGAGGTTTAAAACACAGTTTTTGTGACCATGGGTCACCATCTTAAGGGTGATTCATTTAGATACAGACATCTTGTTTGGAGATGGAGCCGCCTCTGTTGTAAACCTATTGAGTGGAAGATAACATCACAGGACGACATCTCAGTGTTTGTGCAGTTCATGTGGATTTCAAAGTGTTCAGTAGATTGAGGAATGGATGTTTTTGTTCTTCTGCTGTACTGATCAATGCCGAGGATTTTGGTTTCATATATCAACATTTTCATTGATCTACGAAAGCCTCATTGACATTCAAACGAAAAAAGCAAGGCAAGGTGTTTTACCAAATAATGAAAAATAGATCTCATAGAGATAAAGTTTGACATTTATGTGTCTTTGGATGAAAAGAGTGTAGAATTGTGAAAAGTTTATTTTTGTTCATTTATCGAGACATTAGAAGAATTCCCAAAATGACCGGTCATCATTTACATCATTTACACAATTAACAAAGCATCATTTATTTGCTACCCAAAAACCGATGGCCCTTTTTAGTGAAAGTGAACTGAATATATACTTCTATTGTACAAAATACAGATTCAAAACAAGTCAATAGGGGCCTACAATGTTCTTTTTCAAACATTTTGGAAAATCTCTTTAAACCAGTTCCATGTTCCTATCAAAATGTAAAAGTACAAAGTGCTTCGGTTACAAAAAACCCTCAATACACTATCACTATATCCACCACCACTATAATAAACTTAACGTTTATAATGAGTAAAATAAAGTAAAATAAATTTTCATTTATTGATATATTTTGATAAAAAATTGTTTTCTTATGAATTTTTATATTATTGCATATATTATTGTAATGAGTAAATATTACAAATTCTAATATTTGGTTAACATACACTCAAATCATTTTGGGTGATTTATTGTGTAAATATTATGTAAATAAATCCTAAACACCCTGTTAAAATGTAACTTTGATGTATTATTCAAAAAATTTATATAACTGTGATGATTGAATCGAAGTTTGATGTTCATAATCTGAGAATTCAGTTTTGATACTTCAGTTTAAGATCTGGTTTTCACAGACTAGTTCACAATCATCTGCAGTTTTTGCTTGTTAGAGTAATGCAATGCAATTACATTCTTACATTTTCATTGTGGCTTTGTTTCCAAATACCCATGGGGCACTGTGTGTTCCATATTTAACTCCATATTGTATTTTATAAAACAGTATTATTAGTATACTCATAATTTCTTCATGTTGTGTTACATTTTGGGCTTCCAGGAAAAGTTTGGCTCAGGTGCCGAGGTTTTTAATTGGCTGTATTCTCATTTACTCTTCCTTGTGGGATCATGGTTTTTGGCAGCAGTCATCAAAAACATTTTCACGTGACGGTGCGTAGGGCCTTATCTTAAAAGAAATGTCCTCAAAGCCAACAAGTTACACAATGGCACTAAATTGAATGGAAAAGGGTTGGGAAACATGATCTTGTGGATGATTGATGGTAAAATTGCTATTTTTGTATTTTTCACAGTTGTTTTTGCAAAAAGCTAAATAAGGACAGGTTTTATCCCACTGCGTTTGATATGACACCTCCATCCTGATTTAAATGTAATTGCCTGACTATAAACAACTTAAAAAGCTGAAAACTCAAATACCCTGCAGGATAAATAAAAGTGTCGCGCGGGTGAAGTGAGGGTTGGTCTACTGAGCAGTAAACAGAATAAAATGCATTAAGTCAATTCCTCAAGCCATTAAACACAAAAAAATGTGTTTAGATATCACGATGAGCAACCAATGAATACCTGGGCCCAGCATGTCTAGATTTACCCTGAACACACAGATTTTTTCTGAATTGAGGTGATCTCAAAAATCACACATGGATGATCACTAGTGCAGATTGTGTCCAGGCCCGTCAGCGAGAAACCCGCTCGACGTGTTGTTTCTGCCCGTCCCCCTGTTGCATCAAATCCAGCCTCGTGATTGGATGAGATGGGTCTGGCGAAAGATCCGCGGTCTCTCCGGTAATCTCGCCAGCTGTCTGCGGCGAAGGTGTAATTCTACAGGGTTCTCGCTGTAGTTAGCCGGGGATTATTTTTTCATGATAAGGTCTGTGTCTGCTCTTCCTGCGGCTGCCGCAGCGCATGCTCCAGCGAGGACAGATTTCGCTTATTAGTCTGGATGTCATGCCGGAGCACAGGGCTGTGTTCTGCCTGTGAAGGTTTGAAGAAGTGGAAATGAGAGGCGTTTTTATGCCCGTGTGGGGGAAGCGGGACTTAAGTGTGATATTACATTAAGTTGGAGGTCGAATAACTTTAGCTCATCATTTTCAGCTGTGCAGAAAGTCCCAAAACCAGATGTGTAACTGCTAATGAGTTATATTTATAAAAGATGAATGCGCTGTGTCTGTGAATATCCAAACGATAAGTGTTCGCTGTAAAATATGCTTTAGTTGGTAGAAAATGTTCAGTAAATTTGAAGAAAAAAAACAAACATCAAAACTATTGAGTAGACATTGTTAAGTTACAAAAGTATGTTTACTTCATTTTAAAGCTTTAAATGTAAAACTTTTTAAAATTTAATTGTTTCATAAAAAAGGTGTCTTTTTTTTTAGTGTTTTGTGCTGTTGAACACTTCTATCTTCTATTAATTCCTTAACATTAACACCATGTTGTACAAAATAGTACACTACAAAAAAATGTTTTTGAAATGGATGACCTTGACAAAATATTGAAGAATGAACAGCAAATAAGAGCGGAGCATAGACAAGGACTCCTTTAAAATTCTTTAAAAAGCATCTCAGGGTGAGACCTTAAAAAGCTTCTTGAGAAATCTACAAAGAAAGCATTTCTGCAAATTCTCCAAAGGTGACTACACTGAAGACGATCAAACCCAACATGTTTTTATTTTATTTTTTAATTTGTATTTTTAGAGCAATTACCTAGTTATATTTCACAATTTTGATTCGCTTTTTATTATTCTGAAAATATCTAAAAAATATGAATGCATAAGTTACGTGTCTCCAAACTTTTGACCTGTAGTGTACAAGCGGGTCATTTTTCTTTGAAAATCAACAACCAATATCAAGTTCTCTTTGTAAACTGAGTCTGCTAATCATGCTTTTGTTGTTCATAACGGACGCATCGCTTCTTATCCCGAAAAAAGGAACCAATACCATGCTCCAGTGGTCAAACGGCGTCCATTAGGGTGGGCGGCACTCCTGGGTCGGGGCGACAGCGGTCCGTATAGCATGCGCTGTTTACTTACCACGTTCCTACTCAAAGAGCAAGTTAAATGGGTCTGGAAGGGAGAGTGATTTCGATACGCAGTGTGCCCGGGTAGAAAAATGATGGTAAATGTAGTGGGCTTGACTGATCAATAAGGCATTTCTGCACAGTGTGAAAACATCATCGCTCACACTGGAAGCGAACAGTTGATTTTTGTCGATAGTTTATTTTTGCCCTCTTCCCCTCGCAAGATATTTAAAAGGATTGTTTTTTCTACATCACAGCCACTCTTACTTGTATATTAAACTTCACCGCAGGAGGAAATTTTGGGACCTCAAACTGAAATATTTAGCTGTAAATATTTAGCGATCTAAGTGGGGGACTGGCACTAAAACACTGTGCTTTTGTTTTATCTCAAGACTTTTTAATGTTACATGGATGTAAAGCAAGTGAACTTTAAAAATCAGTGGTAGAATCGTTGCTTTCTAAGCCATGACTAATTTAAGACCAAAGCCTCCAAACACTCCAAAGTAATCCCTAGTCTTACACCGCAGTCTGCAACCTTTGATGAAAGTCAATGAAGATCAAGGGAGCCCGTCAAGCGCTTTCCAATTTGTCAAGCCTAATATAAATGAAAGTCACTTTTCTACAGAATATTGCGTCGTTGGGCTTAGACTTCCTTTCAACAGGTTTTTTGCTATACAACTTATCTTCTCCGAACAACACCACCACAGGAGAAAGTCCGCGAATGGTCTATTTTCCGCCATTCCTGAAGGCTTTTTTGTCTTATGATATTTAATCTGCTGCTTTCAGGTATAATCAAATTCTGTGGCGGAATGGATGAGCACTGTGAATATCTATTGCTCCACTTTCTTTGTCATTTCTCAAGTCCTCATTATTAATACCTGGGGTTTAGAAAGCACGTAAATAAATTCCATCCTTGTTGTATTCTATGACGGAGAATTGGAGAGTATTTTTGGATCTTTGGCTCATGAGTTTTCTGTTTGAATGACTTGTTCTGACTCGGTTGTTGACTTGTTCACTGAGCCTCATGTTATTACTTTGAGCATATTAATGTGAATTGAACTGAGAGATGTGTCATCAAAAACAACATTCTTCTATCACCATTTGACTCTTCTTTTGTAGAACAGAAAATAGAAATTTCGAGAAATCTTTCAGGGGTTTAATGTCAATGCAAAACAGGTCTTCAACATTTTCTTGTGTTCTGCTGAATTAAGAAAGTCATATAGGTCTGCATGCTGTGTCAGCTCTTAAGCATCTGGAACTGCCTATAATGGTTTAATGGGGGCGGGACTAATCTGCATATTCAAATATGTTTTGCTTTTTAGAGGAGAAACATTTCAATAAGTAATTGATGTTCCAAGAGTTGTTTTAAGGGATAAAATTGTCAGCAACGTGGAAAGTGTATTTTTTAGAACCCACTGTTCTTTAAGTATTAATAAACTTATTAATGAAATTGGACCGTAGTGATTCATAAATAGAATAATTAAAATCTTTATGGTTACCATCTGTAGGCATGACAAAGTGAAAGTAAGTTTCTGTTCTAATGCACCGTGACTCCAGCAGTCAACACCATTTTTGGGGGGAGTTTCAGCCAATAAAAACAGTAAGTTTGAAAAACTTCATAAATATAATTTACTGTATTTCTTATATTTTTTTTTATCTGTAGTTTACATTATTCACTGCATTAAATTATATTTTATCTAATCATTAAGGTAAATGTCCATAAGATAAACAGAAAATGGCACTGGGAATTTTCTGGTAAATTTTTATTCCGATTTTTTACAGTGCCTAATGCAAGGTCATCCTCAATATCAATATCAACTCTATTTAGTGCCATTTCCTTGCATTCAGAAAACAAAACCTTGATTCCCTGCATGTCTTTTTTTATTTCTGCCTCTGAAATAAGAAAACAAACTATTTTAAATTCTATTGTGTTCATTAACGAGACAAGGTCAAACAAGATACAATAAGTTAACAAACAAGGCATCTTAATTATTATGTCTAACTGTCCTTTCGGGAATAGGAAGCCAATTCTGTATCATGCAAAACAGATTTTGCTTTGAATCTCCTGCATTAAAATGCACGATATCGGCTCATAATTACTGCGCCTTACAATGACTCCAATTATAGCCAATGAGTACTAATTTAAAGTCACCTCAGCAGTTTCGATAATTATACACCTACAAAAACAGAAAATCCTTTAGGTTAGCTGGAACTTGTATATTTTACACTAAAAGTAATACTAATTACTAATAATTAGTAGTGATTTGATATCATGCTACTTTTTATGCATCTTTAAGAGCAAGTGCTGTGAATGTTGTTAAACCACTACACAAATAATACAACTATGTGTGTTTAATCTACAGTACAATGACAACCAACTCAAACAAGAATGTTTCTTCTAAAGAAGTTTAGCAATTCATGTATACAGTATGTTTTATGACACTTTGCAGCAATGTTTCTCCCACATTTTATAATAAGATTAAACTCATCAAAGGACTTAAATAAAACAAAAATGAGCTATTTGATTGTGTATAAAATAATACAAAAATAAAACATGTTATATTTGATCATATTCTTCCTTTTTGACTAGATTTGCAGAAATGCAGAAATGGTTTCTTGTAATTCTATCAAGCAGCTTCTTAAGGCCTTAGCTTGAGATGATTTTAAAACAATAATCTCTAAAAGAAATGTCATGCTCTTTTCTAAATGGCTATTCAAATTGTTGACCAAGTTCATTGACATTTTATTCATGCTCTCCGGAAATCTCCCCCTTTTCATGGTTTTAATGCTGTGTGAAAACATATTGAGGAGGCTTCTGGCATCCAAACATCCATCCATCAATCATTAAAGCGTGTTGAGATGGGGCTGAGGCTGGATCTAGTTATGGCTACTCAAGTTATGGCTATTGTTTTCTGAAAGAAACAGCTGTGCTCACATCAATTTATGTTCTCTTGTTGTTGTTTCTCCTCCTTTGGGAAGCTTTCTTTCGTCTTATAGAAGCGTGTCTAAAGTTTCACATGAGAGGGTCAAAATTATTATTTTTTGCCACATCTGCCAACGCAGGTACTGTATTTTACTAACTTTTCAACATAAATGATTGTGTTTTCTTGGCAATAGTTTTGTGTATTATCAGCAAACAGCACAGTTCATTGTCACTTGCATTGTTCATCCTTCATATGAAACATAACGGATAGAACATTTATATACTACATCTAAATGTCTACCTGTTGAAGTAAATTAAAAATTACTCCAGTTTTGCCTTTAATCAGTATTGATATGATTTTAAATAATTTTAATTGAGTTCCTGTCTATTCTGCACTCTTACTGGCTGTTCTTACTTCAAACATTTAGTCACATTCATCCATTTCAAAAACATTTTTATTACATAAATAATAAAATAAAATGTTATCAAAAAACATGTACTGAATTGACAGCAGATAAATCTATAAATCAGTAATTCTGCATGTATTGTGTCAATCTCAGTCAAGTGGCTGATTCATTTCAGAAACAAACCTCAGGAATGACATAAAGTCACCCAGTATTCAATGTATCTAATGAAAGATTAATGCTGTGTTCATGCCAAGCGTGATCTAAGCAGTTTGTGCAAGTAAGAATGGATGCAAACCCATGGCAGGTGATGCCAGTGGCTCAAATAGAGTGTGCAATTTGCCACGAGCGTGCCACAACTTGAGTAAGAAATTTGTGCAAAGAGATCATTGACACCTACTCTTTGAGGGTAACGGATGCTCCTTCGCGTAATGGTTTTTGCATCCCTTCATTGCCTGTTATTTTCCACAGCAAGATTATTCGCGTCTGGTGTAAACACAGCATAAGAGAATACAAGAAAGTTGAAAAAATTGACCAAATACACTTTCACACACTGAAAAATGCTTTGTTGGAATTATTTTATCATGTACCTCAGCTCCACAAGAATAAATCAGTTTTTAACATAATTTATCTTATAAAAATAATTATAAGTTATATAAAAATAGCTGTAATTAAATTATATTGAACCAACAACCCAAATTTTCAGTATATATTATATAGAATAATACTGTTGATTCTAAAACACATAAACACACAATATTGGGTTGTTTATTTTCATTAGTTATTTTAGAAATAATGCGACTAGTTCACAGAATAAGTTCATAATTTTACTTTAACTCCTACCGTATGTATTATTGTACATTTGGATAACCCGAAAATAATTTGCGATTGTCTCTAAATATTTTCCGTGTCTATATGTGTTGCATGGAGATCCCCAGGGAAGATTAACTTACAAGACTCCTAGATAAGCATAAATTTTCCGCACAACTTGCTAGAAGTCACTTAGCAAGCTTGACTGTTTCCTAACAGAGGAGAGCCCAGGGTTCAGCGAAATTGGAGGAGGGGAACTCCGTATGTAAACACAAACACTTCCATCACAGAAAAATAAGAATTTTCATTCCATTATCAATATGTGGTTTTCATCAACTCTCCAATAATGTCTTTCACTGAGTCTTGCTTCTTTCTTGTAATGAGTAAACATTTCTTAACATTTCTGTGTCTTGTTGGTCATAGATGTGGGCTTTATGAATGCGTTTGAAGCTGTGGTCGCTCCTCAAATCTCTGCGTTTTGCAAACAAAGTAAAATGGCTACATGCTCCCGTGGTGCTTCTAAAGAGATTCCTGCTATGCCGACACAACTGTGTGACAGATAAAAATGGGCAGGCCGTGAGCCTCTGCCCATATGAGATTTGTCATCATATCTAGTCCGGTTGCTTCAGGGTCAGGACTCAAATTAATTCCTAACTGACTACAGCAGACTGTGTGAGTGATAGCGAATGCTGCTATTTCTGAACAATAGGAATGCACATATCTGTCAGCCGGGTGGATGCAGCCGTAGGATTGGGTCTTTGAATTGGCAAAGCTTTGGTGAAACACAGTAGAGTTCATTATCGCATTGTAGCACAGCTGGGGAGGATGTCTCTTTAAAACCTATTAAAACTTGGCCTTCTGTGTTTTAAAGCCTTTACTTATCAAAGTGACCAGTAGGTTGGTTCTCAAAAGCTTGATTTTTTCCCCAGTATTGGATGGGATTTGAGTTTCGATGTTTAGATGTAATGTAAAATAGCAGGATCTATGCATACCTTCTTTAGTATTTCATGAAAAATTATATGAAAGCGTGTGCTGCCAGTAGAGTGAGATTTTCTTTGTGTTTTTACTTTGAGTTTTAAAGCTGCAGGTTGCAAGCGATATGAGGAGCTTTTATTTATTTCAGCAAACAATTCCACATCTCAATCCAAGTTGCAGAGCAATCTGCTTGTTTTAGGGCAGACGAGACATTGTTTTTCTGCGCACGTTTATTGCAATGTTTCCCAGGCGGTGAAAATCCAGAATTTAAAAATTTGTGAATTTGTTGAAGCACGAAGCTCATTTTTCAGTCATTTTGATGCTTAAATCTGGAAGACATGACAACACAACATCTGTGTCATTTGGTTTCTGCCTTAAGCAAGCTGCAGTTCGCTCAGAAGGAATGAAACATAGATGAAACGCAACAGAGAACATACATCAAACTGCTTTCTTATGGCTGTGATTTGATGAATTTTACATGGCTTTGAAATGTGGAGGAGCAGTCTTCAAACAGGAGGCAAAATATTACCATGTTCTTACCCTGGTTTTTCAATGAAACAAAGCAAAATGTATTCCAAGGACGTAATGCTCGGTGTTAGTTTTGCAAAGTTATCACATGAGAGGAGAACTTCAAAGTTCAGTACGAGGTTAGCAGCTCT
This sequence comes from Triplophysa yarkandensis, assembly GCA_033220385.1. NCBI lineage: Eukaryota > Metazoa > Chordata > Actinopteri > Cypriniformes > Nemacheilidae > Triplophysa > Triplophysa yarkandensis. The sequence goes on from CM065673.1 coordinate 7,188,540, forward strand.
CCTCTGGGAAAGCACTCCGTTCCGTTCTAACAGATTTTCAAGCTGGAGATAATGGTGGTGTTGTGCCTCCTCTAAACATAACCTTGAGTCAGGGACTTTAAGGTCAAATGAGTAAGGTTTCAGAAAGGTTTGGTCTACAGAGAGGTCAGCCTGAAGAGCTTTTCTTATAAAAGCTGCAGACTTGTTTATAAAATCAAGCCACTGTAAATAATGCAAACTTTCCTGCTGGCATCGTCTTATATTTTTAAGATACATAAAACAGTTTTTCTAGATTCATTTTGTGAACATCCAATTGATTCAAAACTAGTGAAAATAAAGCCATTTTAAAGGAAATTAAACATATGTTGTATCAGATTAGAGCGCTATAAGATTAAAGAAAGATCATTATGATTGCTTAAAATTCATTTTGCTTACTTGTGTACACTCAACAAATGTAAATGTGCTTCTATGTGAAAGATTACATTGTAAAGTTTTATAAGTAAGTAAATATACTGTTAAAGTTTTGTCAATCTGATTAACTCAAATATATATATTAGAATATGTTAGGCAGACTCAGTTTTAATCTAAAAAAAAAACTGCCCTAAAAACTCTTCTTTTTTGTGTACACCCAACCCACTAAAGCCGCTTTCCTTACCCACTCCCTCTTTCTGCTAAAAAATGAGAAAAACAATCTTTTTTTCTTCCCTCCTACAGGTTTTATCTTGGCATGTGTAACTTAATAAAGTTGTTGTAGTACTATTCACCTATTGTTATCTCTGCTATTCACCACTTCATTGTCTCATCATTACTTTGTAAGTCGCTTTGGATAAAGAAAACTGCCTAAATGTAAAAGTAAAGGCAAAAAAAATATTAGATGTAAATTACTAATATATATTTGTTTAAATATACATTAATATGACATATAATATAATAAAATATTCACTAATATACATTTTAGAGGAGTTCTTTAGTTTTGTTTAATTTTCCACAAAAAATTACCTTTCCTGTCTTTAAAGATTATAAAGATGTTAATCTATTTGTGTGATATTTCCAAGCCACATGAAATAGTTTTGCAGTGTATATGTAAATAATACTAAAGGCGACAGCTCCATACGGCACTTCTTTTTATTTGGTTTCCTCAATCTTAAGATTAAACATTCTGGGATCAAGAGTTTTTATTAAGTCTTTGTGAGATGCCTTGAACTTGACACTAATTGCATAGAATTTGTGAGCTTTGTCTCCGTTTTGGTCTTAACAAATAACTTTTAATGAACCCTATAAATACATACTGCATATACCATTCTAAAAAATATTTTTAATGGTCAGTACTTCAGCGTCTGCAACTATAAAGTATAGTTTCTTACAGACAATGTTTAACATCAGAAAACATAAATATTTTATTGTTTATATTTATTGGAATAAGCATTGCAGAATTATGCTAATCTGTTTTGTGCAAAAGCTGCTGAGGTTACAGTTTGTATTCATAATCATGCCTATAGTTTAAAGAGCAAACTAAAGACCTACTTTTTGTCTGTGGCTGAATGGAATGTCAAATGTTCAGTTGGAGGGTTTGTTTCCCCCCAAATAAAAATTTTGTCCTTCACCCTCTCTGGAACACGAGAAATTTTGAAGAGAATGTTTACATGCTTTCCCCCATTAAATTAAAGTTTAAATGGTTACTAAGGGTACAGTCACAGACTTCTGCAATGATTATAAAATTATTGCTTCCTCCATTTTTTCTTTTTGGCAGAGATCATGTCTTCACATATTATTCCCCTTTGAAGTGATAGCTCTTCCAAAAATTCTCCATACTTTAACTCTCCTTCTTGTTGTTTTAAACCTTTATGACTTTCTATTTACGCAGAACACAACAGAAGAAATTTTGAAGAATGGTAACACAAGAGAAATTTCAAAGAGAATGTTGACATGCTTTCCCCCATTAAATAGAAGTTTAAATAGTAACAAAGGGTACTGTCACAGACTTCTGCCAATAAAATATGAATGAGAGCTTCCTCCAATTTTCTTTTCTATAAAGAAATATCTTCACATAAGACAAATCCACAGGAGTTAAATTTGAAATTTTGAAGGCATTGAAATGTTTTCAATCATATTCATTTTCCTTTTGAAGTAAATTGAAAAGAAGGTATGGGCAGAAATCCTATTCAAAGTGATAGTTTCCTCTTTGTGTAATCATGAAGTCAAAAGACTAAACATTATGTCATGGTTTCTATTTTGTAGAATGGTAACTGGCATCTGTTGACTTGAATTGGATTTGTAAACTTTCTTTAAACTATTTTCTTCTGTAGGAGAAAGAAATTCATAGAGGTTTGAAATGACAAGTTCAGTTAAAGGTGATCTTTTTTTTGTCAACTATCACTTTAACTCTACAGCAATTGAACAGGTACAATAGTTAAGTTAATGATGCATACACACTAGAAGAACACATACACGCCAAAATTTGTAAAATTCACTTATTATGCAGTTTCATCAGGTATTTGTTTGACACATTGATCATGTTTTGTCTGTGCAGGCAGAAACATTAACATCAGGTGACAAGTAGGAAAGCGAGCGTGCATGAGTAAGTTTTGAGTGACTCTAAATGCCAGCTCTAGATTGGATGTCAGATATGTCGGGCAACTCAGTCGTCTCCCTCAAAATAATTTGCATAATCATTTGGATTGATAATTGACATTTTCAACATATCTGCAAGTGATTTTTCGGCTCTCACTCCGATGCTTAAAGTGGTATTAATGTTATCTGGCAGGATTGGCTTAACTGGAATGCAATTTTGATTGAAAAGTTAAAGTGAAATGCATTTACCTTGAAGACAGTGGCACCGACTTCCGTCGGATCTCGAGCTGCGCTTGCCAGAGATTTAGTTGTTGAAATGAAATGCAAATGTTCTATTTTTCTGCCCCAAATTGCTTTCGACCCAAAGGTTAAATGTGAACATTTGCTGTGCACATATATAAAGTATCATTCTATTTGATGAAAAATTAAGAGATAATGAGCAAGATATGACATGCCAGAGTGCATTTAGACTGAAGGTGTCATACCACACTAATATAGTTTGAAATAGTCTTGCCTTCAACAGGAACCTTACTAAGCTTCGTGGAACATGTATTGATACGTTTAAAATGTATAAAGTTATACATAAATAATTGATGGCATTTATTTAGTGGGTTAATAGTATTGAGGGATATAATGTAAAGGCATTTGGAAATTTGGATCTGCAGTGATTGATATTCAATGCTCCATAATCTCATCTTCAAGTAATAGAACCACAGCAGAAGAAAACAGGAAGTGATTGAAAGTGACTGCAGTTACATCGAAAACACCAGCCTACGTGACCCATTTCTTGCCTGTCAGAACCTCAAAGCTTTGCAGATGTCAGAAGCTTCACATTTAGCAGTTTAGAGGCTTTTTCTCTGCATTCGTTCGTCGGTGGTGATCTTTATGTTTGTCAATATTAGCTGTGCTTTCTGAGCTGCTATTTCATTTCAAAGAGTAGAAATGCTTGCTGTGCAGGTCTGTGGAAGACCTTTTATTCACAGCAAGGCATGTATGGGTATTCTTGATTTCGTCTTATCATGGCTATGATTTTGCACCTCGTTGATCCGTGTCTAAGCATCAATTGGTCCATTGTAAAAGATGAAAAGGTATGGGTTATTAAAAATGTGCAATATGCAACTATAATTCTATTTAGCACTTCAATTTTACTGTGTGTGTGTGCGTGTGTGTGTGTGTAATGCAGTGGTCCCAACCTTTTTATCACCGCAGGACGGCCAATCCTTGACAATTTACCAAGGCTCGGGTGTTATGTGTACGTAGATTATATTGTTTACATTGTTAATACATTCATAAACGTGAATCCACTGTGTACTCGCAACTTTGTTTGCAGCTTTTTCACAACATTGCACCAAAAACGTAAATGATTATAACATCAAAAGTTCTATTAAAAAAATGTCCCCTAAATAAATTTGAAAAAAACAAAAGTTAAAATAAATAACAGGAACTTGCACTTCCCCATTTATTTCTCTATTATCTTAATCTACCAACACAATATTTTCACACAAATGAATGTTATTTTCAACAGCTGAAATAAAGTTAGGAACAAGGGTAGCCCTGAGCTTGTTTCTCTGCAACGAGACGGTCCTATCTGGGGGTAACGGGAGACAATTACAACTGAAGTGTGTTGCTTATGTTTAGTTTGCTCCTTCATTTTGTTTTGGTTGTTGTCACTGCAGAAAAAACCTGCATCACACAGATGGGATCTCGAAAATGGCATCAGGGTTTTCAGTGCTGTGGTGGCGATCTCAGGGTATTCTGCCATGAGTTTAATCCAGAACACTGGCAGACTTGTTGTCTCAAACATACTCTTAAAGTTGTCGTCATTTGTAATCTCATGCAGTAGATCTTCTTCTTGCGCAGACATGCTGAATTCACATGGTACAGTGACAAATGGGTTGCAGATCCATTCCTTGGCAGTTCGTGGGTCCTTTGTGCTTGGGAAGTAGCGCCTTTCGTTCAATCCAGGATGCTTTGACTCAAAGTGAAGAAGCAGATTTGAAGGCTTCATTGGTTCATTAGAGAGCTGGTAACCGCATAGTAAGCAGAGCGGGCTGTGTGAAAATCAGCCGCCGTGATAAATCCATATTTCAAACTCGACTCCTGGTATTGTCTGTTAAAAACGTTCTTTTTCTTGGAAGTCTACGGCTCTTCCTTCTCTTCATTAGGCCTCTTTCCCTGCGCAAATACTCTTTTCTTACTCATTTTGATAGCTTGTGGGTTAAACTTTGGCGCTTAGGTGACCCAAATGTAACAGAAGATCTGTTTTTCAAAGTTAAAGATTGTTCAGACTTCGATCATAAATAAAACAGAGATAATTAATGATTTCCAATGCGGACCGGTACAATGCAGATATGTGTGTAATGTTCAACTGACTCGGAAGTTGCTGAGATGGTCAAAACCCATTTTCCACATTAAGCTGGTCAGCCAATGATGTGATGGGGTCTAAAGATTTCATTTCTTCTGTCTTCAGAATTAAATCAGGGGTATCTTTTTCAACACACGCGGTGCAGATTCACACTACTAATAGCAAAATGGATTTGTGATTTGCTTAAGTCAGCCGACTTCTTAATTAAAAAGCAATTGAAGGAAAGGACCAGGTAAGCATCACAGGACGATGTACACCTTAATCACATCTTATCTCACAGCGTACTTCCAGTTCATGAGTTCACGGTCATTCCTTTAACATCGATCAATTGCAAATGAAGACAACATGGTATTCCTTCAATTCCTATACCGTTTAAATTGTTCGTGAACCTCTGGATAGGAATGAAGTGGTCAACAAATGGAGAACGCAGGGAGGCGGAAGCACTATCTTAAAATACATAAAAAGTCATACAAATGCATTTCTAATTAAACCTTCAATTATCAGAGCCATAAGATCCACATTCACAAGAGTGCTGTGGGACTGCAAACCATGCATTTCTAATATGTGGCAAAATAAAGCATCCCATGCTTAAATTTGTCTATTTTAAAGCATAGGGAAACACAACATCATTTAAATAAGCATCATATTATTACCAACCATGTATGTGTGGGGAAAAGTTATCAACCCATGAGTTGATATCATCACTGATGGCTTCTTAAAGTCTTCATGTTTTTTATTTCATCATCATCATCATCATCATCTTCATCATCATTATAACATAGAGAAGTAAATATTTATTTCATGACCTCACCGCGCTTGTCTGCCTCTTCCCCACAAGCGCTCAACCAGAGAGGATGCTGCGCGAAATGATTGACAGTCCGTATCCCGAACCTTTCCCATCGCACACCTCCCGTCCTCCCCGTCTCCAGAACAGCGTTCCCTCTCTCACACACACTCTCAACCGTGCTCTCAATCGCGTCGTGTTCACTGGTTTGCGTGCATTAGATAAAGACGAAGCCCAGAACGAGGCTGGAGCATCTTTAAGATCTTGCGCATCTCCGAGTGCGCATCACACGCGCGCCGCTCAGCATCCCTGCGCTCCGGAGGAAGCATCAGACGCGGCAACTTTTAAGGAATACCAAAGGAGCATCTTAAGGGAATTCATCGGGAAGTGAGAAAAAGTCTGGGGATATTTCTAGAGGGAATTGGTTCCGAACTGTTACGCGAAGGGTTTTGGGTACCAATCTCCGTCGTCTCAGAGTTCCCCGACTTGAGAGATGGGCATAACTGGTTATTTTGGGATGCCTTGGAGATGCCTGGTTGTTGTGGGGCTAAGACTGCTGTTCCTTGTGCCCGCAGGAGTGCCAGCCAGAAGCGGAGACTCGTTATTAAAGGACAACATCACTGTCAGACAGGGTGACAATGCCATCTTGAAGTAAGTCTGCTTTTTTCTTATTCTGTTCTTGAAAAGTGTTTGTGAGTTTTCTGTTTACAAAGTGTGTCTCATCCAAGGGGGTGCAGATTCCCAAACATGGGGATGTTTTTTATGGAATTGGCATCACTTACCTTTGAGAAAAAGCTTATGGTTGTTTGGAAGTGCTTGTTTTTATTTGCCATTGAAATTTTAATCTCACTGCAATCTTGGTCTGCTGAAGATGTCTTGGGAAACAATGTGAGATGAGATGATGTGATCAGCATCTCGTGTAGATAATCAGCTTTGGTGGCCTATTTAGATGAACAAGTAGTTCATCAACTAATCACATTTCAGAATTCTCCTTCCCTTCATTCTCCATTCCCTTCATGCCCACCTCCATCTTTCCCTCTCTCATACTCACATGCCACAGTCATTTGTGGACCTGCGCCCACATGCACTTATAGCAGCTTCATTGTTTCTTACTTTTCCCTGACATGGATATTCTACGAGGTAACACAAATGCCGGAAAGAGTTGTTATCCCTGCACAGGGAGACAGAGGAAACACCCCTAGGATTGTGCTTCTACCCTGAGCGTGGTACCAGACGCAGCAGGGGACGTTTTGTATAGCATTAGACAGTGGCGTGTGGTTCTCTTATTTGACACTTGGCTCCAGAATCCATTCCTAAAGAATGTGTCATTTCATCTGGAACGAAGCCGCACAGCACTATACCTCTGGGGACAGCAGCAGTGCTGTGCATCTGTATAGAGACTTTATAAAGGAGTTTGATTTATAAATAAAGCTCCTTTAAAGAAAAGACAGTCACGTCATTGTGTTCCTGATTAACACAGTGCCATAAATAGATAAATAGATACTTGTCTTTGCCTTAACTTAGGTTTATTTGGTATTCTACATGTACATTTGATAGCTTTATAACAACATAGAGTATGTTGTGACAAACATGCAGAATAAATACATATTTTATTTTATGATTTTTTTCTGGAAATGTGTGACACTCAGAAACAGCATTTTGTGAAATTCAAATATGTAGCCTATGACTTTCCTACTGAACACATTTTGTGTTAGTTCAAATACAACTTGTAATGTCTCTTTCATATTTTTTTCTCGCAAAAGTAATTAAAGCAACAACATTGTGTTAATATTAACACATCTTTATAAGAGTGTACACTTATTTAATCCTGATTCGTTAGTCCTTTTTCCATTTGAAGTCCTTCCACTTGAGAATTCAAAGTGTCATACCATCTGTCAACCCACAGTGCTGCATTTTTCCTCTTTCCTTTTAATGAAGCCATTTAAATAAAATGCAATTTGCTTTTTCTTGATTCGTTAGTATAGTAATTAAATGTATGTTGCTGCAATGTCTAACATTAGTCTCTTCGCCTTTGAATGCACAACATCTGTGAATGCTGAAGGAGGGTATATTTCCATGGCAACTTTACATTTTAGTTGTGCGCTCATGGTTTTATTGATGCCAGAAGAAGGAAGTCAGCAAAAGGTTAAAGCATTTGGCAAAAATACATTGGCAACATCTGGAGCATCTTTAAGAACGATGTCTGTGATGAATGACATCATGTATTTTACGGTCACGAGCAAAGCTTTCAGATAACACAGTATTGCTGTGACGACTTGTCACATGGATAGGTGAACGCTTTGTACGCCCCAAACTTCACTATAGTGCTGATCTAAATGGGGCGGCTGGTGTGCGCCTATGCACACCTGGAGATGTGTGGTGTGATTTATCTATCCCCTAAAGAAAAGCCATTTCAGCTCAGCCAGAGCAAATGAAGGCTGGCAGACTTTAGCCAAGCCAGAAGCCATGGTTTCTGCCTGAGAAAACGAGACATTTTAAGACAGAATTTCTTGTGTAGTGTGTGGGAAAACATGCAACATTGGCAAGTCTCTGTGTTTTAAATGCATGTGGGAATTTGTCATGTTTTAATTTGGACCTTGCAAGCTTTGCAGCAGGGTGTGAAGCTATTACATTTCGATATGCATTATGTATTTGAGTGTCTTAAGACAACTTGATGGGTAATTGTCAGTCCTCGATGTCGGGTTATTTGAATACCAACGGAGGCTTCGGTGCATAATTTACCAGCAACACTTCTGTGTGTGATCATACTTTTTTCGCCTATTCTACCGTAACTGATGTAAATTGAGTAAAACGATAAAATAATGAGGCTGCTTATCAGCTGGTGGCAAAAAACATAACTAAAACAATACGAACGAGGATCACTTGAATCCACAAGGATTTTGGTTCTACTGCCTCAGCTATTTCATGTTTAGCAACAATTAAGATGTAGAGTTAGATGCTGATATAAGTAGTTATAACGTTAACTTGTTTCAATTAAATATAGTTATCTCAAGCCAACGTATGGTCAAACATGGACAAAGCCAACCTTGGAGTTATAAATTCTCCTATGGGTCGGTCGAAAATAAACATTTAAGACATTACTTTAACTCAACAGTTTGGCTTGTACAATTTTGACCCAACAATGGGTTGAAATAACCAAATATTTTAACAGTGTATGTTCAATTGAAGTAGTGCCCGTGTATCACAATGTCTACTTATTGGCATTAAGATAATCGGGCAGTAACAACACATACTTTACCTCGATGTCCACAGGAACGGTTCCTTCCAGCAGTTCAATGGTTTCATTTTAGATTATCTCTATAAACAGCCAATTACACTCATCACCCAGAAAACACCTTTGTTGCATCTTAAAAAGAGTGTTAATGCCCAAGGAGCTGTGAGAAGTTACTTGTTTGTACTTAATTAAAGGAGAGGAGAATGCTGTCAGTCATAGCTTTCCAACTCAAGAATTCAATATCAACCATCTGCCCTTATAAGTAAAGCCATTGATCATAACCCCAGGCATAAACCTAACATGGACTCTTCATTCTTTTTATTTTTGCCCTGCTAGTTTGAAGTCAGCAGGTAGTGCTTATGGTGCAACATCAACTAATAAGGTTCATGAAAACAACAAAGTGCCAATAAAATATGAATTTAGCAACACTTGTAACTTGAGTCCTGTTTTAAGGCATTGAAGAATGTTATTAAGTTTACAACAATATATACACTGTACACATTTGAATAGACCTTGAAGGATGCAACGTCAATGTATTGAAAGTTGTCCAAATCTTAACTGGTTGGAACAGAAATCGACAGACTGTAGGTAAATGGGTTCAATTCTCCATCACAATCCCATAGTCTGATTTATCTATGATCGAAGAATAATAGATAACATATGACAGTAATAATTTAACTGGCTGTGTTATTTTGATGTTAATGAATATTCAAATACTCCCAAACTGCACTACATTTTGTAGCTGTACAAATTTGTTTAAGCTCTAAACAAGCAGCATAGCTAATGGAAATCAAACAGAAGAAACAAAGCACTACAACATGTTATTAATTGAAGTAAGGGTGCTTGTCTGAAGCCGGCAGGATGATGAAGTCTTAAGTGGACGCCCCCTGACCCAACTGTCAGAGTGACAGATGGTTGAAAGCTTCTCACAATGGTGATCTCCCTTATCAACATAACAGGGCTTAGGATTTCAACATAGTTTTTTGAGCAAAAACATGACAAGAGTTATCGTCAGTGATCTCAAAGTATTTCAGCCGTCTGCGTTGAGCTACAACTTGGTTCTTATACAGATCGTGCCACAAAGCACTTTGTAACCTGTTGGGTTTAATAATCGTCTTTGTTCGCTAACAATAGTACAAACCACTAGTCAGGTATGTTAGTAATTGGTGTCTTTGTCAACGGCGAACCTCGGTCGCCGCTAACTGTTAGATAATGAACGATTTGAAGTGCTGTGATGATGCACTTTGCTGTAAAATTATGGATTTTAGCAAGAGCTCCGAAAGGGACACCATTGCCAGGAGATCTGAGGAGGTCAATGATGTTATTGTTCTCGGACTGCTCTGCTCTCATTTGTCTGCTCTGGGATAGCTATCTTATAAAATTAGCACAGGAGCAAGGGCAGGCCACAGCAACCCGGTAATGCTCCAGCAGACACTGTCTTCTGAGTGTAGGTTAAAGTTAATGCTTGCTTTTCAATGATCTTGTTCTCTTGTGAGTTACACAGTGTACTGTAGAGTTGTCACAATACTGGAATTTGTAACTTTGATACGATATCATGAATAATATCACTTCTCATTTTTGATACCACAGAGAAAAAACTGCCATAACAGTAAGGCCCAAGAATTGAAATCTTTGGCTTCCAAGTTTAATAGAACAAGGCTGGACAATGATGTCCATTTTTAAATTATTTAATTTCTGAATGTTAATTTCATTGATACAGGTAATATTTAAAATCAAAAGTTGAATCTGTCAATATTAAGGATGCAGATCGTTCATAGAAGTTGCAGTGAAACTGTTATCATAAAGATAGTACTAATCACTGGAACAAATTCTTCGTTAACGTTCGCAAAAATGTATAATTTGGCTTCTATTAAGGCTGAAATCTGGTTAGTTGGGACATATGTTGACAATGATATTAATTTCAAAATGTGTCAATTCACTTGAATTCACCCTACATATAAAGATTCATAAGTGAACACAGAGACAAAACTGCAAACAGTGTGCATCACACTTGATGATGCGGAGACACTGCACTGGACATCTTTTTAACATCTCAGTCATAATGCAAGTGTGCTTTGGTCTAGTTTGATAGAGATGGGTTTGTTAGAGTATGGAGAGGTAGCTCCCGCACTTGAGATTTGATCGGGAGACTTCAGATTGCTCTAATAATCTTTGTAACATTCATTTAACTGACGGAAACATGTGAGGTCTGTAAAAGGAGGGTTGGCTCTGTTGTGATTGTGCAAATGTGCTTCAACTCAATGTTTAACAAGAGAGAGTGCGACTGTTGTTGATGATACTGCAAGAGAACTGAATTGTATTGTTTCAGATTTTTCAGTATCGAAACTTGTCAATATATCTGTATTTTTAAAAAAAAAAAATTTTAAAAACAGTGTACGGTTGACTTTTTGCATTTTGCAGATTATTTTCTATTCAATAACTTCTTGGTTTTACACTTAACCAAAAGAAAAAGATAGAATGCATATTGCTAAAAATATGATTGTAGTATAGACTTTAATTGACATTCTGCGTGAGGATCCTTTCCATTCAGATCTCAATTCTCTGTTATAGGAAAAATTTATTTTCTTGTGAAGAAAAGAATGAATGGATTGGTCTCCCAGGACAGTGAAGCTGTATATTCACAGATGGTTGCTTGTGGATAAGGAAAGAAACTTAATTTCATTCTTTTTGCCAAAGAGCTCTTACAAAAGCACCCAACAGTTCTTTAAGAATATTACCAATCTGCTTGTTTTGGGGTTAGCATGGACCCCAAGGCTGCTTGGTTTGGGGTAAGAGAGTATATTTGGGGGGGAAGTCATGGGATAGTGAAAAGAGAGATTGACTCCTAACCCAAGGGTTGCAGGTTCAAGTGTCGGCCTGTAATACCATGACTTAGGTGCGCTCCAGCAAGGCACCAAACCCCCATCTGATCACTGGGCTGGGCACCATAAATGGCTGCCCACTGACATTCTACATATCGTCAATGATGTGTTTAGAACTTAGTTTCTGAAACAGAATTCTTCACTTCACTTTAGACGCGATCATCTGTTGCTCGGCAAATCAAATATTAATGCTTATGAAGTAATTTTTTTTGGCTCACTTCACTAGAACACTGTAGCAGAGGTGGGTAGTAACGAGTTACATTTACTCCGTTACATGTACTTGAGTAAGTTTTTGAAAAAATAATACTTCAAGGAGTAGTTTTAAACACTGTACTTTTCACTTTTACTTGAGTAGATTTGTGAAGAAGAAGCTGTACTCTTACTCCGCTACATTAGGCAACAATGAGCTCGTTACTTTTATATTTTACGCGTCATTTTGACAGAGTGAGACTTCCGCTTAAGGCTCTACCACGTGACCGTGAGTTCCACCAATCAGAGGTAGTTGTGCAGTCTCGTCACGTGACCACACTCAATCTCAGCGGCGGGACGGGTTAGCTTAACATTTATAGAAAAACACAAATGTCGCAATCAAACATCGGCACTGCAGACACGGGTGAGGAGGAGGAACACCGCCGGCCTCATACTGAAACATGTTTACCTTAGTAAAAGTCAGAAACAGCAACTACAGTATGCGGTGTTTTCTGTCTAAACAAACGCACATTTCAGCATTCAAAAACTCAACATCTGAGGAAACATGTAGCGCTAAGTTTAGGCCAATGTTTGTCGTTTAGGTTACATATATTTTAAACATTTCCAATATATATATATTAGGGGTGGAACGGTACATGTATTTGTATTGAACCGAAATGGTATGGGCGTGTGTGTGCGTGTGTCTGCGTGCGTGTGTGTGTGTCTGCGTGCGTGTGTGCGTGTTTGTGCGCGTGTGTGTGTGCGTGTTTGTGCGCGTGCGTGTGTCTGCGTGCGTGCGTGTGTGTGTGTGTGTGTGTGTGTGTGTGTGTGTGTGTGTGTGTGTGTGTGTGTGTGTGTGCGTGCGTGTGTGTCTCTGTGTGTATGTGCGTGCGTGCGTGTGGCGCACAGTGGAAACATTAAAACATACTCCGTCATTTTGTTTATGCAGGACATCATTCAAACTGCAAAGTTTTTAAGTTACTGCTAATTGAAATTTTAAGGAAAACAAATATATTAATCTGAAATGTAGCAAATTTTCAAATAAATTTTAATATTCAATTCATTCAGGGACCAAACAGAAATCGAGATATGGATTGAACCGTGATTTCTGTGTACTGTTCCAGCCCTAATATATATATTTATGTCCAAATTATATGTGATAAGTCTCTTTTAATGTCTTGATCTCCATGTAGCCTCACATAATTATTTTATGCACAGAGGGTTCACCCCAACAAACTGTCTAAACACACCGACCTTATAGAGAACCACAGCAAGCGCAAGAACCTTGAGAGCCAACTACTGTTGAACCTTAATAGTGACGTCACTGAGTAATTCTTCTGTGAAGTTGTTTGTTTCTGCATGTTTTGACACACACACACACACACACACACACACACACACACACACACACACACACACACACACACACACACACACACACACACTTTATGAGAGTTTATGGGCTGCCTTGTTCTAGTTCTGTCTTCAAAGCCTGGTAAAGAAGTATAAAGGTTTGGAAATTTGTGTTACTTGTGCTTATTTTTTTTTAATTATTTTTAAGTACTTGAATTTATCTGTATTATTTTAATTTAAGCTATTTTGTAATTAATTAATTAATTTTTATTTATTTTATTGATTTGAGGAACTATAATTTGCTTAAACATGATTATTTTGTATTGTCTGTCTGATTGGATGCTTGTTGAAAAAATAAATCAGACGTTACTCAGTTACTCAGTACTTGAGTAGTTTTTTCACCGAGTACTTTTTTACTTTTACTCAAGTAAGTATATGGATGACTACTTTTTACTTTTACTCGAGTCATATTATTCTGAAGTAACAGTACTTTTACTTGAGTAAAATTTTTGGCTACTCTACCCACCTCTGCACTGTAGCAAAATTGTAACATGGCATTTCCCCAGTTTCTCCTTTGTAAAATATGTAAGGTTATGTTGTGGGCTACATTTTTATGGTTGTGTTTCTCCGTGCATGCAGATTTTCAGAATGTTTATTTCGACAAGAATCCAGCCGCTTCGCAGAATTTTAGTCTTGTAATGTGTGAGATAAATCTAAGTCACAGAGTTTACGATGCTCATTTTGTTGCATGTATTGCTGGCAACAAAAGAAAGGCAGAGTCGGTTTGAACATGATAAGATCACTCCTTTTGATATATTCAGGCCATTAAAGTACATGCTAAGTGCATTCCAAGATTTGTATTCTCCTTAGCTTTAGCACGTTATATTGATTTTGCACAATTGCAAGTCTAACAGCATAAAAATGATATTTCTCCACGATGTTACTGTATCACTGGATGTCTTATTGCATTTTGCATTGGAATAGGCTGTCAGTAATGTATCTTGTTTGTTTTTATGTTTTAATTTGACACTCGCCAAGCCTTTCCACCATGCAGCTTACTGTAAGTGCCTCAGGCACGTTTAAGACAGCAGGCACACTTTGATGTGCACCGAAGCCTACAGCTCAGCATTGACCAATATTGACAGAGTGAGAATAGCTATGGTGAGTTTGTCTATTGGGACATTAAAACATTCACACTCTAAAGCTTTGATTATCTTTTAAACATACTGTCTGATATTCCTGATGCAATCCCTTGAAAGTAAAAGCCTTAAATCGCTCTTTAGTATTGATTTAATAGACTGCATTAGTAGTCACGGTTAGTGGTCCAAGTTTGCTGACTTTACTTTATCGATCTTGCCTATTTTCCTCTGCTTGTTTTTATGACAATATGAATCAACTGTTGTGTTAATAGGTTATGATACTGGAAATCGGATGTGTCCAGCCTCGGCTTGGACCTAGCAGAGTTTGCTTATACAATTTTACATATACAGAAATTATACCATTATATTATACCATGCAGATCGGTGCATGTTGTATGCCAGATACAGTAGGAAACCGCACAGTCTTGTAAACAGCTGCACTTCCCCTGCAATTTTGAGCTTCAAAGGTAATTAGTCCACGAGCAAATTAATCAAAGGCCTAGATGTGTTCTTTTTTTCTTCCTGTTCTTGTTTAACACAAACAGAGAGGTGTTGATTTTGAGAAAAGATTCTACCGCTCTCAGAATATATGGTTACGTCATACTCAAATCAAAGTAGCACCATGACTTTCAAAAGAGAACACACTTCTGTACCCCACTGACAGAACATGTATGGTGCCCTGTGTTATTTAATTGAACTGGCGTTTTAGTTCATTAAAATTCTGAGTGAATTATAAAGTGAATTGGAGTACCCGTTCAATTGAGGCCAATGAATTTGGAGAGATGATAAGAAGCTGGCAGAAGAAGCTATTTTCTTCAATTTTGTCTTACTGCGCACTTTGCAATTGCCAGACATTGGTAGCTTCCTTGTAGAAAATATTTTTGTGTGTACTGTGTATTTTATAACTCACATTGCATACTCCTTTTTAAAATAAAAATGAGGGCTGTGCAAAAATATCGATGCAGCTTAATATCACAATATTTTCCCCGATGATAATTTACATATACTTTAAAAGGTCATGTTTTAAACACATTTAAAATGATGTAAAAAAATTATTAATGCTATCTGAATGTCTTTTATTTTCTTATGATTTTTTGTGCATTATGAATTTAATTGTTTACAGACATAATATGCCCTTTATACATTTCAGTGTCTGTTCGCTTTTTAGGTACACATAAGCAAAATGACAAAATTTGCATATAATTGAAGGCGTTTAATAACATGATATGCCATTTACACATTTCAGAGTGTTCACTGTGCGGCAACACTGTGCAAGCAAGATAACAAATACCGTTATAAATACTCTTGTTAATAAAGCTGAATGAAATCTTTTATTTCAGATTTAGAATACCCTAGATTTTAAACAACAGTTTTTGCTCACTCTCTTTAATACAGAAAAAAACGAAATATTGAAATGTATCAAAATTTCTGTCAAATTGACTATTTGTGATACATTGTATCGTGACCCAACTAATGCGAGGCCATTGGCAATACATTTACATTTACATTTAATCATTTTGAAGAGGCTTTTGTCCAAAGTGACTTACAAGTATTATGAAGTGGCCAATTATTACTGCAGAGTAAAAAGGGGTAAGATACCTTTCTCAAGGACACTTCAGTCATTGTCTGCTGGCACTGGGGTTCAAACCCACAACCTTCTGCTTACAAGTCCAAACCTCTAACCACCAGACCACCGATCTTGAAATAATAAAACAAATATATGCTTTTTTTATAAATGCCTGCAAATAGTTGCTCTTTTCACTACTGGTTATGCTTGTGAGGCTGAACCAGGGCAATGTAAGCATGCATAATACACTATTTGTTTTAAGTCAACGTGATATGCATAGCAAGAGCTGAATCTCTGAACATTTTAACGCTTCGGTTCAAACCCATAGCAGAAATTCAGATGAAAGCAGAATGAACTGAAGCCCGTCTCTGCGGGTACTCAGGCATAAGCAGACTGCAGAGATCCTCCAAACCCTGTCAGTTTTACCTGAAACTTAATTCGCTCTTTAAGCCCGAGTGGATCTCTGATTGACCAGTAGCAAGGAAAAGAGAGCAAGAGATAGAGAGAGGAAAACACTACCCGCAGGTCCACCTGTCTAGATGTCAACACTTGTTGGTGGGCTGAAACTGCTCAACTTTTGGAGATTATTTTTTGATGGGTTTATATACAGATGTATGTACAATTTGTTTGTCATCGGCATAAATGTGGCTCGCAATTTCTGTATTTCAGATAACTCACGTATGTGGTCCTGTGCTATTCTATGGTTCTTCCATGTGTTAATTCATGCAGATTAATCAGTGTACAAATATGTTCTTGTTTTGGAGCAAATGAATGGGTTGCGCTGCAACAAAGACAAATGGAATCCTCCGCCCGCCCTCTTTGCTGACCTTTTTAATACAGATTTCATGAAATCTGTAATTTCAATATGAAACAAAACGAGAACAAAAGAAACTCAAAATGCAATTTGGATAGAATAGCAATTGTATCCTCGCCAGGCTGAATTCTGCTGCACTGCAAGCACTGAGCATTGCATTTCAATATCTGGCGGTGCAAACCTTTGACTGTGCCCACGTTTTTCTAAAGGTGCAAATACAATCTTTTGCCTTCAGCGCTGTCTGTGGTGTTGTACCTGTGAACTCTGATGAAGTGCCTGGGCCTCCAAAGGAAACACGACTGGGCTCTTATGTGTTTTGGAAACGATTGGGGTACAGTTTTAGATTAGCACTCATCAGGATTTCATTTGAAGACAATAGTGCTGTAATTAGGTGGTGTTCTGCAGTCAAAGCAGGCTCGATTGTATCGGGGTCTCCAAAGACCATCATCAACAAATAGGGCAAAGTATTGCAAAGTTAAACACTGGAGGCTATTAAGCATTTATGTGCTGCCAGATACATTAGGAGACTTTTATATTCATGTGTTGAACAGCAGGACACTATTAGCTTACTTGTTTGACACATGGGCTCATAAAAAATTTTGTGTTGTGGTTTTATGCCTCGGCTGTCAAGTTTGAGACCTTGTTTAAGATACTTGTTAGCAATATTTGTCAATCGCATGGATGTGGACAGGAACATGTTCGTATTCACACAGAAGGTAGATTCACAAGCATAGATTTGTTATTAGATTATAGATTCTTTCTTATTTGTTTTCTCTCTTACTTGTGCTCTCTTTTTAAACATTTTAATGCATACCTCTTAGATAAGTTATTATTGGCGATGCCCCCCAAATGATTGTATTGGGTATTGGCATCAATGTTAAATAAAATATCTCGTTCTTTTATAGACAAATCCTTCTAGTTGAAATGCATTAATGTAGTGGATGCTAAATTCCTATTTGCACTTTTATTTTTAATTTCAAGTGCTGGTTGGTGAACCTGATTTTACATTTTTTAAAATAATTTAATAAATATTTGAGTGAATTTGTGTAATTTTTTTACAAGGTTATATATAGCTTTAGTCAAGCCTGATGTCTTGCATAGTGATGAATACAGTTTATTACAATTAAATGTTGTTTTATGTTGTAGAATTTTTACGTTATATCAGATTGGTAGTGAGTATTGGACAATTATGAACAAAAAGTGACCTGTTTGTCG
Source organism: Triplophysa yarkandensis (assembly GCA_033220385.1). NCBI lineage: Eukaryota > Metazoa > Chordata > Actinopteri > Cypriniformes > Nemacheilidae > Triplophysa > Triplophysa yarkandensis. The sequence goes on from CM065673.1 coordinate 7,206,633, forward strand.
GATGTGGTAACCCACACCCACAATATGATCTCTGTCTGTCCAAAGTTGTGACTTTGTGTTCATGGTTCTCCAACCACTGGGTCATGACGGCCCACTTAGGTATCGGTCTGGGAACCAAAAAAAACGGATCGAAGCTGCCCAGGTTATTTTTAAATATGTAACCCTGCCTTTGAAAACATGTCTAAAGTCGGAAAATCTAATTCTGATAAAAGGAACATTCGATTTGATTTGAAATTTGAATGAAACCTATTATTTTCACTATGACTGTAAATATATTCAATATATTTGAATATATGGTCTTTCTTAGTCAATATTTAAGATATCACTGTTACATCCTCAAAGAATGTTCCTTAATAAAAGTAATAAAAGAGTAAATAACAAAAGATAACTTTGTCACAGGCAGGGTCATGTATGTATTATGACATCACATGTTTTATTATGTATATAAAATGTTAATGTAATATGATAAATAATACTTTGTTCATGTAAATTTGTAGTCACATAAAAGACAGACAGGCCAACTTCTTTAGTTAAGTTTCATGTAACTGACTTACTGTGGATTAATTGCAAGCTCACTCCTCGTGGAGGAACCCGGGGTTAAGTGCCTAGCTCAAGGGCGCAGTGGTGATAGCACAATTGTGATCATAGTAACTCCCCGGTTCCTGTCCCACTACTGCTTGGGGCTGAGCAGTTCACACTCCCAACTATTAGGCGACTGCAACCCATGCATTTGCTTGACAGAGAATTTGATGTCTTGAGAGCTAAACGATCTTGGGTTGAGACCTCAGCTTGGAGGGGCTGTTGTTTTTCCTCGGGAATAAAATAGTCTGTAATTAAACGGAAATTGGTTCTCCCTCTCTTTCAGCCTGAGAATGTTCATTCAGCGTTGGATAGATTTTTTGTTATGTATAGGCAGCTGTCACAAAAGTCTTGTGGTGTTAGAGGAATGTATTGTTACAATCTACTCTATCAATTTTTTAGGTTTCTTTCTAAGAGTGGAAAATAACATTTCAATTGCGGTTGCTTCAATTTTTTCTGAAGAGAACATCCATCTTAGAAAACTGTTTTTTGGATTCTTTCTGACATTGTTTCCTAAATGTGTGGATACTTTTTGAAAGTTCTGCAGAGACATGATTTGAAGGCGTACATTTTGACAGCGCTGGTTTTTGTGTATAAACCCAATCCTCTGTTTTTAAGGAGGAATTGGTTTAATGTCCGTGCATTGATCTAATCATGCCAAAAACCTTGAGGTTGGTTGAAATATGCAACCTTACATATAGATGGTGCTATGTTTAATGAGTGGTCCTTTAATTACACACTAAAACACCCTAGCAACCACCGAGCATCATACTACTCTACATACCTTAGCAACCATACACTGTTGCAATGCCCTGAAGACCACTAGCTTGTAGATTTTGTTAGGAACATCTTAAAATCTAGATCTGTACTTAACTATACTGTACAAGTCAGGAATCATTGAATTTGGCTAAATGTATCCAGATTCAGACTGTTTATTAAAGGTCCCTCTAACATTTTCCTCCGGGATGCTATAAATACTGTCTTATGCAAATGTTTTAGACACCCTTGAACAATCCAAGCATAACCAAGTCACAAAATCGATACCCGGCCCAGTAATCTGACCCTGTGTGCTCGTAAAAAGTTCTCTGACAGCTACTTGAATGAGATTCCGAGGTTTAGAAAAACATTACTGCATTCGAAGTTGAAGCATAGCCTCTCGGAGTCAGCCTGATTTCGTCCATCATTCTTTTTATTTATAACGTCAGGCTTTTGACTCGGCTTTAATGCTTTTGTAAGAAACCTAAACACTTCTATCTGCGAACCTTCCCACAACAAGTTTGCCGGAGGAGGGAGAAATTGATTTTAAATGGAGGAGGGGGAGAGAAGGATGGAGTTTCTTCTCTCCGATCGGGAGTCAGTGCACCGGGTAACGAAGAAGCTGCGTTCCTCGGGGTCTTACGAAATATTTCATATCGTTTTGTTCATTTGTTGGTGATTTGCTCTGTTCTATCCATGGAGGAGGCCGAGACAGTTAATGCACTGGTTGACGATTATTGGTGTGTGGGTTTGGGGGTGCGTGAGCGCAGACTAGCTCTCCCCCTAAAAAAAACCTCTGCGAGCATATGTCGAATATTAAGTCATTATACAGTATGTAAATAAAGCAGTGGGATTATGGGTAGAGAGACTTGTGTGGGTTTTTTGCACTCAGTAATGTGGAGCAGTCCATTTACAACAGCATGGTAACACCGGCCACCTGAACTCTATTAGTCTTTATGAGCAGGTCTGCATACACACAGTGCTTTACATTTAGAAAATGACATCCACAGAGCTTTCTGTATAACATATTCTTTGCATTTCTTTCATATCATTTACTGGTCTAAGTCAGATGGTAATTCTTTCAATATTTCCCATTATGAAATGTCTGTTGCACTGGCTGCAAAGTCATAGATGAAAATGACAGAGCAGGAAGATGAAGATTAATCAGGTCTCTTGGCACTCTGCTTCCTGTGCCCACCACATCGCTCTCAACCAATCAGAACAAAGATGGCATTGAAGATGTTTGGAACACCTGTACAGATTTTATTTCCAGGACATGCTCCTCTTTCGGATTGGTTTAACACTCTCCCAAGATTCCTCATGTGCGCACATCAAGAGCTGTTGTTTGACGTAAAGGCGACATGGCTCTGTCGATATGCTGTCGTGATGTACTGAGCTTTGTCTCACCCAAAGTTTGACTGTTTGGTTTAGATTTAAGTAGATTGATCTCTATCGAAGGAAAAACAGACTGTAAGAAAACCTTACGTGTTGTAATTGCCTGGATAATATTGACTTGCTGAAAGCTTCTCACTGGATTTCATTAAAGGTTGTAAAACGTGTTGAATTTCTGTCAGTCTCATTTTGTTCTTATGTCAATGTCGCTTACGTACTTTAATGCACGAGTTTGAACATTAGTCGTGTAAATAGCAAGCTTATTTGCCTCTCGTAGTATTCGAATATTGGCCCTCGGATGAACCCCAACCCACACAGCCGGTTTTCTCTTTTGTTCATCGTCTCATCTATTCTACATTTTTTGCTGCAGTGGTAATGCAGAGTTATCAGGTATCAGAATCGTATCTTTGTTGATGGATAAAGCAGAATTGAATCAGGCTGATGATAGGCGGTAGGTGTATCTTGGCTTTATCAGTTATCTACATTCTCACTCTCATGCTGTGGGGACTTGTTTCTATTCATTGGCGACGCCGGCAGTCAATCTGCCCCAGTCATGCGTATCTGGAAGACATTTTCAGCTGTCAATTGGAGACGGAGAAATGCACAGCACCCGGGAGAAACAGTTGGAAAAGATGCAAATTTAGGAGTGACAGAACATTAACAGCAGTAGGAGAAGAAAACGTCAGTAATGTCTTATAATGTGCAAACAAAGAATTACGTTAAGTGTCATAGAAGGTGTGTGCTATTTAGTCTTAAGTGGAAACAGTGGTAGATATTTTTTGCATTACTGAGAATAGCGATTTATGCTTTTTGGGGAAATTGCAAATGTGTGCAAGTATGCTATTTCTTTCAAACTAAATTGTCTGAGCAGTGATGGGTGGAGTTTTTGAAAATAACCTTTGCCAGCAAGATTGGCTGATAGCTCATATAGTGTAATTAGATTGTCTGTCTGTTCAAAATATTATAACAGTCTTTAGTAAGGCTGAACGATTTTGAAAAATAATCGAATTGTGATTTTTTTTTAACCAAGACTGCGATTACATGCAATTATATTACTAAAGCTCTTTATGTTCTGTATTATTTCATTCAAAAATCATTGTTTCCAATCCAATTAGACCGATAAATAAACTGTAATCTATATGTTTTGATAAATAAGGTGATATATGAACTGATTGATCTATTCCTTAAGAACTGCCCAAATCACACTAGTATATTGAAGGATCGCTCTTACAGAGAAACAGATGCAGTCACAACGCCCTTTAACCTGGAGCTTATGATTCAAATACACAGACTCAGCTCTTTTTCATGACACCGGTCAGCTCTAAGTAGCATTTTAGGAAATTGATCATGCCTATAGATAATCCCATCCTTTACTGGTCGAAAATCTTGTTTTTTCACATCGGGATTTAATCTCAAATGTAATTAATCGTTCAGCCCTAGTCATAAGGCTTACAAAAATGATTTTAAAAGAGCTTTCAGACACATAAGATATATTCTAAGCATGGGTAACCTTGGTCATTTGTTCAGCTAAATGCAAATTATGAGATCATTGCAGAGCAATATTTTAAAGACAAAAAGATCATTCAGCACATATTTTTTTTTAACGGTGTATACTTCAACATTAGTACTTTTAAGGCCTGGGTTGTATATAAAAATGTACATATATAATAGTATGGAGTTGTGACCTTGAGTTTGTGGCACAGGTTCAAATACGACTTATGAGGTGTCTTCTATTATTATTTTATCAAAGTAGCAAAATACTTATACCTTCATCTACATGCAATCTATGACTTCCAGTTACTTGATTGAAACGACCCTTTAAACCCACTGTTCTTAGTTATACACTGCAAGACAGTTACTTACAAAAAGGGTAACATCCTGGACCACAATGTCTGTAAAAATCACACATAATGTATTAGAATCTGACCGTATTGTGTGCTTTGGTTTCAGTATTTTACGACATCTTGGAAGATGAAAATGCACACGCACTGATTAAACCTCCTGTTCAGCTATTACCATGGGAACTATTAATAGGTGTCTACAGACAAGGGTTCAGATAAAGAGAGGATCATCCAGTTTATCCGTCTCCGGGGAAATTCGGTGGATTGTCATTCCATGCAGCTCTCTTTTTACTGCATGCTGCAGAGTTTGTAGGGAGTCCTGGCTAAAGCCCCTTAGGTTCCAAGAACAGAATCCTTTGTTTTGAGTCCAGCTGCCTGATGTTTCCGGAGGGGAGTTTCATCTTTTCATCTTATATCGGGGGCTTGCCAACGCTTTCTGGTGACAGTGATCTGCTGTACTCTATTATGATATGTCTGTGTGTGTTTAAAATAATGAATTAAACTAAACAGACTACATTAAAAATACATTTTCGGAAAATACAAGGAAATAAGCTGAATTTAGTCTTAAGAGATGTCCTTCACGCCGTGCGTTTTTGTAGCTTGACCTTCCTTCAGGGTGAATTCAACACCTCATGGATTAAAGGTTTTTCTTTATGTCCTCCGAAGTCTTATCCTTTTAGGACGGGCCTTCTTTTTTCTCTGAATTGCTGTATTGTGGCATTCAGGGGACAATGTACACTTGAATGAGCAAGTTGAGTTGCGCACTACATACTTTGTCCTTCAAGGTTTATCAAAAGCATTTCTTCAAAATATCAAATAAAAAATGTCAAGGTTTTCTACAGATTGCGATAGTTAATTGTATGTGATTATAATATGTCTTGCTTTTCATGGTACTTGGAAATCATTATTTTAAATGAAAAGCTTAAGTAGGTGCATAGTGTGTGATAAATTAAAACAAGTGTTCATCAAGTAAAGACATGCAGACTCAGTGGATGCTATCATTGTAGACGTCTATGTTGTTTTACAATAGGTGTCATTGGCTGGCCTAACATTTTAGCTTTTTTTTATTTCATATTAAACTATAAGCACCCTCAATGTTTTTTTTTTTTTTTTAGAATTTATTGTTGTCTGGTGATTTTTCTTTTTTTATATGTGCATTTATCACCCTCTTTTTTTTCAGTGACAGTTTGAAGTTTTCTTCCCCGCCATTGTGTCCAGTGAAGCTCTCGGTCTCTGATGGGAAGATACTGTGACAATGCAAACGGCGGCGTTTACCACCCTGTCTGTCTCTCATGTTTGTTGACTGATGGACTAAAAATGGCAGTTTCTCTTCATACTTCTGCAGGCCATTCATCCACATGACTAGTTAGCTATAGAGGTGGGCCGGGGCCTTCAGACGGATCCTCTGAGGTCTGACACAAATAGAATGTTAGTGCATCCACCTTGAAAGCACTGACAAAACTGGCAATCACAAGTGGCGCGCCATACAATTGTACTGTTATTTCAATTCAAACGAGGGGCATGGCTTTCTCGGGAGACTTGAATGCGGAAAAGCAAATGCTTTTAAGGTGGGAAAACATTTGTAAAGCATATGCAGGTAATACATAAAATCCAGGTTAGCAATCATATTTATCATCAAACATGGCAAACTTGATACGTCAAGAATTCTAATAAAAGTTCAACATTATTTATTTGATATTGGTCTCACTAGGTAACAAAAATATAAGAAATATGCCACAGCTATGTAAATATTATATGTAAATAATTCCATCCAATGTCTCTCAGACGGGCTAAATGGTGTTTTCTGTTTTACGTCTTGTCAATTTTTGTGTCACCCTTTCTCACATTCTGCTAATGTAATACGTAAAACACTTCCGATGCCGCTGTCTGATTTTGGACGTGGAAATCATTCCTGTCTTCACACTGAAAGACCAAACGGAGTGGCCACCATTCATTGCCCCTGGTGTAATGGCCTTCATCAGTCTCCCATCACATAAACCCTGCCTGTCATTAATCTCACCCTGAGACCACATGGCTGTCTGCCTACAATGATCTGCAAGCACCGAATCCCCACCGCTCCGGGTCTCAGTGACCCACTCATATCTTAAAACACCACACCAGAGATATGAAAAAATACGGCGGGCTTTCATTTAGGAAATGGTGTCTCTCATTCTTATCACCCAAGCATTAAAAATGTTGAGTCCTTGGTTAATCCCAGGTTTAACTTAAGTTAGGTTGTTATTTAATGTAATATTTAGTAAACCTGTGACAGATAAAAGTTAAATCTTATGAACTGTAACAGTTGTTTGAATCTAAGGAAGAAACAGTTTTTCCGTTTTAAATCGCTCTAGTTGGTCTTTTATCTTGGTTACACTTGAAGAGCTAAAATGAAGAGATGAAGAGCTCTTTTCCGAAATGCTATAAATCCATTTGAATAGTTTTCTGATGAAGGCAAAAACATATTCAGGGTTCATAGCAGTTTGGTAAAGAACTGCATCTTCCAGTACATTTCATACAAGATGAATAGGTAAAGTACACAAACTCATTTTTAAAAATTTGTCTTTAACAGTGTTTGGGAAAAGAACTGTACAAATGTACCTTAATTTTGTGAAACAATTGATATAAATGCAGAGGGTAAATTTTAAAGCTTAAAGGGAATTAAATATACTGATTAAATAATGTTTGTATGTATCTCGGATCAACTCAAATATTTATTAACAAATAGGTTTGTTTAATAACACTCTTTTTTCGTTTTTCATTATTCGTTATTTTCAAATTTTAGAAAAAAATATTGTTTTAACCTTTTCCACAGAAAAACTTTTTAGCAATTTCAAGATATTTTTTGTGATATTAACCCAGCCACATTAATTATCCAATTTTCAAAAAAAACAAAACAGCCCACCCAATCCATCCCAAAACTAAAACACTTACAAAGACCACATAAAGGCAGGTTCAAGCAGTTTTTTGTCTCAACATTATGATGTACATTTTCATCTGAAAGTTGTTGTCAATTTTTTTGTGGTTACTCATGTTTTAATCGTTCCCTGATGGATTTTGGAATGACATTCAGCAGCTGTGTTCGGATGTTTCATATCCAGAATGTATGCCTGCTATTTCCTGTACTTTTTATGTTTTAGTCAGATGTCTTTACAGAAGTGTATGAAAAAGATGGCAATTATTTCCAGATGATACACTTTTTCAGACGTCACAAGCGCTTTACTGTACTATTAATATTCTTCCCAGGTTTTTTAATATACAAGTGAATTCAAAGTTTCATCATAGTTTGGTTCGGTCTTACAGTATATCCTGGACTATTCTCTCCGAATAAGGTTGTTTGGAAAATATCGGTAATCTATCTACGTATTTGAGAACATGCTTGAGTTGAGAAGATATTTCTTTATATAAACGATCTCGCACCAAGGTGGCTGACAGTCCATTAGGCTGTAGTGCAAGGAGCTGGTGTGACAGAGTCATTAGTTCACTGAATGAGGTCTGATCTCACCCTGTCAATGCTGGATAATGGAGGTTCTGCCTTCCAAGAAACACCTCTTACTTTTTAGCACAGTGTGAGATGATCTGTATGCCTTTTCCTTGTCGTATATTTAAGTGGCAGTCATTTCAAGTGCAATAAGGCAGGTCTTTTTAATATGTTTGATTTACATAGATGCATTAGTTGATATGCATATGCAAATGTGCTTGCCGGCTGTTTGATATGGATGATTATAGATGTATGCATGCTGTTTGATGTGCGATGACATTGCACGATTCTGTTTACCTCATTTTTGCATAAACATAAATATTTGTATGAGTAAATATTATAGATAAACACCCTATGGGGGCTTTTAGTCTATTGGCGTGTGAAGCCATATGTTGCATAGTTGTGAAAGTAAACTAAATAAGATGTTATTACAGAAAACGTACCCTCTAGGAAGTGGGCTAAGGACGTTAATGAACCCTACAGGATAAGAAACTAATAAAAACATTCTAAAATAAAAAGTTTCGAGCAGACTTGTAAGTAAAATGCGATTTTTCATTTTATTTTAAACGATAGTGCACAATTTTAAGAACATTCTGTAAAAAATCACCTTGATATCTTCATTTTGGTTGAAGTTCAACCAAATTCGAAGATGCAGATCTACTCAGAATGCTTCTTTCTAATGAAATCTTTCACAAACAGAGACAGAAATTCCGAGCACACGTTCATCTGTCCCACAGAACCCCTGCAGCAGATGGGATGTTAAGCGTTCTACTCAAAATTGCCAAAGTTTGTGCCCTAGGTGGGATTGAAACCATGACCTTACCATTCACAGTGCACTGCTATAAGCAATAAGCCACTTCAATTTTACTTTCAGCCACATTTACACTCAAAAATTGTCTATTTGACGTAGACCCCATGCCTTTCCCATCATGCTAACGATGCCCCTCTTAGGAAAAATAAAGATACAAATACTCCTTAACCAGACACATATTGGGACACCACGAACATCCTGGTTGCAATGACCGAGCGTGCAGCATGCAGAATTAATGTGCATAATAAAATCTGGAGGACATTTTCTGTAGTTGTAATAATTTCAGGTAAATGGGAAACAAGTTATGAGAACTTAGACTCTCAGCACCAAGGCATTAAAAGTGCTTGTGATTGCTGGGTTTTCAAACACTTTCAGGTGTTAAAGCTAAGCGCACAATGAGGCTATTTTTAAACTCAAGTATCAGAATTGAACTTTAAAAGAAATAATATCCATTCTTTTTTGTTCACATCGATTCCCGGGCAAAAATTGCAAAGCAAGCATGATTATAGACCAGCGCCTAATCTCATGCTTTTCCATGGTTGAAATCCTCTGCAAGCTCTTTTGCACTCCAGCAGTCTGCATAGATTAACAGAATCTGAATGAGATTTTCCCTTTGAAGAATATCCTGAGAAAGCATTCACTTCACACTTGCTTTTGTTGCACTCCAGATTTGCCAAATGTGGAGAAGAGCTCTCTTGTTGACTAATTGTAGAAGCTGGGAAATTCTCCAGTTAAGGGTCTCGTAATCCATTTACTGATTTTGACCTTGAACGCGAAGCCCCCTTAAGACTAATATGAATTAGTGCTGTGTTTTTGGCATGCTCTTGTGAATGGGTTGGCAGTGGCATTTCGAATATCCTCAATCCACCTTGTAAGTGTCATTGGTGGGCCGCATCCCTTGCCTTTGTGCCTTTAAATAAATATTGACAAACAAAGCAAATGCCAAACAACAGCAGTCTACGACAGTGAAAATGCTATTTTATAAGATGAACATTGCTTTGTGGAGACAGTTTTTTAATATGTAGTTCTGGCTTTCAATTAGTCCTAACCTTTAGAGATGTCAATCAAAAGTTTAAAACCAGTAAAATGATTGCAAGATGTTTTTATGCTGTTTAAAGAAATGTCATTTTCTAAAGAGATGATTGTAATGTCATAGCCACATTCTTCTATACCAAAATGTGGATATTGCCCAGAATTGCCCTCATTTTTTCTCCAATGCTCGACCTGGGTAAGATGTAAAGCCATTGTCATTTTTAAGCTGATTCTCAAGATCTTCAATAAAAGAGAGTGGAAAAGAGGACACGTCTGTTTCTATTACCTGCAGCCTTCCTGTCACGGTTTTATTTATTTATTTGTATTACGAAGAAGCTGAGGTGATATAATGGGCATTATGATATTTCCCAGTAAAGTCTATTGAATCGAAGGTTAGGCCTGTGGTTTTGGATATAATGTTGTGTCTAGAATATAAATCATGTTTTTTTTTCCCTATGGGCTGAAGTTTTTTTGCACATCTGTTAAACTGCCTATTTTGCAGTATATCATGCGATAATCAGACACTTTTTCTCGGTTTGAGTTGTGTATAGGTAATATAAGTAAAATCTAGCAGTTGTTTACACTGAATTGTTTCCTACTCAGTTCTCTATTTGAAATCATATGCCTCATGCACCCCATCCATCAGCATCTCTGCTGTAGATGTTCTCATGTACCATGCAATAAACATGCGTTCCTATTATGTTTGTGTGTCCAACAGGTGCAACGTGGACAACAAAGTGTCGCGGGTGGCATGGCTCAACCGGACAACAATTCTTTTCACGGGCAATGAAAAGTGGTCTTTGGATCCACGGGTGGTCTTGCTCAAAACAGCCATCACCGAATACAGTATAATGATTCAGAATGTGAACCAATATGACGAGGGGCCCTATGTATGTTCCTTCCTCGCGAACAAGGAAACCGAATCGACAAAAGTGCATCTCATAGTACAAGGTAAATCAGCTTTTAGCCTGAAATGTTTTTGAGCATTTTTATTCATCTATCACGATGCGAAATGCTCACTTGGTTCATGTTCGATTGAAAGAGTGTTGTCAAAGGTCGCTTTGGTCTTTGTTCTGTACAGTAGATATAGGTTGACTTTGCTTCTTCTCTTCCTAGCTGATGTAATTAAATGAAACTCTGCAGATGGGACTCCCAGCGATGAAATTGGGATTTAAACTGAGCGAAATTTCAAGTCGTTGATGGATATTGATTGAACATGCAGGCGAGAGAAAGAATTAAAAAAAGCTTTGGATCTTCAAGCGGAGGAGGAGCAAACTAAATCAGGTGTCGATACACAAACCTTTGTCGTGATTTACAGTGTATTCGATATCCTTCATATTCACATTGCAAAAACAATTAACATCGCTGGTAGCCAAATCCATCCCAGCTTGGGGTGCAAAACATTCAGATATGCGCCAAAAACCCAAAACAAATTTATTAAGTTTGTAGACCATCTGCAGAGTCAGAAAAACGGATTGTTGCAAAAAGTGTTTCGCAGCTAAAATGGCATCGTATCAAATACTCATTAACCTTTTGCACGCTGTCCTGAAGCTAATTACAGCGGGCATAAATAACTGAATAAATAGACAAGGGAAGGTGCTTATTTTTTGTGATTAGAAACACAAAGTGTAAATGGAAGTTTGACTGGGCTGTTTAAAACACCGCTAAATTAAAACCTAACCCGCCATTCATTTAATTAGAAAGTCTTGAGTCCTATTTCAATACATAAATCATTAGCCCAACTAATTATAGCGGATTTTCAGAAGTTAACACGGCATATGACTGATCTTTACTTGCACTAGCTTGTGTAGGCTCTCAACTGAATGGCTTGTAACTTGCACTTTTCTCTTATACCCTATAGCCACACGCTGAGTGGTGTACAATTGCAGAGTCATGTTCTTGAGAGTACATTTGAAAAGGCTTTTGAGCAGATGGGTCCCGCATGGTGTCCCTTTACTATGATGCTTGATGTCAGCTTTGTTAAACCATGCCACGCTCAGCTAAAGTCTGCACAAACTGCTGTGACCTGCTTATGTTTGGCTTTATTTCTCTTAAACAACTTCCCTTCGCACAGCAGTCCTGTTTAGAACCATTTTCTGGGATTGCCAAAAACTGTGATATTAATAGGCATTGTACTGAAATTGTATTTATACATCATATCATCTGATTAACCCAAATATCTAAATTTAAATTCACCAAAATAAGATGTGTATTTCAAATATATATTTGTTGAAGTTTTCATTTCATAAACCTAAAAAATGTTTGTAGATTTAAGAGAAATGAAATGTTTGATTTGTTTCATATTTTTACAGAAAAATCTAATTAATGTTTCAAAAGATTTTAAGGAAAAAATCTATATTTTGGTAATATTTACTAAGCCACATCAAATATTTTTTACAGTGTACTTGACTATAACAGATTAAGTTTTTTGGCCTTCTACTGTAGGGCTATAATTTGACTGATAACACGATCAATTTGTTATATTTCACTGGACAGTGTGATAAAATTGTTATATTGGATTACAAAAGAGAAAATACAAAGTTAAGTTTCACTTAAAGGTAAAGTTCACCCCAAAATGAAATTCAGTCGCCTTCTTGTGATTTTAAAACCTGTATGAAGATATTTTGAAAAGTGGTCCCTGTTAATTCCACTGGTTTTATTTCCATGCAAAAAAGTAAATAGGGACCAACAGTATTTGGTTACTATTATTTTTCAAACTATCTGCAGATGAAAAAAAAGTGAAGAGTGTAAGTATAATGTTAAAATGTTCATAATGGAACCAGTTGACTCTTATGCCTTGCAGTGTGATATTGACTTTATACATCACATTTGCTTGTCTGGCATTGTGTAATGTATAGTTCCTGTAACTAGCAAAGGCGGAGATCTAAGCTGTATGTCATCTGAAACTTTCAAAAGGGCTTTGATTACCGACACACATGTAAACAGTTGTACCTTTTTTATGCTAAAATGTAAAGGATGTCTACAGTACATTTCTCACGTATCTCATCTGATATCTGCGTTCTTGTATTTACATCGTAACACATTTCACGCTTGCTCTAATTCTGTTTTTAAGGCCGCTCATTATCATTCCTTGAACAGGAAAGCGGTCCATTAATTTTCACATTTGCCATTTGGTACAGTATCAGCTATCTATTTATGTGCTTGATGACAGCAGACGGAGGTATGCGTCTCTGTAAATGGCCTCATCGTCTTCCGTGGTATCGATCAGAGCTATTGATCAGATGCAACGTGAGCGGAGACATGCGACGCGTAAGCATCCAGGGTGATCCGAAACCCGAGGTTTTCCTCTGAGCTCTTGTTCTGTGATACACAAAGCATTATTCTTATAAAACCACCACATGCAGAAGACAAATGAAGGTCATTATAGTTTAGGTTGAAAGATTTTTTAATGTCGGTATCATGAGATTTATCTCATTTGTAGAGTAGGCCTTGGAAAACATTTTACAATATATAAGGACCACATCATAAAAAAAAATTATTGTTACAGCGTGTACTTTTGTTTATGTGAATGTGTAGAGACGGCAATAACCTTTTTGTTGATGTCGCATCTTCAGGCAGAGATAATAATCACTATTGTTTTTAAAAGTGATCATTTATGACTCATTAAGAGTTTTATTTTTATAGAAAGTAAATTTAAATGAACAGATAAATGATCGCTATTTCATGGAATTTTCACTTTATATTTACCTAACCCAAACCCTGATCCGACACTTAACTGAAATGTATTTTAAATATTTTGAGGTTATTCTAATATGGATGCATGGGTTTGGCTATTAGCATATTTGCTGCAGGTAGAGCACATTAGCTTGTTGAAGGTCACAGGGTGACAAGATATGTAATGGATGATCTCATACCTGTTTTGTCTCTCTCAGCTAGCACTGAAAGGGCAGACGTGTACAGGTGGTGTGGAAACGAAAGCTGGCTGAAAGGACGCTGCTGAAATACACAAACTCACAGCCAATTTGGCCCAGTATTGCCACTGAATAATCTCTCCAATAATCTCTTTGGACCATCAAGCCTTCATCAATGTCCTTTAATGTGAAACAAAGAAGATCAAAACCCCCATAGGATTTTTATTTTATTTTAAAGTTTAATGTAAAATTAAGCAGACATAGGTTCAGAAGAGGAAAATAGGGTGCCCTCTTTGTTCTTTTGTAAGAAAAAATATATATAAATAGATAAGATTAAATATAAGATCAATACTGAACAAATATTAAGTAAACTAGCATAGTTAAATGATTGCAAATTAATATAACCACTAAACTATCGGCATTGATATCAGCTATCCTGTTTGTGTATTGCTAGTCAAAAGGCTATTGTTTGTTTTTATAAAATGATGCAAATTACTTCTTGGGCTTAAATGACAAATTCAATAAAATAGATTTTACGTAGGACTGTCGATCGATTAATCACGATTAATTATTTCCTGACAAAATGTTTCTTTAAGGTAATATATGTACAGTGCATTCTTTTTTCTTTTAAAACGAATATTTATTTTTACACACACATTTATATATTTAGAAAAAAATAAAGTAAAAATATACACTTAAAATAATTGGCAAATATATTAATATACTGTGTGCAATGTACATTTTCCCTAAATATATCTCTAAATGCATGTGTATGTGTTTATAAATGCAACCGACATATATAATGTAACGCAAACTTTTGGATCCGAATGATCACGATTTACCACTTGACAGCTCAAATTTTAAGTGTTATTCAACGTTACACAACAATCTTTTTCAAGCATTTATGTTATATGCAGCTAGTGACTCAAGCATAATGTAATTTTATTATTGTAATCTATATTTTTTACAGATCAGTATTCAAAACTGATTCAAACCCTTATTCTTGGGTTTAATTAAGAACAGTATCGCATTCAATCTGTATATGGTACCAATGTAACAGCTGTATTCTGTTGGTGATCTAAATGCAGAAAACGTGAAACAAAGTCCATCTCTTGATTCTTAAACGAGAAACAGCAAGGTCATCGCTACACTAAGGGTGCTATATGGAGGACTGTTGTCGCTGTTGTTATACCAACAAAACCCATTGGTTTTCTTCGAAAAACAATGAAAACAATTGTGAGAACAAAAAACAAAGACACAGTGAGGCTCCCAAGACGTCTTTGCACAGAGGATTTGTTCAAGCAAACACAGAACCACAGACTCGAGCAAAACAAACTTGAGCGACGTTTTGATGAAATTATGAATTCTGACTACAGATTCTCGACTCATTTAAACTAATGAGAGAAGTGCTGTCAGGTTTGTGCACGGATCCATCAAAAGTTCTTTACACACATTTTCCACATTAATTGAAGTTTTTAAATGCAAGATGTTTCGCCATCTGCTTAAAACTTGACTTGGAATAAATGGATCATGGGATAAATAACACAAGGCCGGATTAAACACGTTTAACTTATATAGACATTTATATTCGTGCACTTGCTACATTCGTTCAAAAATAATAAGTCACTTATTTCAAGCATAAATAAGTTTTAGTTACTGTTCAATGTCCTAGAAACTTCTGAAAGACAAAGGTGTGTAGGATCAGGAAAGAAAGACAACATGATGCCTGTAAGCAGAGACGTGCACAGACGAAGCCCTGCTCGCAGGGGGTCCAAGACTGTTAGCAGCCGTAAAAAGAGAATCTGGAAGCCAAAGTGTGATTTATACGCGAAGAGGATTTCAGCTTGGTGCAGGTAGTGCATGAAAGGTGATGATCACACCCCATATGTTACATTAGCTTGAGGTCTTGGCAGGAGTATATATGTCACTGAGTTAAAACCATCATTGGTGGGTTGTTCCCAATGTGCATCCTAATCTGTGTACCTTATGATGCATCATTGCATTAAAAATCCACTTTTCACTACCTCATGAGAAGAACATCACCAACTATTATGTATCAGAGAGCAAGAGCGAGTCAATTTAATTAGAAGGCCCCATAAACAACGCGCCGGATTATCGTCTTCCGTTTGCTCAAGTGTAATGATGTGTCTCTGTTTTATATGAGTCTCGAACTTTCTCCTCCACGGGGGAAAGGATGAGACGGCCTCTCGATTCGATGCACATTTGTGTAATAAGCTTCAGCTCTTGTTACTGGATCGAGGAGTAGCTCTTCTCCTCATTTTAAAGAGCAGTAATGAGGCATTGGAAAGATTCAGTGGGGTTATGAGAATATAAATGGCAGGACAAAGCTACCGCAATTTGCCAGGGTGACGCATTAGCAGCTGCTGTATCACCCGAGGCAGGCGGGAATCGGTTTTTCACCCGGCGAGTGCTGTGGGTGCCTGGCCTTCTGCTTCAGTTGTTGTAACCCGCTCAATTGAAATATTGCGATAAGAACTGTGAGAGTTCAAACGAGAAAGGCTTGGAATACGCCAGTCTGCATTGAGGATGGTTTTTATCACATCAAGCGAGGGCCACGGTTAGTGATTTCAACTGTTAAATCAGCAGTGGTCGACAGATGTGATTGCAGTCATTTATTCCGCTGTAATAAGTGAAGCATCTGAGCGAACCGTTCTCTTCAGAGACGCAGGACCTGTAGCTCATTCCAATGGCACAACGCGAGTCATTAGTGTTTTTATTAGAAAGGAGTGAAGAGGCAATCAGTGCACAAAACACACCATAATGTTCACTCAGCATGTGTTATGTGAAAACACCATAGTTGTTTGATTTCCCCATTGGGCTAAGAGCAAACGCAGTCATATTAAAAGAATAAATTCATGCGGACAGACGGGGAAGACATACTGCAAGAAATATAATGCAAGTTACAGAGTTTTTCCTCAAAGGTGATTTTAAACTATCGTGTTTGAATTACGTATCTCACATTTCCTAAAGGTCTGTTGTAAGCACAGAAATAAAGTAAATTATATGCTAAATGCTTTCTTTTATGCTTCATGCATTCTTTCAATATGTGAAATGCACAGGTGTCAGACGTTTGACATTGCAATCTTTGAGATATTCAAACGTGGGTCTGCGATGCCTTACAGCGGCGGCTAAAATGATTGACGCTGTCGGTCCACTGTGACGGATAAAAAAATGTATTCCAATATGTTTTGCAATTCAATGATTGACACCTTTCTGACCAGTGGGTTCTCTGAGGATATATCAGTGATATTTTGGAATAAAAAACATATGAAAATTGATTTCTGTCAGTCTTTACGGTTTGAGAGATGTCAGTGGAAAACGCAATCATTTTAACAAGGTTGACTGCTCTGTATCAATGGCAAAACCTTGTCATCACATTTATCTGCTATGAATATGACATATATTGGGATGGGGGATTTACTTTGCCAAAACGTTTTTAGGTCTAGCGTTTAGTTTTATGTTCTAAAATGCATTACAATAAATTGGAAGGCATCTTGGGTATATGCGTGTAGGAAAATCGTACCTTTTCCTTTGAATTCACAGACAAATGACATCATTTCCGTGTTATCACATGCATATTATGAGTCATGTTCCGATGACTGTTGCGTTTCAAATCTTTTGTCGAAGCTGTATTGTGCTGTACGCTTCAGTTCTCATCATCGCATCGAGAGCCTCTTTTCCACGTTTTAAAGAGCACTAATGAGCCATTGAAAAGATTCAGTTGGCTTATGAGAATATAAATGTAGAGACGAGACCAGTGCCCGGGTGAAACATTACCAGCCGCTATATCACCGGAGGCAGCTCAAGAATTACTTTTCCACCCACTCGGTTCTGTGGGTGTTATTTTAACCCAGCAAATGCCCAATTAAAATTACAGGTATTGATAGGAGACGATGGGAATTCTGACGTATCGGATGAATATACTACATTACGATCTCAACTTAACTTTAGTACAGTGGACATTTAAAACAGAAGGATGTTTTCGTTTTCAAACAGTTTACCTAGATCCTACATGGCCGTATTGGAGGTAGCCAGTGTTATATAACCCCGAGTTGTATTTGTGCTCAGAAAATGTTAACATGGTTCTGTCCACTCATTCTCCCCCCTATCTCTTTTTGAGGAGCTCAAACTGGCCTTTTTGAAACGAGGGCCTGAATTTGGATTCGTGGTTAGAAAGGCGAACACATCAATTATAGATTGAGAGACAGGCATGAAACAATGCCTTTGATGTAAGGGAGGGAAGTGGTGAGAACACAGAGAATGTGCAATGGTGAAAAGCAGAAGGACTCAGAGTATGTACTTCTCACAGGATGAAATATTCAGCGAGGAGAAATAAGGGCTGTCTCTTTGACTGTGATTGTACTCTTTGGAATTTTGCAGAAGTGGGGTCAGTGAGGTTTACTTTACTGTACATACACATGCGCACACAGAGGAGCTTAGGGTCAAAGTTCATCGGAAGTGAATTTGTCATCATTTACTCGCATGCATGAAATCTGTAGATCACCAAGGAAGATATTTCGAAGAAGGTTTCGGAATTGGCACCCAGTCACTTGCATTGCTTTTGTGTACATGCATGAAAAGCATTTGCCACTGCTGTTCGGTTAACAACATTCTACAAAATATCTTCTGCAGAAGAAAGTTGACTTTTTTAACAGTAGTTTAGCTGTTGAAAGCACGTCTCTTTCCTGTTGCAAGCTACTTCTTCCAGCTTAGCAGGGGAGTGTGATAAAGAGCTACATTGTTTTTATGTCACGTTGTTTGCACACACAGATTTGCAGAGGAACGAGACGAGGCAAGGATCAAATACGCCCTCCTAATGTTCCCGCTCATGTGGAGTACTGGGGAGTCAAGGCTGTTTTGTTGCCGTCTTGTAGTTAATTTTGAGCATAGCTGTGTTGTAGTTTAACTGCATAAAATAATGAGGAGCTTTAAGGGGTAGCTCACCCGTAAATAATAAATTTGTCATTTTTTTACCCTGTTTCTTCCGTGGAACATTTCTTCAAAAATCAAAAATTATCAGTGTTCTTAAAGTGACAAAGAGAACAGGTTTTGTGTAGTTGCCAACATTTTTCAAAATATCTTCTTTTGCACATGAAGTAAATATAGCACTGATTTGGAATGAAATGAGGGTAAGTAAATGATAAAAGGAATCATTTTGGGTTAGCAACATTTAAATACATAAATTTACAAGCAGCCCGTTAAAGGATGATTTGTTTTGGCCAGATTTAATAAAAAAAAAAAACACATCACATAATTAAGGCACCTGTGAAACGTATTTAAAGTGTTTCTTAAAGGGAGAAAATTGCTCTTGAGTAAAAATATAATTTGTCCCATTAGGATGTTCCACCCGCTGTTATGATTTGATAGATCGGACATAATACTGTCACACACTAGTGCCTTACCTGGATAACTGGATATATTTCAAACTAATTTAATTAGTTTTTAATTAAAAATGTGTCTGAATAAATGGAGCTAATATTAGACTGAATATGGGAAACACTATGAATGTAGTCTTGTAGTGCCGCAGTTTCTGACCTCAATACCTTCATTCCAACTATTTTTTCGAAATCAATTATTTAGTTATTTTGCTGTGTGTATGTGCATAAATGTATGCGGAACAAGTCTCTCAAAGACATAATATTGTGTCTACCTGGCTGCCTGAAATAAAATGTACCATAAAATATTTACTTTTTCAGCAAGCATCGATAGTCGGCTCTTCCATATGAGTCTTGGCTGATAGGAAGCCGACCAAATAATATCTCTGAGATACCAGCGCTCTGGTTTACTGAGACTGAAACATGGAACACAGCCTAAGAAACCGACAGACTGTCTGGGTGTACTTCCAGTTTTAGTATTTACCTTAACAGAATATGACCTGCTTAACATTTCATGTCAATCAAGTGATCATTTCTGTCATATTCACACACTGTAAACTAAAAGTGATTTAGTGTAAGAAATGTACATACAAGATGACATGCAAGCTGTTGATTTGACTTTTAATTTCTTTAGTTGGAGGATTTTAAAACTTGGTTTTAAAAAAAAATCAAGCTTGGAATGGAAGACTTTTGCATTAGAATTTTTTCATTAGCTGAAGTTTGTTTAGGTTCTACGAGAGCCTAGATCTAAAACACATCACAGTTCCTCTGAGGCCCTAGATATCTAATAAATACTTCCCAAAAACTGAAAGCTTGAAAGGTTATTGTGATGACTGTTTGAAACACATTTTGGTTGAAGTTTTGATGCTTTGTCTTTTTTAAGATGCTCATCATATGATGTCATTTCATGTACTAACCTATATGCAAAATTGCCCGATTTCTTGTCTGAGGTTCAATAAATTTAATAATAAATAAAATGTTTTGTTATTTGCAGTTCCTGCGAGGATTGTTAACATATCCAAGGATGTTTCTGTGAATGAGGGGAGTAACGTTAGCCTCATGTGTCTGGCCATCGGACGACCTGAACCCACGATCTTGTGGAAATTGCGATCCTTGAAAGGTAATTCTTACCTCTACTGAAGTCATAAATCTGTGCTCTTTTGTTTAAGTTGCAATTTGGAAATTCTAAATGCAGCAACTGAACAATTATTAAAAAGCCTTATGGAAACTGCTTTGAGGAAGCAGGGGGAACTGGGTAGATTAATTTTACTTGGTGAATGCAAAAATCCTTCCACCACAATAGTTTAGAAAACAGCTTTAGCTCTTTTGTGAACACGTCTCGAAAGCTATTTATAAGGTTCTCAGTGAAATAAACGATGCATTAAAAATACAAAAAAAGCTACAGTACTTTCAGCTCTTGACAACTTTCCTGCGTCATAAACGGCCCACCCAATCAACTTCCATTTAAAGAAAGCAAATCTAGGTCAATTCTGAACAGAAATGTCGGATCTGACTTCAAATAATGTCAAGCAGTCTCAACATAGCACAATGTACATCTCTCACGTTTACCATCGCTCTTTCAGGATGCTGAGAGCATTCATCTGTTAAAATGGAAACCATGGCTGTACGTGAGTCAGCCCAGAAAAAAAAAGAGAAATCACTTTAAAAAGAAAGCAATATAAAAGTCTGTGCACAAGATGTCATTTAATGTCAGCAGCTTGCAGGGATACGACTTTATCTGTGTTGACATTTATGTGAGAGGACTAATGAAAGAAAAAAGACACAAGTGATTTTGCCTTTCCTGTCGACTTTACGGCTGGAGTGAAAAGCTAAGTGATAATTTTTCTGTATTTTAAGCCACTTTATTGACTCCTGCTAAACGTTTTGTCTCGTCCATCACAGAATGCTAAAGATGAGAAATGTGAAGGATTTCGTGTTTTTACATTTTCGTATTTGGCAGATGTTTTCTCGAAAGTCCATAGAACACACCATAGAAAGTCCATAGGAGTTTGTGAATATACTGTATAATGGAGTGTATTTGGCTCGGAATTGTGATGGTGCAGCAAAAGTCCAGAGCTGTTTTTTCTGCCCCAGTTTATTCCAGTGACATACAGCGAAAAGACAGCCAGAACAATCTTAACAGGAACATTAGTGCTGGCGGTAGCTCGAGGGTCAGTCCAAAACAAAACACAATAAATCAGAAGTTGTGTGTACTTTCTGCTCATGATATAGGCGGTCTCGCTACAGTGAAAAATAGATTTTTCAGTAAATGGACACAAAGTCTTACTGGGTTTATTGTGGCGATGGGAGAATCAGAATCAGAATAAGCTTTATTGCCAGGTGTGCTTGCAGACACAAGGATTTTTTTAGAAGCTTCCAGCGCACAGTGTAAAGTGACATGACAAGTGAAAAGTAACGAGGAAACGAAAAGGTAAAAAGTAAAAATAAATATGAAAGGTAAAACACAATGTTTGAAGTGCAATGTGACAGAAGAGGTCCGGATGGAATAGAATATACACAGATGTTTTATAAATATACAAACTATAAGATGCTATTTACGAAATGTCTGACCTAAAGTATTGCACACATTTATTGCACCGTAAGGGCACATTTACTTGTTCATTAGGTAGGTGGCCAGAGGATGGAAGCTTTTTCTGGGTCTGACTGTTTTTGTACTTGGTGCTCGGTGATACACACCTATTAAACAACAGTTCTTTCTAGTTCTTGAATCTGATTGGCTGAATGCCATTGGATATTCGACCACTTAACAATTTATCTTGAAATTTTGAAATTTGATAAAACGTTGTAATTGCAAAAGCTTATAGAACTTGTGCTATATGAAAACGGTAATCGAGGTGGTTCATATTAAAGAACAAACATTGATAAAGATTCTTTTAATGTCCACAACTGATATTTGATCAATTTCTTTTTTTGCTGGTTGTATTTTCATTTGTGTCTTAAAGACTAAAACAAGTTCTTATGGACCAGCATTGCATCTTTCAAAATTGTATAAAGACCATAACATTAAACCTCATAAAAATTAATGATAAATGAAATGCAATTTCAGTTTTTTTGAAATACATAAGATCATGCTTGAAAACATATCATTAGTACTCATAACTCAAGCATTTAGGTAATGGTGCTACACTGTAGCCAGAGGCTGACAGAATAACAATTACCCATAATGCACTGCAACATCAGCATTATATTATATAAGGTAATAATTAGTTATCATTTGCTGTGACACTGCATTGTACACAATGGTTTAGCATAGTAAGGCTGTGACATAAATTGATAACTTGAAATGAATTTAAATAATAAAAACCCAGGGACGCTATATCATACAGGCATTATATAAGCTTAATAATAAGCAAAAATACATTTTTGCTGAAACAACAAGTTTCTAAGGTTACATGCATTTTCAAGAAATGTGAAGAAGTGGATTCAGTTAAACCGTAGGGGAAATTAGTTTTTTAAATGTATATCTAGTAAAATTATTACCCATTGACGTATTTAAGTCAATGATGATTTTTCTTATTTAGAATAATGAAAAAAATAAGTGCAAAGTGCATTAATGTGAATATAATTTGAGAAACCAGGATTACAGTGTATTAAGGCTATATATTTTAATAACATTCACTGTACGCTACCCTATCATCCTGCATAAGCTCCCATTAGATTTCTTAAGTTTGATTTCTCATTTGCAGAAGATTCAATTGGGATTTTTAATTTGGAAGTTGATCCATAATGGGTAACATGAGTCAAAGAAAAAACCAGTCATTTGAAAATTTCCAATAATAAACATTGGCATGACAAGAAAGAAAAGTAAATGTCAATACATGAAAAGCAATTTGACTCCACAGACTGTTTTCTCCTCAAGTAATACTTTTTGTGCAACAGAAAATAGATCTCGAAACTGCGCATCGCAATTTCCAGGACTTTCACAACACAGGCACTGTGGAACACAGATGTTTTCTCCCGAGCACGCACTAGAAAGTTCAAGGCCTTTAATTTGGCATTGTCAGGATTTGATTGGCGTGCCAGTGGCAGCGTGGTCTGATATTGTGGCTCTCTGTCTGAATAGCAGTCAAACTGTTATTTCAGCGCATACCATTTGCAGAGGTAGACCTGTCAGAGAGGACAAAGCAAACTGGAGAAAGCGTTGAGTTGACACTTAAAAACGTTTCAATTTCATTGACACGATGAGCATGTGCATCAAACATGTGAGCGTATCATTACCTACATGAGTTAAATGAGTCCCGTAATGCCATGAGCGCCAGGATGTGCGAAAACGTGTTTGTGCCACACACTCATTCAAGAGCGATATTTTTACACCTTTAATGGTAATTGAATTAGATTGATTCGCAGTTACATGGAACGGCAATGAAAATCGTGTTTTCAAGTGGCCAGCTGTTGTAGTCTGTTTGCCGTTTTTTCATTCGAAGCATATGGCGCACTGGATTTGTCCCCTACAGATGACATTGCAACATTTGCCACTTTAGAAAATGGATTCGCACTCGTCAAGCACGGTTTGCATGCACCCACAGGCTGGCGATGTCTGTGGGAATATCCAGCTCTAATGGGTTTAATTTTAAGAGCACCCATTTTGCTTGACTAGGTCTCATGTACACAAAAACAATCGGCACTCTTGAGCTGAGAAATATGAAGGACAATGTAAACTAGCAGGGAAATTATTCACACAGTTCAAGGTATCAGGCTTTTTTACAACGCATGGATATGTTTGTTTGAACATTTCTAAAAATATTGCTGTAAAACACACATTTGCATGCATAAACAGGTTCTGGAGCTGCATAGCTCATTTTGAAGTCTTAAAGGAATAGTTCATTAAAAATGAAAACATAATTTCCATGCTCTTTCAAGTAGTTCTTAAGATTATTAAAAATCAAGCATTCCAACATTTTTACTGGTAGTCATACATCCACTTTCATCATACTGTTTAACATCATAAGATTTCATGCCGAACTCCAGATGATCAGGGTTTAAAGGTATAGTTCACACAAAAATGAAAAGGATGCCATTTACTCACCCTCTTGACCCATTTTCTTTAGTCCTTTGCAAAAAAATAAGAAAGTCAAACGGGTTTAAAATGACATGAGATTGGGAATTGAAGAACATGACAGAATATTCATTTTCGGGTGGACCACTCCTTTTAGTTTATGCTTCATTCTTTGAGCACGGCAAGGTTTCAAGGTTGTAAAAGAGCCATTTTTCATAAAATATTATCAATAAATGAAGTCAGACGGTACACAATATAATTAATAGCACTTCCTGCTGCACGCTGACATATATTTAGTAATAATATAACTCATTGCTGCAAGCTTGAGGTGTGCATATTGGATTGCAATAAAATTCATGTTATTGCTGCTCGAGGATCACATAAATAATGAAACAATGCTTGTTAAAGCGTTTTAATGCACTTATGTCCTGTTTTTAGTTTTTTACTAGCGTTGTTGAATTGGCCTTTAAACATGTTATGTTGTGTTGTTTTCTCATCCCCTGTTTTCAGAACATTCTCATTATTTTTCAGCCAGAGATGTGTGTTTCGTTTCCCTAGTGCGTGTTGCATCCAAATATTCTGGACATGCCTCAGTGACCATGTCAAATAAGCCTCTTTGTCCATAGATGAGGTTGTCCGAGGTAACGCGGGCTTAGCCCGGCTTCCCGACGGCCACACGCGACGGCTCAGAGAAAAATGAGAAGCCAATGCCTGGTGAGAAAATGGGGGTCAAGGGAAGACATTAGCTTACAAACGGTGCCAACGTTTCTCAAAGACACGTCAAACCGCAGTCGTTTTTCTGCTCAGGTGCGGACAGGTGCACAGGACTTCGGGTGGATGTGTTCTGCACTCCACGATCTAAATCGCCAGCCCAAGAAAGTCGGTTAATTCGGCCTGAACTTTGATCATTAATAATTCAAAAATGCCCACTGCCTCTGTCTGGTGAATATTTCTCGTGGGGGCGATGGAGTTTCATAGTGCCAGACGTGATTGGTCTCGGTGGGTTTCTCCATGTGGCAGCCCCCCCGTAGAGCAGAGCGATGGCGCATCTGCAACACGATGGTTCAGGGGGCTCTTCATAACAGCTTAATAATATGTCATCATGCGCTGCTCCTGTGAGTCGGAGTCTGACTAATTTTTAAACATAGCTTATTCATCATTGCATGTCCCCTTATTAAACATGTTAAAATCCCTTCACGGCACTTTTGTGATGATAGAAACTCCATAGTGAACCTTACAGTTTGTAGAAGGATCTGGGACGTGCAGTCTGGTCTGCTCCTCTGTGACAGCATAATGCGAGAATGAGAAAGAGTTTATAGATCAGCAGCTTTTAATTTCTGATCTATGTCAGTTTTATTTAAAATGTATTGTTTGGCTGTGTTGCTAAATGTCTTGCAGTGCCACAGAATAAAAACAAATAGAGGCAATGAGGCGTTTGAGAATTTTTTTTTAAAAAGTGCTGACTGGCTATATTACTAAATTGTTGATTTTAGTACAAAAATAATAGATTTTATTTTTAATGCAAAATATGAAATGAATAAATATTGAAAATAAAATAAAAAAACAATAAAATATGAAAAACAAAATGTTATTAGACTATAGCCAAAATAAATTCAGGTTGATAGAAACAGAAAAATAAAATAATTAAATTAATAAATATGTTTTATAAATAATATTTGCTTTATATTGTTTTAGTATTGGATGCGTGTCCTTGTTATAAATATACAAATTGCAAAGTATGCTGTTAAAATATTCAATGTTACTTAGTAAACTTCACAAAAAACGATATTATATTATTATATTAAAGTGTAATTTGGAGGATCTTTTGAAAGAAATGCAATAAAATATACATGACTATGTCTTCAGAGTCATATAAAAATCTTACATAGTGAACTAGAATGAGCTTTTTTATCTACAAGGAGATAGGGTCCCCTTACATGGAAATGGTTGGAACATTTCTACAGTAGCCCTAAATGGACAAAGTGCTCTACAGAATGTGCTTCGTTAATGTCATCTTTGGGAAAGAACATTTTTGTTTTTGAGTCATGTTTCATGGGAGGGGTGAATGTTGAACTGAGCATTTCACAATTTAAAACTACTAGATGCCACTGCACCTATTATTATAAAAACTAAATAGATTTTTTTGTGTAAAATATTAAAATAATTTAATAAAATCCAACATTAATTTATGTAAAATAAAGTTTTTGTAAAAAAAGTATTTATTCAACAAATATTTTTAATTCTCACCAATATTTTCGATATCTTCTAAAATAAATATTTAGGATAATAATATTTTTTACTGACAATTTAAAAAGACTTTAAAAATAACTTATTTCAAATCTTTTAAATGTAATAATTTTTGTGCAAATTGTTTCACCGAAACACATAAAAAATTCATGTTTTTATTTTATACACTATTTAATAGCTTTTATTGTTTAGATATTAGCGAAAATCTTATCAGAGATGATAAATAATGATGAATGGCTAAAAATAAAATGTTGCAAATTTTATTTAAATTTGCAAAAAATGGATTGATGATTTATTACAGTATGTTTTATGAATATTATTATTTGGCAGCAGATTGCTGTCAGGTCAAGCTTTAGCAATGCTTCTATTCCTAAACACATTCTACTTAAAGTATTAAATCATTGTCAAAGCTGTTAAAGAACCGTAATTGTTAAAAGGAATCAGTATCAAAACTAGAATTCCTTACACTTCACACCTCTGGAAACAACATTTGGTATGAAGCAGATTATGCAGTCATAGTGCTGTTGTAATTTCAAAGTCTTGTCATATCGAGCACAATGAATAGAGCTATGTGTGATTGTACTGGGGAATTCAGTTCAAGCTGTGCTGTCAGCTCTTTGTGTGAAAAGTGAACCCAGGGTATCTCAAAGTCAGCCACTGACAAAAGCTAATTGCTGCAAATTATGCTTTCAAGTTCTTTTGACGTCCCTGTACTGTAAATGGATTTAGCTTTGAGGCATGCCCTGTGATACATATTTGATCATGACTTTTTTTGCTGTTTTATGGAGTCGAAATTTAGGGAGATTACCTTTTGCTTCCCAAAAGAACGGTTTGCAGGATGGCAGACACATAGTTTTTTTTTAACATAATGCAAATGTTATTGCAGATGAATGATACCCATTTACCTTTCTTTGATCTTGAGTTAAAAATGTTCGATTTTGGTAGTTTCGTTTTTTCACAATCCCTTTACACTTTCTATCTTTCACAAAATAAATAATAAGCTATTTTAAAGAATGGTGGCAAGTTGGTTGGATTCCAACATTCTTCAAAATATCTTTTTGTGTGAAAAGAAGTCATACAGATTGGACGAATTTTACTTTTTGTTAAAACGGCTTTAACACATAAGATCAGCCACAGTCATTTTACCAACGTGTGGAACACGATATCAATATATATATACATTTGGTTCTTTTTGCATATAAAGCAATACACTCGTTGAATTCATGTACGTTCTAAGCGTGGGCAGGTTGGGAGTCTTCCCAGCATCTAAGAATCTGTCAGGTGCTGTGAGTGTAGAGCACAACGTTCGGGTCACGTCCAGAACAAAAAACTGATGGGCCAGATCCAGAAGACAGCAACTGCATCTAAAACCCTTGGATGACACACAGCTTATATCTGTCTTTGGAAGTTACCGAAAACTCCTAAGGACAAGCGCAGGAGAAGCACGAGTGCTGTCTGGAAACCTTTCATTAGCGTGATGTGAAAGATGTATGTTCCCTATTATTCACATCAGACTGAGTCACTTCGTTGTGTTGGAATTTTATTTATCATGTTTAGCATTATAAAGCCCTGAAAATGTATCCTTTTTTCTCATTTGCACATGCATCATGACTCACCGTAGTAAGTACATCATCTCACCATTGTCCACATCTACAATGAGAGACATCATCTGATCAATTATGCATTACGTGACATCATAGTTTTCACACAACCGCCACATTAGTTATAATGTATCTGACAATAGATGGCCAAGAAAGCTGATTTTCGTCTGCCCTTTGAGTCACCCCATGCTTGTTTTAATTAGAAGTTGAGGAGGCAAGGCTGCTTATTGATTGGCCATTGTTTTGCGGAAAGGTCATACATCTAAATAAGAGCAGTTGTGAAAGCCGTTGTCAGATCTCAGATTAAGTTTTGATGCTAAAAGGGGGAGTTGCTGGGAATGACTCACTGGAGATGTGGAGGCAGATCAATGTGGCGGCACCGGAGCCCGCTGTTAAAGGCGGAGGAGGCTGAAATAAATTACTCCATGATTTGAAGTGTAGGGGGCCGCTCAGGGTGAGCTGGGAGGTTGGAGTCATTTTGTCCTCAGATGTCACTGCTGAACGTTCACATCGGCTGTGTTTGGAATGGGATGCTTGCATACTGCCCAAACTATTTTTGTAGGATGCGGTTTGAGTACTAGCAAATTTCAGACATGGGATTGCATGATGATCTGTTCCCTTACCTAGAGGACACAGCCTGAGGTACTGTGTGTATCCCATGATGCAGTGCGCTCATCAGTGTCCAGTGTAATGGTGTATTTAACAAAGTTAATAAATTAACAAATAAAAAGATGAAAGGGATAAGAGGATAGTTTACCAATAAATAAATAATTTCGTTTATTCATCCACATGTCATTCAAACATGAATGACTCTTTCCTTTGACGAATACAAAAGAAGATATTTTGAGAAAGGTCGTCCTGGTTTTGTGTCCGCAAAAAGAAAATTCAAAACCCCTTTCGTATGCATATTTTGCATTTTTATGCACCAAAGTGTTTTATATACCTGACAGTATGCAGTACGCTAGCAAAACCTATATAAATCACCTTCTTTCTGTTAAACCCTATAATTTCCCTCAAAATAAAGAGTAAGTCACACATATGTCATTGCAAACTGAAAACACAAGCGTCCTATGCTGCAAAAGAAGATATTTTGATACATAAGGCATTAAGGTTAAAAATGACAAGGTTAATAAATAATGAAATAAATTTTGCACTTCTATGATCAAGATTAACATCACATATTTGTGTGTTTTACACACTCATGTGTTTTATATGTCTCACTCTAGTTAGCTACCAAAACGTATCTAATTTATTTCCTTTCTGTTATAACTTCCTATAATTTATCCCAAAATAAATATTGTGTAGTCACCCTGATGTCATTGAGAAGTACTTTGTGTAGGCCAAAAGAATTAGAAGTATTTCCGTGCAGGATTAAAATCAATGTTTGTAATGACGTGTACTTCACAGTATACCGTATTCTAGCTTTTGAACATTATCATATACTGTACACATCTATGAAATAGCAAGTTGCAATATCACTTAAAAGTCCAGCTTTACTTTTAGAGCATTTGTTAACCATCAAATCCGTCTGATGTTGTCTCTATTTTGCATCGTAATTATAGACTTTCATTTTCGCACCAGGCTCCAGGCAAAGAGTGACCTCCGGTGAACGGCCCCTGGATAATTGTGTGGTTATTTTGTGGTAATTAGGGCATTGTAAAATAAAGCGTTATCATTTTTCCTCATAACCTTTCTTTCTGCTCTGCTGAGAAGGTGTGATTGTATCACCATACATCAAATTAAACTGTCCCCATTCTGTCTGTGTCTAGAAAGCCCGGCCAGGAGAGTGGAAGCAGATTCCTGGCTCGCGCAATGTTTTCGTGCCTTTTTTATCACTTTGAAACAGGATGTGGGTCAAATGCAAGTACTGGATGAAACCAAGCAGATGTAGTCTTTAAAGTAGAGGAACCGGGAGGAACAGAAGAGGCTTGTTTACTTTCACTGCAGGCTGTCCATGTGTGTGAGTATGTGTAGGTGGATGCTTCTGGACCGTACGTGTTCATGTATGCAGTTGGTGTCGTCTTATGGACGCAGGTTGCGTAAGGCAGCTGTAGATCTCAAGTGTTGCGCTTATCGCATTATCACTCCTGGTTTCCAATCTCGAGCGTGAAGCAAGATCCAAGAGCGTATTTCTTTTACTGGATAATTAACTAAATATACCCTTTACTGTCACAATTTGGAATTCAATGAGATTTTATTTAAGCTCCTCGGCAGCAGGTTTCTGCCTACCAGGTATAACCACTGTAGCAAATTGGTTTAAAGAGAAATCATTTGGATTACTCTTATATCACCCTGATTCTCAGACTTCTAACAGTCTTTTGTACTCGCCAAAGAGTTTCAGCATAATGCGGCATCGTTTTACACGCTGAGAGGATAAATGCTTAAAAAGTGTGAGAAAAACAACAGAAAGTGTTAAGGGTTAATCAGTTCCTAAGCTATACATAGACCATTGAGAGAAAGAGAGAGACAGTAAACACCAGCATACAGTACAAAACAATATTTGTAGCTGTCTACTTTATAGTGAAGATTAATTTTAGTTTCTGGAAAGACACATATTCTTAAAATTTTATTTCACATAAAACTGAAACTATCAAGTCTTGGTCAAAAAGCAATTACATATTTCCATTGTTGGACTGTGTATAGAAAGTTGTACTTCATTTATCACACACTGACCTTTTGTGGTTTTTAGAAACCTGCTACTGTATGAAATGTTCTATTAGAGGCTTTTCAGAAAAATTAAACAGTATTATTAGACCGAAAATATTGAATAAAAGGGGACCAACAAAAATTGCCTTGCT